>CM021766.1:113004913-113027599 GCA_011076525.1 Nettapus auritus | reverse complement strand
CAGTAAGTGGAGGAGAGGTAGATTTTTAAAAGCAAAGATACCTCTTTCTGTTATCAGTATTACTATTAAGAATAGCGGGCTTATATGATACATTTGTATGTATGGAACCTACAAGGTGTTAGATGTATCCATTTTTCTTAAGGCCAGGGCCATGTAATGCAATATATCTCAGCTATATGGACAAAGGAGTAGTCCTGGATTTAATTTGAAAGATGATGTAAACTAAGCAAAAAGAAAAGGTAAAGAAGACAGCATGGATACTAGGGTAGGGAAAGAAGAGAGAGATGGGAAAAGGGCTAAATTTAACATCCTCTTATCTTCTCCCAGGCAAATGTCCCAAATGTGAAGTTACAGAGACAAGCTCTTTGCATGGGTCATAGATTCTCCTTAGCAGAGTAACCCTTCTCCCACTCTGCGTTAACCTGGTGGGTTTTTTGCTCCTCTCTGAAATGGGGGACATTGACTTGAGTCCTGCTGAGACTAGAAGTCCCTAGGTCCTGAAATGCATGTCGCAGGTGTCTCTACCTGCAGCCATGTAGCAGGGGTGCAGGCGGCAGATATTTTTAGAACCCTTGTCCTTTTCCCATGGAGAACTTTTCATCAAAGTCTAGGGAGAAGGTAAAATTCACACCCAGGCCTTAGCTCACTGGACTCTTAACCTGTTCAGGCTCTTGGTATTTATGTACCACTCTCCAGCATTTAAGATGTTAACTATGGCTCTTGAAATTGCTGTTCTGAAAGGGCCAGATAGCAGCAGCTGCAGGAATTATGTTGAAGACAATTAAATAGCCTCTTTGGATTTCCCATTATGTGTGCATAATGTTTTTGTTATTGCTGTTGTTTTGTTTTCCATGGAATTTCTTGTTGTTTTTGTATTAAAGAACAATCTCATAAGGAAGAGCTCTTGTGCCATTAAAAATTATGTGTTCTAGTACAAGAGTGCAAATTCTCTATGGATGACTTTACTGACACAAGTAATCAATCTGTGTTCTCTGGGAATAATTCTCAGGCTCCTCCTCTATTGCTCCCCTTTTAAATCCCTGTTTAAAAGATTGTCTCCTTTTAAGTTAGTGGTACCTCATTGCAACTATTTTCTTAATGTTTTCAGAAAAAAGGCACTTGTATATACTTTTGACTTTTATAAGCACTACTGCATAATGGGTTATCTCCTCTTGGCCTAGAGTAGGAACATGGCTGAGTAATACACACTGTCATTCTGGTGTAGTAGTTAGTTGATTGCTTTCCTCATGCAGCCTTTTTAATTTTTTTTTTTTAATTTTTTTTTACAGGTTAATTTGTCATGACAAGTTTGAGGAAGTGTATGTTGCAACTGGACAAGCTGGTGTGCTTTATACATACATCACAGCTGTTAGGCTCAAAGGCCAGTAAAATCATGACGATAAGTTTGGATGATACTGTTAACTATCTTAGTTGTAGTCTGTGTGGTTAGGGGTGAAATTCATATTACTTTTCTTCAGCAAATACTTCAGCGTCTAGTCTGAAATTCTCAGGATCAGAAAGAGTGGGATATCTTAAGGGTTATGACCTCTTTCTTGGACAAATGTAACATTCTGTAGCATCATTCTGTAGCATCATTTCAGGTTGGAAATTAGGAAAAAATTCTTCTCTGAAAGAACGGTTCGACACTGGAGCATGTTGCCCAGAGAGGTGATAGAGTCACCATACCTGGGGTTGTTTAAGGCAAGGTTGGATGTGATACTTAGGAACACAGTGTAGTGGGTGACATTGGTGGTAGGGGGGATGGTTGGACCAGATGATCTTGGAGGTCTTTTCCAACCTTAATGATTCTATGTTTCTATGATCATTCTGCAAAGAGACAACCAATACATGACTGGTGGCAGTATCAAAGCACAGGCTCATACTGCAGATATGGCTTTTTCAGCTCAAAGCTGGCAAGCATGGCCTATTCTTGTGCCCATCATTCCAGCACTGGCATTACTCTTTGGCAGTGTGTTTGATCCCTTCAGCCATCAGCGCCTCTATTTGCTAGTTGCCTAGCTGATATGATGGACTTGACCACCAACCTCCTGTCCTTGTTTTGACAGGCCTAGGTTGTAGGAAGTGGTGCAACATTACTCTCATGAGAGGGAGACTGACAGTATGGAGTCAGATAAGAGACTTTCTCATATTTTAAGCTCTTAATTTCTATGAAATGGTTGCCTGATTCTGTGAATATGTATGTGGTCATGTGTATATCAGTGAGGTACAGCTGGCTATTGTCAGCTGTGAAGTACAAGATATCACAGAATCACAGAATTGTCTAGGTTGGAAGAGACCTCCAAGATCACTGAGTCCAACCTCTGACCTAACACTAACAAGTCCTCCACTAAACCATATCCCTAAGCTCTACACCTAAGTGTCTTTTAAAGACCTCCAGGGATGGTGACTCAACCACTTCCCTGGTCAGTCTATTCCAGTGTCTAACAACCCTTTCAGTAAAGAAGTTCTCCCTAATACCCAACCTAAACCTCCCCTGGAGCAGCTTTAGCCCATTCCCCCTCATCCTGTCACCAGGCACGTGGGAGAATAGACCAACTGCCACCTCGCTACAGCCTCTTTTAAGGTACCTGTAGAGTGCAATAAGGTCGCCCCTGAACCTCCTCTTCTCCAGGCTAAATAGTCCCAGCTCCCTCAGCCGCTCCTCATAAGACTTGTTCTCCAGACCCTTCACCAGCTTCATTGCCCTTCTCTGGACTCGCTAGAGTACCTCCATGTCCTTCTTGCAGTGAGGAGCCCAAAACTGAACACAGTACTCAAAGTGCGGCCTCACCAGAGCTGAGTACAGGGGGACAATCTCTTCCCTGGACCTGCTGGCCACACTGCTTCTTATACAGGCCAGGATGCTGTTGGCCTTCTTGGCTGCCTGAGCACACTGCTGGCTCATATTCAGCCGACTATCAACCAGAACTCCCAGATCCTTCTCTGATAGGCAGCTTTCCAACCACTCATCTCCCAGCCTGGAGCTCTACTTGGGGTTGTTGTACCCCAGGTGCAGGACCCGGCACTTGGCCTTGTTGAAGCTCATACAGTTGGCCTTGGCCCATCGGTCCAGCCTATCCAGATCTTCCTGCAGAGCCTTCCTACCCTCAAGCAGGTCGACATGCACCTAACTTGGTGTCATCTGCAAACTTACTGAGGGTGCACTCGATCCCCTCATCCAGATCAGCAATAACGATGTTGAAGAGGACTGGCCCCAGTACTGAGCCCTGGGGGACGTCACTAGTGACTGATCTCCAACTGGATTTGACTCCATTCACCACAACTCTCTGGGCCCGGGCATCCAGCCAGCTCTTAACCCAACAAAGCCTATGCCAGTCCAAGCCATGAGCAGCCAGTTTCTTGAGGAGAATGCTGTGGGGAATGGTGTCAAAAGCCTTACTGAAATCAAGGTAGACCACGTCCACAGCCTTTCCCTCATCCACTAAGGGTGTCACCTTGTCATAGAAGGAGATCAGGTTCGTCAAGCAGGACCTGCCCTTCATAAACCCATGCTGACTAGGCCTGATTGCCTGCTTGCCCTGTAACTGTCGCATGATGATGCTCAAGACAATCTACTTCATGAGCTTCCCTGGCACTGAAGTCAAACTAACAGGCCTATAGTTCCCCGAGTCTACCCTCCGGCCCTTCTTGTAGATGGGCACCACGTTTGCTAGCTGCCAGTTGAGTAGGACCTCCCCTGATAGCCAGGACTGCCGATAAATGATGGAAGGCAGCTTGGCCAGCTCTTCTGCCAGATCTCTCAGTACCCTCGGGTGGATCCCATCCGGCCCCATCGACTTGCGTACATCCAAATGCTGTAGCAGGTCACCAACCATCTCCTTGTGGATCGTGAGGGCCACATTCTGCTCCCCATCCCCTTCCACCAGCTCAGCGTACTGGGTGTCCAGAGAACAACCGGTATTGCCACTAAAGACTGAGGCAAAGAAGGCATTAACACCTCAGCCTTTTCCTCATCTCTTGTAACTAAGTTTCCCCCCGCATCCAGTAAAGAATGGAGATTCTCCTTAGTCCTTCTTTTGGTATTGATGTATTTATAAAAACATGTTTTGTTGTCTTTAACAGCAGTAGCCAGATTGAGCTCCAGATGGGCTTTGGCCTTTCTAATTTTGTCCCTGCACTGCCTCGCAACATCCTTATAGTGCCCCAGAGTAGCCCACCCTCCTTTCCAAAGATTATAAACCCTCTTTTTTCTCCTAAGTTCGAGCCACAACTCTCGGTTCAGCCAGGCCAGTCTTCCGCACCAGCTTGTCTTTGGGCACATGGAGACAGACCGCTCCTGAGCCATTAAGATTTCTTTCTTGAAGAGCGCCCAGCCTTCCTGGGCTCCTCTGTCCTTCAGAACCACCTCCCAATGGACTCTGTCAACCAGTGTCCTTAACAGCTCAAAGTGAGCCCTCCAGAAGTCCAAGACAGCGGTTTTACCGGTCCCCTTCCTGACTTTGCCAAGTATTGAGAACTCTACCATTTCGTGGTCACTCTGCCCAAAACAGCTCCCAACCACCCCATCTCCCACCAGTCCTTCTCTGTTAGTGAACAGAAGGTCTAGTGGGGCACCTCCCCCTGTAGGCTCACCAACCAGCTGCATTAGGAAGCTATCTTCCACGCTCTCTAGAAACCTCCTGGACTGCTTTCTCTGGGCTGTGTTGTGCTTCCAGGATATGGCTGGGAAGTTGAAGTCCCCCACGAGAACAAGGGCTGATGATTTTGTGGCTTCTGCCAGCTGCCTGTAGAACTCCTCATCCGTCTCCTCATCCTGGTTTGGGGGTCTATAACAGACCTCCATCAGGATGCTTGCCTTGCTGGCCTTTCCGCTGATCCTAACCCATAGGGACTCAACCTTATCCTTCCCAGCCTCAAGTCTGACGACATCAAAACATTCTCTAATATAGAGAGCCACTCCACCACCCCTTCCGTGCTGCCTGTCCTGTCTGAAGAGCCTATAGCCAGACATTGCAGCACTCCAGTCATGAGAGTGGTCCCACCATGTTTCCGTGATGGCAACCAACTCATAGCCTGCGTGCTGCACAATGGCTTCCAGCTCCTTCCATGCTGCGTGCATTAGTGTAGATGCACTTCAGTCGGGCCATTGCCTTCTCCCCCAGCCTTGCCATTGTTCCCCCTGGCACACCTCAAACAAGCTTTATTTCATCCCTGTCCCCCTTCTTACCTAGTTTAAAGCCCTCTCAATGAGCCCTGCTAGCTCCTGGGCTAGGATCCATTTTCCCCTTGGAGACAGTTGGGACCCGTCTGCGGCCATCAGGCCGGGTGCCGAGTAATGCGCCCCGTGGTCAAAAAACCTAAAATTTCTGTGTTGGCACCAGCCTCTGAGCCATGTGTTTATCAGGTGGGCTTTCCGTGTCCTCTCTGAACCCCTCCCTGCCACTGTAGAAATGGACAAAAACACCACCTGTACTCCCGCTCCGTCCACTAACTGTCCCAACCACCTAAAGTCACGTTTGATAGCCTTCAGGCTTCTCTCATCAATATTATCACTGCCAGCCTGGACTATCGATAGTGGATAGTAATTAGAGGAGTGAACCAGGTTGGGAAGCTTTCTGGCAATGTCCCTGGCCCTGGCCCCAGGGAGGCAGCAGACCTCCCTATGGGTAGGGTCAGGCCGACATATAGGGCCCTCTGTTCCCCTGAGAAGGGAGTCGCCCACAACAATTACCCTTCTTTCTTTCTTGGTGGAGTCAGTCTTGAGGCATGGAGCAGACTTCCTCGACCTAGGCTTTCTAGGTAGAGTTTTACCACATCCTCACCCACCGCTCTCTCAAGCTCCAGGGCCTCAAATCTGTTGTATAAGGGCACCTGGGAAGGTGGGGCAGGTAGGCTGGGGCGTTTCCTGCAACGTCAAGCAGGGACCTGTCTCCATTCCTCCTCAACTCCTGGGTCTCCTCCCTCTGCCCAACAGTGTCTGGGCAGGGCATCTACCCCCATTTGAGGGGGTCTCACCTCGGTGCCTCTCCTTCGGGCCTTGCAGGGAGTTGCTCCACCAGTCTATCTCCCTCTCACTCTCCCTGATGGCCATCAACCTCTCTACCTCCTCAAGCTCTGCCACTAGGCAGACCAGGCCATCCACCTGCTCGCACCTCACGCACACAGTATCTCTGCCTCCTTCAGATGGCAGCAGCAGGCTCTGACACTCCCTGCATCCGGAGACATGAACTGACGCATTTTGGAGCAGGCAATCTGTCTGGGTGGTTATAGACTTTCTGGAGAGAGCTCTCTGCCTAGCATGGACCATCGTGGCCTAGCTAGAGGTAG
This sequence comes from Nettapus auritus, assembly GCA_011076525.1. Lineage (NCBI taxonomy): Eukaryota > Metazoa > Chordata > Aves > Anseriformes > Anatidae > Nettapus > Nettapus auritus. The sequence continues at coordinate 113,021,311 of CM021766.1, read as the reverse complement.
AGAGCCATCAGATGAGGTGTTCTTATGGGCGGGCGGGATCGCTCTGCCCTCCCCCTGCAAACTGCCGCACCCCGCCCTGTTTGTCCGTCCTGGTCGCCCACGCTCCCCAGGGGCTGCTTTTGAGCGGCCAGGGAGGGGGCGTTACTGGCTCCACCTACGCCACATCAGCCTCCCTCGCAAGGGCTGCCAGGTCATGGCGGCTCCGTCAGCTGCCTCGAGTGGCCTCGGTGGTGCTGGGAAAAAAGCCCTGCCTGTCCCGATCCCCACTCTGCTGCAGAATGGGTCTGCCCCAGAGCCAGTCACCTCGGCAAAGATGCAACATTTTTATGAAGAAAGTAGCATTTGGGTTAATACCTGGCTGTTTTTAGAACTTTTTCAAACCACTTATCTTTTTCATTTGGCAATTAGAATCTAGTACCAATTGTTTTCCAACTGAATCTTGGTTGCAGGATGTTCCATTAGTGACAGTCTCTTAAAATGTGATTTGTGTTTCCTAAAAGTACTGTGACAATACCAGAATAACTACAGAAGAGCCTGCAGGGCAGGGGCAGAATGAGAAAGTTTTCAGGTATTTATCCTACCTGGAATGAGAAAGAAAATTGAAACAGTAAGTTTCCACAACGGTAACAAGGCAATTTTTTCCATCTGTTATTGTCACCTCTGGTATTTACTCTTTTTTTTTTTTTTTTTTTTTTTTCATTGAACTTTGTGGCCTCAAGGAGGTTCTTATCATCTGAACCTGAAAACAGACCTAATTATTGAATTCTTGTTAAAGAGCAAAACTGTCTTCTCCCAGCTTTTCCTATAGGCCACAAACCCCATTCTTATATTGATTTAGGGATCTATTGAATTTACATTGTGGAAGCAAGTTGTATCTTGAAGTCATTTATTACTGAATTTTGTTTTGGCCAGGATTCACAAAACCAAATAAAGGCTCTTAAATATAGCTCTTATTTAAACCAAAATGAGGAAAATAGCTACTTCCCAAAGGCATTGAGGCAAATTGCTGAGTGGAAAACAGAATGTCCTGCTGTCATTTTCCTTCTTATGAATGAGGTGAGAAATAGATTATTTAAGAACATTTGGAGATTTATATCAAATGGACATTGCTGTTTCGGTTATTGAAACAAGTAGAACAAAAGCACGAACACTCTAGTAATTACAGTGGATAAATTGTAAGGCATGGCAAGAATAATTGATTAACTAATGAAACCAGAACCATGCAAGGAAGATGCTCTCTCATTTTGTGGATGCTACTTTTCCCCTCTCCTCTGGGGCAAAAACACAGTATGAAGCCAATGAATAAAACCAGCAGTTACAACCAGGCAGAACGGGAATTTCAGCGGTTCTGAGAGCTATCTATTGTATTTACCTGCCATGCTCTGCTCTGTACTCTTGGACCCAAACCAGCCTCCATCATTGCATTTTGCATCTGTTTTTAGATGTGCTGGGAGGATTACCATTAAAAATAAAAGTAATGCAATGTGTGATATAGAACTAGTTCAAGAACCAGGTCTATTTGTTGTAGTGAGTGCACTAATCACTCTTTTCATGAGTGGTGTCTCTTCATTTATTTTAATTAAAAAATTGACTTAATTTTTGTTATTTAATGTGTTTCTCAGAAGATACACTTTCCTCTTTTGGTATTAGAGTTTTTAATGGGCAGGAAAACAGAATGGATTTGATGTAGTTATGAATGTAAAGGTCAGTAGATTTCCTGAAAATGTTTTCCTTGTTAACCTGTTAATAGATTCTGTGACACTATGATTTAATGATATTTCTTCTGTTTCTGTAGATAGCATTGTCAGACACCTCTTTCAAAGCCTTGATTATCTAAACATGCATAACTGTCTTTCCCATTAGTTCATTTTGATTTGATTTACTCCTTGAGGAGCTTGCAGAACAATTTATTTTTTATTATTATTTTATTTTTTTTCAGCATTTCATATTGCTAATACTGTGTTGTTATTCTGAGCTTTTGCACATTCAGTTTACTTTGCTGATGGTTGATGGTTTGTAATTGATCAGGTTACAATAACATCTGGTTATTTATTTCTTTTATTCATCAAAATAGTAATATGCTTCTTATAGAGTGGCTATGTTATCTGAAACCATAGATTTTTTTTTTTTTTTTTTTTTTTTTTTTTTTTTTAAGGGAAAAAATAAGATTAAATTACGTGATCACTTTGTAATGTCTTCCTTGTTCCAAGGGCGCTTATTATTAGCAAGGAACACAGCTCCCAGCAGCTATGCCTTTGGACTGTAACATGTTTTAATGTGTCTGAAGTGAACCATATATTGTCTGTGCTCAGCAAAAGTTGAGTTTATTCTTGCTAGGCCTTTTCAAGATCAGCAGTGGATTTGTTTCCCAAATATAAGTAATTTGCTTTTGCTCTGGTTGTGTTAAATGATTATAGAACTTCCTAATAAGCTTTCTGTATTATTTAATTGTATGTGTGAAATACTTTTCCAAGTATTCTGAAGTCTTCTTTCAATGACTTCAATGAACTTGTAGGAATATATATTTTTTTCCTCTTAATCTGTAAATGCCTTAAGTAAGTAACGTCACTGTTACATTATGTGAGCTACTGTAAATTCTTTGGGATTGGCATACTTTTATTACGTTTTGTGTGTCATACCAAAATGTTATATAATGTTAATGGGCAAAACAAAGTACAAAAGGGGAAACAAAGGTGAAAAATGACTTTTTAAGGGGATATGAGAGATAATGATACTAGGGGATATTAGAGCTTTTTCAGGGAATATTAGAGCTGTGATGAGGTCTTTTATCTTACCTGAATCCCTCTCCAAAATCTGTTGGCTCTTGCTTGCTGTTAGCAATGATGTCAAAATGGTCATGGTACCTTTCTTGTGGCATCTGAACCTGATAGTTTGAATTTTAATTCTCTACATGTTATAAAGCTTTTCAAACTTTTAAACTTTTTTTTTTTTTTTTTTTTTTTAAGCAGATACAAAATTCTAGAATAATGACAGTTTTATTTTTTACATTCACTATTCGTTGATTTTATAGAGATATTAACATCATTACGGACTATCACTGGTCTCTTGATTTCTGAGTGTGGGATCACAAAGTATTATTTTTAGAGTTTTTTTCTGACAGGAACAACTGTTTAACCAGACAGACCTAATTCAGTTCATATCTACAAATTGTGGGAGTCAATATTTTTTCTTATAAAACTTGGCCTAATCCCATTTAGTTGATGCCAATGTTTTTCCTGGCAGTGAATTCCTGCAAAGCATTCCTCTGCCAGCCCTCTAAATCCATTTAAGGTCTAAATTTCATGTTTCATGAAGATGATCAGCATATTCTGTAGCAGCTTACACTGTCTGGTTGATGATGAAACTTCTGACATCCTTGCTGAGAGAAAACCTTTAAATCCAGAGAGTCTTTAGTAGACAGAAAAAAAAAAAAAAAAGGAGCAAGTGAAATAAACAAAATAGAGAACTCTTTGCAAACATCCCTCTAAGTTAAAGATTATTATTCCTCAATAATTTTGTTCATGTCAGGCCTAAATACATTCTTTTGAAATATTCATGTTAAGAGAGTTGAGTTAGTCTAATGACTAATGTATAATTACATTAGTTTCCTCCCGTTTTGGTATAAGAACTTAAATATCAATAGCTTGTACTCTAAACTGTATCTTGTAGGTTTTGTTCTTCTGGCTCATACTTTGTAGAGCAGAAGGAATAAGTTGTTACTTTTTCCAATTATTCCCTTGTCTGCTACATAAACTAGGATTGTAATTACAAACTGAAACACAGAAACAGTTGTAAGAGTACATCCCCTGTGTATATTGAAGACATGGGTGGATGGTTACAGGAAAACATTCTGGTTTAGAATGAGGTGAGCATCCTGCAATATGATCAGAGCTGGACACCTCACTTCTGGGCATACAGTCTCCTACTGTGAGAAAAAAAAAAAAAAAAAAAAAAAAAAAAAGGATTAATTTTATCCTTCAGAGGATCTGAAGAGGATTGGATTTTGTTGCTTGTAAGCTCAGTCTGCCTGCTTGCCATATGACAAAAGGTAGAGGTAGGGTTCAATGATTTCCTGTTAATGAGTTTGGTATTGATGAACAGATGAAATTGGTGAATCTCTAACAATACTGCTTAGATTGGTAGAGATCTGAGAAGTATATAATTTTGTAAGAAATATTTGTTGTTTTTTTACCTTTGAATATAAATACATTTGCATTCTTTCTAGTGGATCCTAGATGTTTCTATATGTTCAGCTCCATGTGTTTGTAACCTTGTGTTTTAGACTATTCAGCCTATTTGACAAAAAATAAGGCTTTTAAAAAGAGAGCTGGTAGGAAATTTTCTTGCAAGCATGAATGAAACATTTTGATTTCTTGAAAAGCAAACTTACACTTTCAGATACATCTTCCCTGAATTACTCATGCCTGAGATTTTATTTGTTTGTTTGTTTGTTTTCTAATTGTGGTATCTTGTGTTCCAAACTGTTCGTTTTTAATTTGGAATGAAAGAAATTTTACATGCTTTGAAATTTCCTAAGATGAGGAGAGAGTGATTCTTCAGCTGTTTTCTGCACCCTATCTTTACTACTGTAAATAATATCAATTTAAGGAAGGTGGGATTTTACCTTAACAATGAACAGAGATGAAAAGTTTGGTCTTTTGATCTTATGAATATTTTCTGTATTTCTTCTGAATAAAAAGATGCTCTAACAATGTGAATAACAGGAAGTGAAAGTCTTCAAAATTTAGAAAGTGTCAGGAGAAAATCAACTCAGTGTTTTAGTGTTTGTTCCTTTATGATTATGATTAGGGTGCTAGGAACAAAATTTACCAAAGCATCAACATTTTCACTAAGTCCATCCTGGGGGTTCTCAGGCCATCCCTTTTCAGCTGCTTTTCTATATTACACTGCTGGAGTGCCAAGGAGATGTAAACCAATGTCATAATCTTAAATTGAAGACAGGCCTTTTGTGCTGATGTTTTATATTATATCTTTACTGTAAGTTCATATTATTTTTTTCCTTTATCTGCTGAATAAATTTGTTGTCAGTGAGCAGATGTCTCTGATGTAGAAATGAACCAACTCCCATACAATCCTGAGTTTTTATTTGTTTTCCTCTTTCATTTCATCTCACTTTCAGACATGACAAATGACTAAATCAGCTTCAGTTTTATCTTTATAGATACTGTTCCTCTAGTTAAAACATGCCCTTCTTCCAGCTCCATTAGATCTCTGAGGGAGTGCTTTTACCTAAGTGCCTGTGCTTTGTTGTTCTTCTAGTCATACATCACCATACATCCCCATCATACATCTCTTGCATGATGTGAAGTTCTTTGTGAATAAAATGTAAAAATATCCTACCTCAGGCAGAATTCTTTCAGTGATTTTGTAAAGCATCTACATATATCTTTTAAAAGTTAATGATCTTCTGTAAATGTTACTAAATATTCACATCCATTAACGAAACAAACACTTGATGATTAGAACAGAAAGTATTTCTAACAGTTCACGTGCTCAATGGTTTGAGCATTATTTATTTGACAATTTTGCTGTTATTCTTCTTTTCCCCAAAGACCAATAGGAGAATTTAATTTCCCCAAGAGGAATCAATTGTTTTAGGCCTCAGTATCAAATTAATCGTTTCTGTCATTAATTACAATGCTCAGATGAACAGCTAAAATAATAATTTAATGATCTGACAAGATGACAACAATGTAGTAAACAGAATATATATATATTTTCCCTTAATTTTTAATACTTTGTGATAAAGCAATGTGCAAATAATTAGAAAGTAAAACTTGACGTTTTTTCTCCCATTTGCTAGGAGGCCACAAGATAGTCAAATAACATCCCTACCTGAAATTAGTTTGGAGAATTCTTCAGCAAATAGTAAATGGTAAATGTACAGTGGAAGTACTGTCCATGTTGTGTTGGTTAAATATATAATCCACAAAGTATTTTTCCTCTTTTTATTTGGGTATAGCTATTTTACGGTATAAAATGGAAATTTAGTAATTAAGTTGGCAATTCAAAATTATTCTCTTTGTACTGCTCATATAATGGCCAGCTCTGCCACTGATCCACTGCAAGCAGGTAAATGAATATAGAGGAATAATCTACTGTAAATATTGAAATAATCACCTGAGAAAGCAGCTTGTTAACATCTCCTAAGAATTTGTCTCAGGTACTGTAGTGCTTTGATGTTTGTGGGAAGCAAAAGAAAGCATTCCAATAGAGATATACCTTGAAGTTGGCCAGAATTTTTCAAGAACTTAGTGCACTCTTTCATTGATGGTTGTACTACTGGCTTGGTTCTTTAGTAGTATCATTTGTCATATGTATAGTGATTTTGCTAGAAAGAACAAATAAAAAAAATCAAGGTAGAATATGTTTATGTGAAGGAACTTGAAAAGTAGCATAGGGGGAAAATATATCTTTATAAGCTGGATAATCCATAGGAATGTCCCTGTCTGATTTTATCTTTTTTTTTTTTTTTTTTTTTTTTTCCCCAGTGGTGATTTAGAAGAAATCTTTGCTTTGTTATAAAGAGAGACAGATCAATCAGATACAAAGTCATACACCTACGTTCATCAAACAGCCCACAATATTAGGAAAAAAAAAAGGTTTAACAGCAACAGTAACGGCTTGACCAATGAGTTCCCATTTCAACTCTGTGACTGAGAAGAAATATTAGTTTTGCATATCTAAATAGGGAAATATTAAGCAGGAGTTAGGTACTCCATTCATTAAGATTTTTTGGGGAGTTAGAATCCTTGTGCCACAGCAACAGAAGTACAATCTGAAGAAAAGGGAAGGAGCCAGGGAAAGCTTCAAGAGTGACAAAAAATTTCCCTCATAAAATAATGAAGAAACTCCATCTATTTAACCCAAGTGATGAACATGACTGCAATATCTTATACAACTGTGTATTTGGGGAGCAAATTTCTGATACCATTTTTTTGTTTGTTTGTTTGTTTGTTTTTCAGTGGTTGAGGGTAAAAATATGTCAGTGCTTGGCAGCTGATGCTAGAAAAATTCAGGTTAATTACAGGAAAAGAAAGATGTAAAAAAGAAAAATCCGTATTGAGAATAATTAACCTTTAGAAAATATTGACTAGGGATTTAGAAATGTTGACTTAAATCTCTAAGCTTCTGCAAACAGAAATTACAATGTGCTTATACTTTGTAATTCAAGGCATTGACCTGGAGGTTGGTGGTCCCTTTGCTGATTACAGTATATGGGCTACGTAAATGTAAATCAGTTGAAGACCTAGCTGCTATGTATAAACTGATATTTAAGGGCCTTACTCTGAACATGGAACATTCCTACTATAGGTTCATGGTGGCTTTTTATTTTTTATTTTTTCCATTTGTTTGTTTTGTCTGAGTTCTTTATCTTCAGATGCATAAAGGAGTAATACACAAACAAAGCATTTATTTCTCAATTTTCTGTTCTGCTCTGGTTGTATGTACAAGCAAGATTTATAAAGAAATTTTGAAATTGATAACTGCAAGAATATGAAGATGTGATTTCCCTAGTATACTTTATATTAAAAATTGATTGTAGGAAGAGAAAAGGCAATGAGGAAAATACATGATGAGACTGAGGAGAAATAACCATAATTTAGGGGGATATTTTACTGGAAAAGAGAAAATGGGAAGAAATGGGACTCAGCTATATCAGACTTTCTTCTTTGTCCCAGTTTATCAGTTTATTACTTTGAATATGAGAAATGATATAGAGAACATAAGATGCTTAAGCCACAGCCTCTGTACAAAGCCTACTTTTTATTTCAAAGGTAGATGACGCAGTCATCTAGGAGGAAAATTAACCCTGTCCTAACTGAAACCAGGACAACATGGTAGAGGTGATATTTTGCAGCTTTGAAGTCAAGGGAGGTGATTGTCCCCTTCTATTCTGCCCTTGTGATTCCCCAGTTGGAGTACTGTGTCCAGGTCTGGGGCACCCAGCACAAGAAGGATGTGGAGCTGTTAGAACAGGTCCAGAGGAGGGCCACAGAGATGATCAAGGGGATGGAATGCCTCTTTTAAGGAGACAGGCAGAGAGAGCTGGTACTGTTCAGCCTGAAGAAGAGAAGGCTCCGGGGTGACCTCATTGCAGCTTTTCAGCACTTAAGGGGGCTTATCAAAAAGTTATTGAGCAACTTTTTTCTCAGGCAGACAATGACATGACAAGGGGGAATGTCTTTAAACTAAAAGAGAGGAGATTTAGATTAGATATTAGAGGAAATCCTCCACTCAGAGGGTGGTGAGGCACTGGCACTGGTTTCCTGGAGAAGCTGTGGATGCCCCATCCCTGGAGGCATTCAAGAACAGATTGGATGGGGCCCTGGCAACCTGATCTAGTGGGAGGTGTCCCTGCCCATGTCAGGGGGGTTGGAACTAGGTGATCTTTAAGATCCATTCCAACCCAAGCCTTTCTATGATTCTGTGATTTTAAGAAACAAAGGTCATTTATTGATTTGTATTATCAGAACCCTTGATATGTATCCTTGTTTTTTCTTGCAGAAATAGCCCTTGCACATTCAAGGATAAGCTGCTGCACACATGACACAATGCTCTTTGACTTCTAATTAGTCCTTCCAGCAAGCATTATTTATAGAAGTTGGAGTGACATGATTTTGGATATGAGCATGATTTCAATCCTGTGCTCCAAAAATATGGCCATTTATAACCAGAATGAGAAACAAATTAATTTCTAAAAGGATTTTCCATAAGGCTGAACAATGATAGGATCTCAGTGCATCCATGCATGCACGCATAGCCAACTTGCTTTATGATTGCACGCTGAAATGGCAATGTAAGTGAACAAAATCAGTGACTAGAAATTTGTATATAAAATGTTTATTCATACAAGTGAATAAGTAGTTGAACTCTAATACATTTTTATGGCTGTTAATATTATGACTTCCAAAGTATGGCCATGACAAAAAAAAAGAAAAAAAGTTTGTGTTTATCAGTAAAGGCTTCTGTGTGCTCCTTATTCTTTCATGTATTGTAAAGTCATGCAAGTTTCTGTCTCTATGTTCTGATAGTTTTTTTTTTTTTTTTTTTTTTTTTAAAAATTAAATATTTTAAAAAATTTTTAAAAAGGGAAATATGTAGAATCCAATAAAAAAAAAAACTCATATAGAACTATGTACAATGCTTCTTTAGTACAAAAATTTAATTATTTTTAGATGCATTTGAAAATTATTCTAATTCTGTTCTGTCTTAATCATTTGTTGTTGTCACTAGATTTCAATTGACAGGATTTGAAATGAAATAGCAGATATTGCAAAAACTTTATATTTAATGATGAGTTATTAGACTACATTAATTTATTCTACCTCCTCCTGCTCAGCTGTGTGTGATGGTTTTACTCAGGTGGGCGGCCGAGTTCCACCACAACCGCTCTCTCACTCCCCCTCCTCAAAGAGGAGCGAGGAGAAAATACGATGAAAGGGGCTCAAGGGTTGAGATAAGGACAAGGAGATCGCGCAATAATTATCGTGACAGGCAAAACAGACTCAGCACAGAAAGAAAGTAAGATTTATTGCTTATTACTAACAAGCTAGAGAAGTGAGAAACAAAGGAAAGAAACCAAAAGCACCTCCCCCCCATCCACCTTCTTCCACCTCCTCCCCCTGAGCAGCGCAGGGGAATGGGGGAATGGGGGTTATGGTCAGTCTATAGCACTTCTTGTCTGTCGCTCCTTCTCGGTCACTCTTGTCCCCTGTGCTGTGGGGTCCCACCCACGGGATGCAGTCCTTGCTGAACTGATCCAGCGTGGGCTGTCCACAGGCAGCAGCTCTTCAAGAACTGCTCCATATATGGGTCCGTACCATGGGGTCCATCCCTTTGGAGCAAACTGCTCCAACCTGGGTCCCCCACGGGCAGCAGCTCCTGCCGGGTCACCTGCTCCTGCGTGGTCTCCTCTCCATGGGCTGCAGGTCCGGTCCAGAATCTGCTCCGGCAGGGGTCTTCCACTGGCCGCAGTCTCCTTCGGGGCACAGGCTCCACCGTGGTCTCCTCCACGGGCTGCAGCATGGAACCCTGCTCCACCGTGGTACTCCATGGGCTGCAGGGGGACATCCTGCTTCACCATGGTCCTCACCACAGGCCGCAGGGGACTTCTGCTCTGGCGCCTGGAGCACCTCTCCCCCTCCTTCTTCACTGACCTTGGCGCCTGCAAGGCTGTTTCTTACTCCTCTCACCCTCCCAGCTGTTGAGTGGCGCAGCGTTTTTTCCCTGTCTTAAATATGCTCTCACAGAGGCGCAAAACAACATCGCTTATTGGCTCAGCTCTGGTCAGCAGTGGGGCCCTTACCAAACATGGGGCAGCTTCTAGATCCTTCTCACAGAAGCCCCCCCTGCTACCAAAACCTTGCCACGTAAACCCACTACAGCTGTGTCAGCTGTTGAATACTTTTCATACTAAGTCATGTTCTGTTTAGCTTTTAAAACTAATATATACAGTGCAGGGAAAGAACAAAGCATTGAATACCTAGGTAAAATGTTATTTGGTGGAGATGAAAGGACTGGAATTAAGAGAATACTCTCTGGAGAGAGAAAATGAGATTTATGGCATATATGCACAATGAAAATGGTTGAACCAAGTGTGACTTTGTACCAATTTATTGAAATGGATACTTTGAGTGTAGATGCCTTAGTTGCTATCTGGTTTGTGGTACTTAACTATCAAAATTTTAATGGAGCTGATTTAGCTTAGATTCATTTAAATGTGTGATTATTGTGTGTTGACAAGTCGATCTAGCTGTTGAGAGGAGGGTAAAAAATACAGGTAATATATTTTTCAAAAATATCATTATGTACTTCATCAGCTTGGACCAAAAAAATCCATCAACAACAGCAACAGAAAAACAAACAACAACAACAACAACAAAAAAAAAAACACAATGAAACTTGATGATGTTTGCCAGTACTTCAGTCATGCAAAAAAAGTACTTTTGCCATGCAAAACAGTTTAAAGTGGATTCTGAGAGATCTTTGTGAATTTTTTTTTTCAGTTCCTCTTTGAAGATGGCTTTGTCTTCTTTCTCTAAAAGTAGTGCTTTTGCTTTTAAATTTTAAATTGATTAAATACTGTTTTCAAAGCCTTTCTGTAACCTGCCCAGAGCTGTTGACTTCTGATATGCAAAATTAATCACTATACTTAACTACAAAATTAATACTAATGTCTGCAAAATTGTAAATGTTTGGAAACTGCTTAGATGACAGGTTTCTGGAGACTTAGCAGCTTGAGAATTCATGATTCAAAAGGCTTCAACTCATACTGAGAAGGTGTAATTTTAATTAAAAGTTATTGTAAAGAACAGCAAGAAATGTTTGTGTTATTAAAAAAAAAAAAAAAAAAAAAAAAAAAAAAGCATAGATTTCCAAACACTACAAACGGGTACACTTTAAACTGCTTGTTCAGGTGCTTATCAAAATGTTTTTTGCTAGAAATATTTTTATTTTTTTCAGGAATTTTTTGATGGAACTTCTGGTGAACAAACATGTAAACCCTTTGGTGTCCATAGCGGAGGTTTCCTGGATTATAGCAACTGAGGAAATAGGGATTTGTGTAGAACCAACTGATGGAGAGAATAAGCAGCCTCTGGGAAGCTGTAGGGAAGGTGGACATGATGAATTTAGGTAATCAGTCTTATTACACTGGAAGAATGAAATGCAGCTACAAGATTATTATTTAATGTGGATACACACTGGTTAACTAAGAATCAGGGGGTTGAAGAGCTGTGTGAACTAAAAGCTGTATTGTTTGCTACGGTGACTTCATTTCTGCAGGTGCATTTTCTTTGACTTTTTTTTCATACCCTCAAGCCAAAGGTCTAAAGCTGTGCTGCCTCCTTCATTGGGAGCTGTTGTGCTGGGTGTGGGTTGAAAGAGTGTGGCTGGTTGCAGTGATCACACAAGAAACGGGAGCTTTCTCTTTGCAACAAGAAACTCTATGGAAGCACAGAGAAAGTGAGATGTGACCAGCAGTGGAAATGTATCATTATCAGAGACAAAGGCTTTTGAATATATTTAGAGGATTTTTGTTGAACTTTCATTGTCATATTTTTGTAATAACTTCAATTTGCCAAGAACAGCTCCAGATAATCTCTCTAATACTCATAAGATAATACAGCAATGACATCTGTGAGAGAAGAAAAGACAAACCAACAAAAGATTCACATCTGCTAGACTTCTTTATTTATATGCTGTTCTAGGAGAAAACTTCAACTTAGGAATTGTCCCTTAAATTAGATGATGTGTTAAACCCTTTATGTGAGAGCATCTATGTGGTTGAGTATTGCAGTAAAACAAGTTAGTGTCCTTACTTTGGTACTGCCATTGTTCATATGGGCGGTAAGGTCTGGACTGGGTCACAGGGTGGGCCCTGTAGAAAACTCCTTGAATACAGGAATGGCAGATGACAATAAATGATAATTCTGGCATTTTTCTGAGTTATGTCAGTATGTATCTCAGACCAACACAGAGACAGTTGACAGAAGCTCTTTTTCATTAGTGTAACTGTCTTCATAAAAGTATTTACTAGGGAAAGCTGAGCAATATCCCATTGACTTGACTTGTCACACCATGTCTCTTTGCTGAAGACCTTATACATGTAGTTATGTTCAGAGTTGTCACACAGGATATCTGAAAAATTTTCTCTCATAAACTTTGCCAATTTCAGAACTAGAGAAAACACGGTGAGACAAATTCAGAAAGGTGGAGGATGGGGGTAGGATATAAAAGTGGAATGTTTTTGGAAGGCAGAAAGAATTAATTTTGTTCACCTCTACATAAAGTAAGAAGTTAAATGGTATGAATTTTAGAAATAAGTGCATATGTAGATATTTCTCATACATTTACATCCATGTTTCCACTGAGACTCTTCCCACAGAATCACAGAGTGGTTGAGGTTGGAAGGGACCTCTGGAGGCTTCCTGATGTTCAGAAGGAATCTCCCGTGTAGCAGTCTGTGCCCATTGCCTCTGGCATGTTCACTGGGCACCACTAAAAAGAGATTGGCTCTGTCTTCTTCACACCTTACATTCAGATAAATTAACTCCTAATTAAAAAAATAAAACAAAATAAAATTCTCCCTGTCTTTTCACCTCAGAACATCTTATAGCCCTGCAGAGAACTTCCAGGTACCTGTTTAGATACTGATTTTTTAATATGATTTATTATTATTATTATTATTATTTTTTTTTTTTCCCAGATGGGCCCATTTTCATTTTTTGCTAATTCAACATTCCAGTCCAAAATAACAGAAGAAGCTGATATTGTTGTTGGAATATGTTATATGGTATTTGGTGAGTATGATATGGTGATATAAGTGCTTATAGATATTTGTCAGTGTTTCATGTCGTGAGGAGAATGAAGCAACCTTAAAGGTCAAGTTTGTTTCTGACAGAGATGAGCTGTGTTTTCACAAAAGGAGAAAAAATATAGGGTAACATCATTTAATAGTTGTAGCCTGTGTTTTGTGTTAGGAACAGAAACTTTCATCATTGTCAGGAAGATAAAACTGGAGAGGAATGCTGGATTTCAAGGCCCTGGCAGTTCTTGGCATCCATATAATCATCATTAAGTCTAAGCAAGAGATTGTCTTTTTCCACATATCATTGCAAATCACAGAATAGCATATCCTGACTCCTCATAATACCTGAAGTATAACACCAAAGCTGTAGTCATAAAGTGTCTGGGAAAGGTGCCAGAAATATCAGGTTTATGGCTGACATCCATAGTCAATGCATTAGAAAGTGAGATTTCTGGAAAATGAGCTATGCTGTTAAAGAGGAAGCAAATTTCTCCTTCCTAGTCTTGGTCTGACTAAGGAGAAAAATTCAAATCCAATTCTAATGGTATTGGTCAGTATAACCATGAGTTACAGGAAAGGAAGGGCAACACTGTTACCAGGAGAGCAATGGCCTCCCTGACTAAGCAAGTTTGATGTCTGGTGCTTCAGAAGATGGTGGAATATCCTAACAGGAAAAAGAATCCTCCCTGGAATTTTACTTCTCTAAGGCAACCAATATTGGCACTGAAGTATGGGATTAATACAAGATAAATTTAGTGCCAACTAAAAGTGAAACCATGTCTCTAATTCTTAATGATTGTCAATGAATATTGGCATCCTAACAGCTTCAAATATTAATAAGTTTTTCAAGATGTTTTTTCAACATGTTGATTTAAAAATGATGGTGAATGTGAACACTCTTTTTTTTAGAGTGTAGTTTTATATGGACAGCTGAGTTTGAGAGGAGACTAATATCCTGGCTGGACAACGCAGATCAATTTAGAGAGAGAAGTCCCTGCAGTATTTGTACTCCTGAATTCTCAGGGATTTTTCAGCTAACAATAAGGTTATCACAGAAATCTGCATTTTTTTCTCCCACCGGATGGACTTGAAAATTTCTAATGTAGATTTATTTCTACTTTTGGTGTTTTCTATGCTGTCAGCAACAGATAAAATGCAGAACTTTGTACTGACAACACTGCTGGTAAAATACTGAAAACTTCATCTGTGTCTGCTCCTTGCATCTCCTTTCCCATCTCTGCTCAGCTAATTGTAAAACATAATGTAGCAACAGAATTTTCCCTTTCTGGGTCCCTTGAGAATCAACCATGGTCCAATCACTGAGTCTCTTTTCAGGCTTTGTGTCCAGCGTCTATGGTGTCAGCTGTACCAGAGTTCCTGGAGAACCCTGACTAGGCAGATCCAGATAGAGTATGTTCACAGAACCATAAAAAATGGTTTGATCCCAATAGAGTATTCCATTCATTGCCGACACTATACACAACAGAAATGTTAGTATAAATTTCTGTGCAAAAATTATTCCAGAAGTAAAATTCAATGGGAATGAATGGCTTTTATCTCTCCAGAAGGTTTGAAATTATAAGTAAAATTATAAGTATCTTAAATGGGCTTAAGATAAGAGATGGAAAGGAATTCAGCCTCGCTGTTTAAAGTTATTTGTGAATCTGCCATTCCCTTTGAAAGAAAATATCATAATCTGTAGAATATTTGGGAAATTACCTTTATTTTTTTTATTATTTTTTTTTTTAATTTTTTTTTTTCCTATGAGAATATGGTTAAATTAAGCTCTTGTATGGGTATAATCCAGAGCCAATGATGGTTTGCAGTATAGCTCTCCATGTAAATTGTTAACCTCAATTTCTATATCTATATTTACATATAACCTATAGGTAAAATGGTGTTTTGTTTTGTTTTTTTTTTTCTGAAGTTATGCAGAAACAGACTGTTAGGTCTATGAAAACACTGGGGCTCTTTTCAACGTCTTGCCTTCACATGGTGTTAATAAAGAGACAGGTCATTTCATTTAATGTATAAACTGCATTTAAAGGTCTGTGATAATTTTGATGTCATTAATTAGATCTCTGTAGATAGTGTGATGGAAAAAAAAAGAAAAAAAAAAAAGAAAAAAATAATGATAATAATAGTAATAAAAAATATAAAGAAGAGAAAATCACAAATATAAAAAAAGAGACAAGTTCATCTGATAAATGTTACCACGATGACAACACATTATTCCAGGGAAAGATTTTTTTTTTTTTTTTTTTTTTTTTTTAAGTCTGAAAGTAAATGTTTCTTCCTATTGTGTGTTTCTCTGCAGGAATTTGCTCCTTGTGTGGGAACAGTATTCTCCTATATGTCTCCTACAAGAAAAAGAATTTGCTGAAGCCAGCAGAATACTTCATTATTAACCTTTCCATCAGTGACCTTGGTATGACTCTGACACTGTACCCTCTAGCTGTAACCTCCAGCCTTTCACACAGGTTTGTTCACTATGCACATGATATTTAACATCCTCTGCAAGCTCTGAAGGTCTGTGTCGGTGAAGAAGACTGAATTACTCTGCCACTTTTCTTGTCATAACAGTGGAAAATAATTAGAAGGACAGAGAGGAATATGCTATGTAACAGTAACTTTATAGACTGCTGGTATTAATTAGCATTCCTGTCTGTTTAAGTTTACTATCATCTTGATTTCTGCAGGGCTGAGATTTTGTTCCTAACACCCACTGTTTGTTCCACTACCTACCGCATTTATTCTTCATGGGCAGAATTATTTAAGTGATGGTGATTTTTATTTATTTATTCATTTTATTTATTTAAGTTAGGCAGTGAAATTTAGTAGCATAAAAAGAAAACCCTGAAATCCTGAATTTACTGATCATCCCCAAAAATAGTGGTAGCAATGACAAACAGAAATTTAATTTCTGGATTAATTTTTAAGCCAACACTCTGAATTTAGAACTCTTACATTCCTTTACCACTTCTGTTCAATTTACTCATATTAATTCAACCTATAATCATTGAGAAACATTTTTTTTTTTTTTTTCTTTTTTCTTTTTTTTTTTT
>CM021766.1:112864277-113004813 GCA_011076525.1 Nettapus auritus | reverse complement strand
TTTTTTCTTTTTTTTTTTTGAATCTTCTTTAAAGTTTGGTTAAAAAGTTTGGTATGCTGACTAATGTCTTCAAAATCTAGAATGGGACTTTTGACAACTGCTACTGCACATCATGCGTGTATCTGAATAGAAAATGAGAAGATGTATTGATTCAGTTCAAATTTCTATTCCTCTGGAGAACATTCACAAGAGAATTTGTTGATTTTGATGAAACCTAGCTTTTAAAAAATACCTAACGTGAGTGGAGATAATAATGAGTATTAATTTATGACCTTGGCCTGCTAGTGATAAGAATCACAGAATCACAGAATCATAGAATCACAGAATCACAGAATGAGCGAGGTTGGAAGGGAACCTCTCAAGATCACCTGGTCCAACCCCACTGCAAGTATCTTTTCTGTAGTTGATCATTGAACAACAAGTAATTTGATCATAAAGTTTTATTATTTTTTTAAAGCTGCATGTATACATATTCCTACCATGTATGTTGCATTTAAGTAAGAAAGATATCATCAGAGTATTAACTTCCTTGCTTATTTGCCAGGTGGTTGTATGGGAAACACATTTGTTTGTTCTACGCATTTTGTGGGGTGCTGTTTGGGATTTGCAGTCTCTCAACACTGACTCTACTGAGCACTGTGTGCTGCCTCAAAATTTGTTTTCCAGCTTATGGTAAGATACTGTTTCTGTCTTAGATCTTATTTTTTCATGTGAACATAGACTACCATTTCTGGGTTGCATATCCTTGTGTGTTCTTTTAGAAGAGATCTTTTCCATCCAGTCAAACAAGTCTTTTTTTTTTTTTTGTTTGTGTGTGGGGGGGGGGGGGGTGCGCGTGCATATAGTCTTATAAGAAATGCCTATTTTTTAAATGGAATTCATGGAAATTTGAAGGTCTGACCTGAGAAAAAAAAAATCTGCTGTGGGGCATTTACACAAATCCTTAATATTTTTTATTACAGGAAAAGCAAAATTTTTCTTTTTCCAGGATTAGGACTAATAATCTTATCTCTAAGTCAGGAAATAAATATGATTCCATTTTTTTTTTTTCCCTGAAGTACAGTTTGTATGGATTGTGTTGTTGTTCCTTTTTCCTGCTTCCATATTAAAAAAATATAAAAAGAAGAAAAAATGTACTGATATGTTCTTGTAAAGAATCTCCCTTTTTAGGCATTCTTTAGTGTAGAACTACTTTGAAATTTGTGCCCAGCATAAACCAAATACCATAATACCAAAACATATGTCATAGGCTTGGTTTCATTGTCTTGTGATTATGAATTTTTCAGTGCTCAACACTTAGTCCACGTGAGCACTACTTGTAGAGCAGAGCTCCGCTGTACTAAGTGCTAATCTGCTCAGAAAAAAAAAGACATTACAATCATCAAAACGCTTACAATTTGTGTTTAAAACAAAACAAAGCCAAGCACACACACACACAAAACAAACAAACAAACAAAAAAACCCACCCACAACCCAATATCCCAATATCTTGTTCAATAGCAAGAGGAATGAAACATCTTTCAGTGTAATGGCTGGTGAATTCACCGTATCAATTGCCTGGCTGTAGTTAAGTCGCTTTGAAGACAATATTTTGAGAAACAAACCTCTAGAAGATTATAAAGAGTTATTCTCAGGCAAAACAGAGAACAAAAACCCAAACATCCAGTGTGCAATACAAGAGGCCTATTAATAAACTTTTGAATTGTTCCAATTTTTAACTGGTGCTTAAAACATTGCTGTGTGATGATCTTCCCTGATTATTTTGTGTCTTCCAGGCAACAGGTTCAGGAGAGAACATGGACAAATCTTGATAGCCTGTGCTTGGACCTATGCAGCAATTTTTGCCTGTTCACCCCTTGCTCACTGGGGAGAATACGGAGAGGAGCCATATGGCACAGCTTGCTGCATTGACTGGCGTTCCATCAACGGAGACGTCATGTCCATGTCTTACACTGTCGTTCTCTTTGTTTTGTGTTTTATTCTCCCTTGTGGAGTAATCATCACTTCCTACTCACTCATTCTGATAACTGTGAAAGGATCCAGGAGAGCAGTGGAGCAGCATGTCTCTGGCCCCACCAGGATGAACAATGTGCAAACCATTACTGCCAAGGTATTTGGCAAGCTGTTTTGGCAAGTATTTGGTGTTTGGCAAGTATTTGGCATTTGGCAAGTCTTTGGCAAGCTGTTTTTGCCAAAATTAGGCAGCACCTTTCAAGAACCAGAAAAAATCTGAGAAGGGAATAAAGAAGGAAAAGAAACCAGTCCTTATGGTATTTTTATTTCAGAAAATAGTATAATCTTGTGCAGATTTATTCTATGGCAATGAATTGCTAAACATGCAAGTAATAACTGTGTTGTTTCTGGAGGGTGATAATTAAGCTCACAGAGTTTCATTACTTATGAAAATAGAGATTTAAAACATTTTCTTTATTATTTTCTAAATAATTTGGAATATTCCTATAGAAAATTTGGACTTTTAAATGACATTATGGAAAATGGAGTAAAATTTTGAAACACGAAGTGAAAACATAAGTATTTTATAGTACAAAAGATGTCTTTTCAGATGCCAGTGACAAGTTTTGGAAATATTTCTTACCAGTGAGTTTCTGATGTTGGCTCTTGATGTTCATGTTATCTTTTTGGTATTCCAAAAATGTTTTCATTTCTTCATGTACATGAGGTCTTCCATCATCATCCTTCTTTTAGCTTCTACTATTTAGCATCTCCCATGAGATTATTTTCTGAAGCCTTTAAAAACAGCCAGACCCTTGTATAGTATACTTTCCAAAAGCCATTTCACACAGAAAAACATATATTTATACTGTAAAAATGAATGTCAGGAGGAACTCATTGAGGTGCCTTTGATGGCAAACTGTTAATTTCATAATAACATTCAGTAAAAGCCTGGTAATCTTTGATCAAAGGAAGGTTCAAAGTTGAAGCCCTGTGTAGAAGTGAATATGAGCCTTGTGCTCAGGAATTATTGCTTATGAAAGCCATTCTGGTTTTGAGTGACTGAATTCTGTTTGACGAGCTACAGACATTTGAGGAGATCAAGGCTAAAGTTTATATCGCTAAAGGTTTTTAAAAATGTCTTGGAAATCAAATTTGCTTGTGCATAACTTAACACAAAAAACACAGATAATTGCATCATTGTAAATACTTCTGGAACAAAAACCTTTTCAGGTTTGTGTTTTACTGGCTCATACAGTAAAATTAGACCTGATGTCAGAGATTTTGTTATGAAAATTGTTTCTTGCTGCTAAACTACATTCTCCTCCTTTCCATGAAAAGATCAACTTTTTTTTTTTTTTTTTTTTTTTAATATACCAGAATATAAGACAAACTTGGCAGCAGACATTAGTTAGGAGTGTTTCTTTAGATAATATACCTCTTGAAATACATTCATATAACTTCTTGACTCTCAATTATCTCCACTGAGAAAATCTTTTTCTTTTCTTCATTTCAATGAATCTTTCCCTCATTTCTCTAATTATTTTTTTTAGCATGCTGTTCTTCCTCATCAAATATCTTCCTCATCAACTTCAACTTTCTGCTTTGAGTCATTGATCTTTTTCATTTTCCTCTTCAGGAATATGGATGCTCTCATCTGCAAATACAATTGAATATCTCACAAATCTGCTTCTGTATAAATGGTTTACTTTTTCTATTCCATATTAAAAAGCTTGGTCTCTCTCCGACATTGCTCTTCAGATTACCAAATACATACAGAGTAGCTACACGATGCATCCTGAGTATCATGGTTTTTATCACTGTGGGAAATACTATCCTCCTCTCTACTCTCTACAACATAAATATCTTATTCAAGCCAAGCAGTTTAAGGATGAAAGAGTATGCCCATGTCTTAACTATTCCTTATTTACAATAAGCCTTAGATGGAACATTTCCCTCGTAAGTATAGCTCTTAAGTATATCTCTGCCCCACTTCTAGCTATTCAGTAGACATTAATATTCTTACATCTTTCATTTTGACCTGGTTGCATCTGACCTCTGCAATCTGATCCGGCTTCAACAGAAAGGCTTGGGCATTGTTTCTGTCTTGAAAACCTAAATCCAGAAAATGACCTGGGCATTTAATACAGGACATAGATACGTTGAGTCCATCTGAGCAAGGAAATATGATTCCAAAAGTTTTGCGTGGCAGCTTCCTATGCCTTGGGGCTCCAAATATTTCCCACAGTTTCTCCCTTCTCGCCTTTCCCTTATTTTTTTTTTTTTTTTTTTTTTTTTTTTTTTTAAATCTGTACTACTGTGATGGTTTTACCGTGCTGGGCAGCTGAACACCACAACCGCTCTCTCACTCCGCCTCCTCAGATGAGGAAGGGAAGAAGTAAAGGAAAGAACAACTCACAGGTTGAGATAAGGATAATTTAATTAAAGAGAAATATATATATATATTAAGGAAATATTATTAATTAACAATTCAACTAAAGGGAAAAAGGGAAAGGGGAAAGGGAGGGGGAAAGGGAACAGCAAAACAAAACAAGTAAAGGCTATGTGGAAGTGCAGAGGAAAGAAATTATTCTCTACTTCCCGCAAATGAGCGATGCCTGACCACGTCCTTGAAGCAGGGCCTCAATGCACGTAGCCAGTGTTTGCGAGGAGGACAGACGTTTTCATAATGAAAGCCCACCCCTCCCCTCTTCCTCCTTCTTCCACCTTTTATTGCTGAGTGTGACATCATATGGTATGGAATGTCTCTTTGGTTAGTTTAGATCAGCTGCCCTGCTGATGTTTCTTTCTCACTTTTTTTTTTGCCCACCCCCCAGGAGGGTTGGAGAAAGTCCTGATACTGTGCCAGCACTGCTCAGCAGCAGACACAACACTGGTGTGATAACACTGCTGTTCTAGCTACAAGTGCAGAACGTGGCACTGTATGGGCTGCTGCAGGGAAAGTTAACATCCCAGCCAGACCCAGAATGATCACCCTGTACACTAAGAAGCTATCACTTTCCTAAACCATATTAACATAACTAGGTCATAACATTAATTTTAAATCCATTTCAATGTATTTGTTGTTTTTAGTAGTAATTGAATATTTTGAGAAGAAATAACAATAAAATACAGATAACATTCATTATTACTAATCTACTTTCATTGTTAAAAGATCTGTCTGTAGGGCTTTTTTTTATGTGCTACTTTAGAATGACAAAAGCAAGATTTTTAGAAAACATAATGGGATCTGTACAGTGCCATTTGTGTTTTTGTGCTTCTAGTTTGCAAGGTTGACTAACTGCTGAAATTGCTTTTAATATTATAGAGTTCCATAAAAATCAATTATAACGCTTACTGAGAACGCTATTCTCATCTAATTTGTTCACAAGTGTATAGGTTTGCCACCTTCTGGAAAAAAACATGTTCTGGACATGTAGATAAGACAGATAAATATTATGAATGTAAGCAGAGATGTAGAAAACTGCCTCTTCTCCAGGAATTCCTTGGGATTTATCAATATCAGAAACATACCCTAGTTCCTTCTAGAGATTGAAGGAGCAAAAATACCATGCATGTAACTTAACATTTCATCAAATATTTGTCCAAATATCATTGCTGAATGCTCTGCAGTACACTAAAGTTAAAATCCTAGGATGGTAAGCCTTTGTCCTGGGAAATTGTGTTCATTTTTTTGTTCCGATTCAGACTTTGTGTACAACCTTGAACAAATGTTATGGTCCTTAACTTGTATTTCTTTGTGATTGTAATTTGTGATAGCTCTGAAGTACATGATTTGAAACACTGAAGTATCATTTGGATGAATAGGAGAAAGCTGAATATTTCACATCTCTTTTCTAAAATTGATTGTTGTGGAATTAGGGTATCTGATTTTATTCTCAGCATAAAATGCAATGATTTGCATAGAAACAAGACAAATCTAACATCATGGACGTTACCTGGGCCTAAATTGCTCTTCTACAATGCATGGGCACAGTGCTTTTTTAAAATCATTATGTTGTTGTTAGATTATTAAAATTACCCCCAAAATTAACTAAGGTTGTTGCACTCCTCTGAAACTAAAATTATTGTATAGCCGTGGCTACAAACAATTTTGAAAGTTTTGGCTAATTACAGGTGCAAAGATCTAAAGACATAATGGGAAATAATATAGAAATAAAATTGGAAAAATGTTACTCTTCAAAGAAACCCTACAGTTTAGAATGCAAGATCACAAACCTGAATACTTCATTGTAGTGCGTAAATCTACTCCTGAATATACAGTAGTATTACAAAGTTCATTGCCTCTCTTAATATTGTCCACCATAAGTTGATGCTTTAGTTGTACAGCACAGCAATATTGCAATTTGCTGTAGGTATTTCAAAGCCATTTGGGGATTAGCAGTCATTGTGCTATTTCAAAATGTTGGCTTTGCTTGTGTGAAGGGAAATAATCTGCATGAAGGCACAAACAGCCTTAGTTCTAAACTTACAGTTGCTTTTATTATATTATAGGCAGTATAGCATATATTGGTTTGAGCTGGAAGCAATCAGCTTTTTGACAAGTGTGGGAGAATCTGGTTTACCTGTAAAATACATGTTGAATATGCCTTACTGCCAAGGTTTGCTATGGCAGAATGCAGACATTTCATTTGGAGAGAAGGTGAATTTGAGATTCTGTTACTGTAATATAGACAGTCACATTTATGATTGGCTTTTACTTCTGTGTAGCATAATAATTTTAATTAATAGTGCAAAGTGAAAAAAAGAAGTATTTTGCATTCCTCTGTCAGCGTGCCTCAAATCAAAAAAACCTCCTTTGTAATGCTTTAGACCTCTCAGGAAAAGTTGACTTCATTTTTGTGTGCTCTCTTTGGACTGCTTCATTTATAGTGACCAGTAAGAACCCTAGGCTCTACAGATGTGCAGGTCCTACAAATCTGCCAGGTATCTTGGGAAAAAAAAAAAAAAAAAAAAAAAAAGTATTTATATATTTTTTAAGAGTGCAAAAGTTTTACTGGGGTTAAAGAGGACAGATCAAGGGTGTGAGATAGATTGTAGTCATCCCTAGTTCATCAGACTTCCGTTACAGCTTGATGAATAACATTTTAAATCTTCTCCACTTGGTATAGTATGGGCTTTTCTTGTCACTTACTTTTCAGACTTTGCTATCATTACTTTTGAATATTTTGCAAGATACAATTGCAATATGTGTGGGCTTTACAGGTCAATAACTGCCAAACTGCAAAGTGTTTAGTTGGCTAGATTTATGATTCCTATGTATAGTGAAACTCTGCCAGATAGGAAATTACGGCCAATATTTCCCTTACCAATGAGAACTAAGTAAGGTAAAATACCAAACCAAGGCCATCAGGGCAGTCACAATTAGCTACAAGACTCAAATTCAGGAACCGCTCTTGTTTTGCCTGGTGTTTAGCCTGCTAGCTTTTTTTTTTTTTTTTTTTTTTTTTGCATACTTTTGTCTCCAGGCTCTGATGTAATCTACTTACATTTTCTGAATGCTCAGAAAAGTTTGCACAGAGAGACAGTCTCCAATTTTCTACTGTAGGCTTCTGTTCTTGCAAGCTTTAGAAGAAAAAGAGGAGCCTAGCCATAGGCTAGTCTGTGAGACTGTGTGTGTGCCACTTGCAGTCTTCAAGGGCCCAGAAGCTGAGTTCAAGGTCCATGCTACCTGACCCTAACATAAATTCTTTCACCAGAGGGGACAGGTGATCTGTAGGAGTCAGTCTTCATCTCTATGAGCCACTGTGGGGAGCAGGCAGCATCTTGGCAGAGGTTGGTGAATGAGCTGGCAGAACTGAAGTGATGAAGGGACAGCTCAAGGGTTGAGAGGCATTTCCTCCATCATGCTCCATGCCAACAAAGTTAGTTGGCTCAGGGGAGTAGCATCCTAGTCCTGCTCATACTTTACTGTAGTGACTATGCTTCTCGGAAACTTTGTAGTAGCAGCAGATTCTATATGACACAGTGTTTATTAGGCTTTGCTCTGGGGTGTACATCTCTCTGGTATGCTAGGGGGACACTAAAAGAATAAAATTGTGACATCTCAGTACTGCTTTCTATAATATGATGTAAAGTGACCTTCAAAAAAGAGATTTAAACTACAGTATCAAAATAAAAGATGTAAAAATATCGAGCAATAGGAATGCTAATTATATGCTTATATTTTCCTATTGTCACCTGTGAACTGGATCAATGAGGTGGCTTTATTCCCAGATTTCATAATTCCTTTGGGTGCTCCTTCATTTCTGAAAATAAATCTGTATTAACAGTTCATGCATGTCTCTGGCCTGAGATACACCAGTGAGATCCAGTGAGATATTGGAACTCCCCCTGGAACTTGAGTGCACAGGAGGGAATGATGGGCACTCTGGGGACAGACTGGCTCACATGGGTCATTGATGCCCACTGGGATTTTGTTTAGTTTGTGATACATGCATACCTGTGGATTCTGACTATGAACTAAACTTTGCTTTTCCAACTCATGAAGCATAGAAAGAGTTGTGCTGAAGACAAAAGGAAGAGCAGAATCCAGGTTTGGATAAGCTCTGTAGAGGTAAATTGCCATGAAGGGATCTGGCCCTAAATCTAGAACTGGAATTCCCCTCTGAGGGAGACAGATCTTCCTCAAGCTTGTGCTTTAGGTGGTCCTCGAGCAGGGCAAGTAGAGACTGTGTTTATTGTTGTATCTCATTCATCAGGATACACATAATGATCCATGTACACGATGACCAAATTAGTCCGTAAGGCAAGGACTATAGATTTCACTGATGATTCAGTACTGTACACTTTTATAATGAAATGTTTCTGCCACATTATCACATCATTTCTACTTGGAGCGTCAGGCAGCGTGTGTTAGTGGCTGAGTACGGGAGAGGGCATATGCATTTATGTGTACTTTTTGTAGATAGAATATAAGTTTTGGATAGCTGAGGTTACGTAAGATCAATGTCCTGTTTCTGCTGTAAAAATGGTACTGATGCAGTTCAGGAAGTAGGCTGAGAGCTCCTTGAAAGTATGTGCCAAATATTTTTTCACAGGAACAAAGTAAAACCTATCACAATCCCAGAGATTAATTGCTGCCACAAATAAGTGTTTCTGGGAAACGAATCAGTTAATTTTAATATCCATTCCTTCTTGACATGATTCTAAAGGGCCAAGGCATATTGCTTGCTACAAAAACTGCTTTTCATTTCCCCCTGGAATGCCATGGACATGGACAGTTTAGGATTACAAATCCCATGCCTGTGACATTAGCTTTTCCACAAGTAGAGCTAGATCTTCAGCTGATGTAAATAAATAAAGAACTTGGTGGGGAGAGGGGTGGAGGAGGTGGGGAAGGGGCAAAGAGAAATTAAGTTCACTCTATCATGTGGGTTTGTCTCTTCCCATCTTTTCTTAACTAAGTCTCATTCTGTCAAAATATCATGCTTTTTAATTCTGCCAAATCACTGAGGCTTTGGACTTCAGGTGAACCAATGGATATTGTCCATAAATGAGAAATTTCTCCTGAACCATTATTGTTGTAGCAGATGGCTTTCTAGAGACATATACAAATTCATAAACAGATTTTAGCTTAGTAGTAAAAACAGTTATACATGACAGACATTCCTCATAAAACTCGTGTTATATATTTCTTGGCAATCATCATGCATTTCTTCTTGTAAAATAAAGAAACTATTAAACTTAGGGAGAAAATAATAGCATTTTGTGTAGGTCTCTATGTCTTAAAGGAGTCTTATGTGTTTTCCTCTGATATTAGATGCTCAGGACTTCTCTTTCTCATTCTCACTTTGAATACAACATGTGATCTCTCACAATAAAAATAATAAAAATAATAATAATAAAACAACAAAGATGATTTTTGCAACCTTGAATCTACAGCCAGAGCCTCAGTGAGAAATGTGTTGCATTTTCAATTAACCAAGCTAGATAGCTGCTCTGTACTCCCACTTGCAGAGGTCAGTTCAGGGAGGTGGCACAATTAGCAGCTGAAAGCAAAAGTACTTTCTTTATGTCTTTTCTTCTCTTCACTTGGATCCCATATTACTCTAAAGGGAATGGATTCCCTATTGTCTTCTTTAATTGTAAATACATACTCTTGGCAAACACAGACTTTTGAAACTTTTACAGGAACATGAATATTCTTGTTTCCATCTTTAAAATATGCATGCACTTAATTTATAAACCATGCTTAGAAGAATGCCTTGCAGATTAGTTTTCCTGTACAAGTTGATGCTTAAAGTTTACTTCAGATTTCTCAGAGTTTATGTTTATTACTGATAAAATATTTATTCTTGCATTTTAAATATCTCTGTGATAATTTAGACCAAAAAAAAAAAAAAAAAAAAAAAAAAAAAAGAATAATCAAACTGATTTTTTTAAAGGTCTATTAAAACTTTATTGATAGAGTTTATTAAGACAAGTAATTGGTGGGTAGAAGTTAATTTAAATTAATTAATTTAATTCACCTTCAGGATCATCCTGGTTTTCTGTTGTCAGATATCTGTATATGGCTCCAGATGACCACAAAAAATAAAATTGTGGAAGACATTCCCTAGCCAGGAAAACCAGTATTACTCATGAATTAGAAAGTAGATGGAAATTACTTTGCAATCTATATAAAAGCTTCCTCAGAAAAGTATCTTTTTCTTTTGTTTGGCTTCCTTTTTTGTTGTAAAAAGAATTTTCATAGCACTTCAGTGAAAAGGAGTAGAAATGGAAGAGCTCATACGTTTAAATTTTGAAAGTTACAAGTCTCACACAGTTAAGTTGCTAGACATATACACATTTGGAGAGCAGCTGAGGTATAATGGAAGATTTGGGGATACTTTTAACAAGGGGGATCAATTAGGTAGTATTTTTATGCATATACTATATTGACAGCTGTTTTTCTCATGTATGCAGTTTTTTAATTCACTGTTTCTCTCTCTCTCTCTCTTTTTTTTTTTTTTTTTTTTTTTTTTTTTTTTTCCTGCAAGCTGAGTATTGCTGTGTGCATTGGGTTTTTTGCTGCCTGGAGCCCTTATGCCATCATTGCCATGTGGGCAGCATTTGGATCAATAGATAAGATTCCTCCATTAGCCTTTGCTGTTCCAGCTGTTTTTGCAAAATCCTCCACACTCTACAATCCAGTTATCTATCTTCTTCTGAAGCCCAATTTCCGAAGTACCGTTGCCAAAGATTTCACAGTTCTTCAACAGTTATGCATCAGGAGTTGTTTTCATGTCAAGATGCTGCAGACATACAGATCAACTTTGAACACTGGCTTGAGAACATTTAAGGGCAAAAGTGAATCTAGCTGTAACGATCTTCCAGTTGTGGAAGGATGTTCTTATTTCCCCTCCGAAAAGCATGGTAATACTTTTGAATACTTTAAAAGCTGTCCAAAATGCTTCCAGGAGAAGCTAAGTGCTATGGGAAGCCCTTCTCAAGAAAGTGCAGCCTTGGAGAACAACATGCTCATAAAAATGAGGCAGGGCAGTAAGAAGTCAGTAAAGGTGGTTGTGCAGGGAGAAAAAAGCACTGAACTTGAAAACTTAGAAATCACCTTAGAAGCAGTACCTGTGCATTGTGCATTTACAGACCTCTAGAACTGCTTATAGGAAGGAATCAAAGAACAATGTTTTTATACTGGATTTATGAATGTAACTGAAGAGCCCTTCTATTATCCCAGTTTATTCACTGTTTTCTTGTTCTTTCTCGTGCACATTTTGATGGGGCACATGCTACAGCATGGACATACTGTAAATGATATTTGACTCTCTCCATGCTGACTTAAGTGTATTGTGATAACTGTATTCACATCAAAAACCGTCAGACAAAACCTCTGTTTGCTTTAAATTCCATCTACCCCATTTTCAAGAGAACACACTAACTGTGGGGAGGTTTTCTGTAAAGTGTTACCCTTTCTAGGCTTTGTGCATTTTAATTCCTGTATGTTCAAAGCAAATAACACAATATAGAACTTTAAAAGACCAATCTCATGTTGTTCTAATTGTTATAACAACTGAAATGTTAATTACCAACTGAAAAGTTTATTTTTGAAGAAGCAATGCTGAGCAACCACATGTTGTATTTTCTGGGAGTCACAGGTCTGTTTGTTCCTCGCTTTGAGATTATGCAGGTTCTGACCACATTCCACATTAATGAAATCACAATATTTCGGGTAATTTGAAGATGGCATGCATCCTTTATTTACCTTTTTTGGTGTAATTTGAGAGGAACTTGACCTAGAACATAGTGTATTATTCCCAGTTTCCTCTATAGGCCATTGAAATTAGGAGGGTGAAAACCTTGCCAAGAAATAGCATCATGGGCAGCAATCTCTGCTGGTGCAAACTACTGAAACCAGTAACAATTCTCCCATGCCAAAACCCCAGTCCTTCAGGAATTCTTGAACTTGGCTTACAAGGACAAAGTTGCAGAACAAGAACAGGTGCATCTCTTCTTTCCTGTGTTCTCTGCTCCTTTCTTTCTCCCCTGGAAGAAGTAGGAAAAGCAAACAAAGGGGTATCAGAGAAAGGGCTCTGGAAATGGTTGCTTCTATAGGGGAGGGAGGGTTGGGTTGAACTGCTGCTCTGTCTCACAGCTTACCAGCACAAAGCATCACATCCTCTGCTGCTGCCTTGATAGCAAGGGCATGATGAGGGCTTCAGGCTCTCATTTTGGCCACTCCAGAGCAATCTGATTCAGTTGTTAAAATTCTGTGCTTCAGCTTGGGCTAGCTTGGGAGATAAGGTGGTCCTTCTTCCAAAGTGCCTCCAATCTGCAGGGACAGTAGGTCCCAGGCTCCCCAGGAGGCCTCAGGGGAATACCTGCATCTTTGTAACATCAATGATGCAGCAGCAGAGTGTTTCACTGCCATTTCTGTGGTGACTTGAAGAAAATGAACCTAGTTGCAAAAGGGACAGCCATGTTAAACTCCAGGGAATAGTCTCCAAGTAGCCACTTTAAGGGAATATCTGTTGCTATAGAGCACCTTTGGCATTTGCTTGGGACACAGAGTTTTCTGCCCTGCTTTTAAACTGCCCTCACTGTCTCTCCCCCACCCCCAACTCTTAGTATCCTCCATGTTTTTGTATATGAACAATAATTAAGATGTATTTTATTGGATTTCCAAGGATGCATATATATTTAAAACAAATGACCAGTCACCTGATAAATAGTATAAGAGGTTTACAGGGAATTACACAAAAGACACCCCCCTGTGCTCAAAATTACCGTCTCTCTTCTGGATTTCTGGAAAAGCAATCAGAAAAGACAGCAGGAGTCTTAATGCTTAGACTTTCAGTGTGTGCTTTCTCTAAAATGTCCTAAGATACATGGGATAGCAACAAGGCCCAAATGGGATCCTACTCCTTCAGGGCTGATGTCACTGCAGCTGCTGTGTCACTAACCTCAGATGAGGTAGGATCAGGCTTTGAGACCTTTAGGCAATGGTGACCTGATGGTGAATCACTGGAAAACAAGTCTGGAAGCTATGTTCAGAGGTCATCTGGTCCTTCCCGCTCGAAGTCCCATTGACGTCAGTGCAGAAAGTCGGGTACGTGAATAAGTCTCTGGAGGATTCACCAACAAAAGCACAAGTTTTGAAGCTTTAACTAGCAAAGCCTAAAAATGTCACACTATCAAAAGACAACAACTAAAACAATAATATGCAGTATACAGAGGAGCTGCATGCTTGGCTTCCATGGTGTTGGAAATCTCAGCTGTAATATTCAGCTCTTTAAAATAATAAGAAAAACTTCGAGATATTTTTTGTGCTGTGCCTGCACTTTGAGGTGTGGTGCTGGTTAGCTACATGGTGAGATAATATTTTGAGCTATTAGCATAAACCACAAATATATATATTTCTAATAAATCTACATAGGAAAGTCAGGAAGGAAAGTTTGGAGTCTCCATTCCTGGATTTACAGTCACTTTCATTTCTGCATTCCCTGTAGTGGAAGCCAAGGCTGACTTGCGAGAAATTATATATTTTTTTAGCCTGGGAAATATGTGAATATATATTTACATAATGCTTATTAATAAACGTGAAGAAAAAAATAAAATAAAAATGTATCTTTTCAGGTTTCTTCCAATTGGCACTGAGCTCTCTGAACCCAGCTGTCAGCTCTGAGTACAGAGTAAAACAAGTGCGTAAAAGTTTACATTCAACTTTGACTAAAAAATGTAATGTTTTTAAAATCTTTATAGAATCCATGCCAGTTCCTCTTATAAGTTAACAGAAGGAACATTATGCCTTTGCACTGAAATCTCCATATGCTTAGACATTAGGAATGACAG
Organism: Nettapus auritus; assembly: GCA_011076525.1. NCBI lineage: Eukaryota > Metazoa > Chordata > Aves > Anseriformes > Anatidae > Nettapus > Nettapus auritus. Next base: position 112,990,551 of record CM021766.1, on the reverse strand, counting down.
TGCACTCAGATAATGCTCCCACTATGTGTGTGGGAAGGTTTCCCTCTTGTCTGAATAGCTTTTTCTGTAGCAATCACAATGTCCAATAAACTTTTCAAACCTGCCAGTCTTCGTATTTTCCCATCCGTTGTTCGTCAGGGTTAGTCATCAGTTATTGCTAGCAAAGTGTGTGTAAATGAAATGTCACCAGCTTCAGGGGCTCTGTGTTACTATGTGTTGAGGTCTGATGAAAGTGTCAATGGATTATTAGAAATGAAAAAAAGTTTGTTTTTTAAAGATTAAACAATAAAACTTATTCTCACCTAATGAATGAACTCATAACTTTGGTTGCCAGCAATGTATTTAAATACCCTGAATACAACTAATTTTTGTGGTGTCAGTGCAGAAATGGCAAGGCAAACCAGTGAGGTTTGTGCTGTAACATAGCACAGAAGATGTGGCAGATCCTGCTTGCCTGATAAGGTTTTTCAAGGAAAAACACTGCTTTTCTGGAAGATCTCAGTTGCTCAGAAAGGTTCAAGTCTGATCCTGACCAGAGGGGACTGAAAGTCATTCCTGCCCAGTAGGAAGGCTGGTGATGAAGAAAGGCAGAGCTCACATGCTAACAGCGAGAATTCATTGCATACACATAGTTTAGCAAAGCATGCACTGAAAGCATGCATAAAAACCCTCTTTGCTTGGATTGAAGGGGTGAGGGACTGCTCACCAGGGTGGCTCAGCTGGCCAGGCTAGGACAGCAGGACAGAGCTGGTGGCTCTGGGCTGGGGATGGTTAATCCTTCATCCAGAAGAGCAGTAACCAGAAGCCTGTGCACCTGCATTCTATGATCACAACACCCATTCTCCCCCTCTGTATTTGCCTCTTGCACTCATTTATGGTTTTATTTTATAGGGGATAGTGAGCTTTGGGTTGGGAACTGCTTTCTGCTGTGCACGGGAAGGGTCTCAAAGCCAGCTGTGGGACACTAAGCCTTGGCTCACTGCCACAGAAGGCTCGTACTGCTCCTGACTCTGCTCTATACCCACAGTAAGGAAGAAATGTGTGCTGTAAGCAGGCAATATATCAGGTTTGGGATCATTCTGCTTGCTGTTTAAGGCAAGAATCCACCAGGGGTTGTAGAAAGCAAGTTAACTACCTGGCTGTATCACATCTCAGCCAGAAGACACAGCCCTATCCATCTTTTTCTTCTGTGTCCCCTCCATCCTCTCTGCTCTGCTTTATTCTCTCCATTAGCTTTGTACTTTCTTTCCTTCCACTCGGTGTATCCCTGGAGAGATCTGCAGCGGGCATCTTACATTCTCAGTGCACTCAACAGAGGAATAAAAACCTGTGAACTGCCTTTTTTTTTTTTTTTTTTTTTTTTTTTTTTTGGTGCAATTTTAAACCTTTGTATTGAAGGCTTACATTTTCCAATCGTTACCTGAATTGAACCAGTATGTGGAAGCCAGAACCACCTTCACAGTGCTGGCTCATGCTATATATTTCTTTTTTTCCTTGCTGCCTTTATTTTAGCAAGGTACGGTTAAAGTTTTTTTTCTAGCACATCTGCCAAGATGACCCTTTCTTGTAATGGAATTGGAAGGGAGGCTGGGCAGTCCCCATTATTTTTCCCCTTAAGAGAAAAACACTCTCTGTACAGAGAAAAGAGAAGCAGTGGAGGCATTACTGCAGCACATGCTTTTCTTGCTGTTGTCCCTTTTTATAGAAATATGCCTCTTCCTAGAGATGGGCTTTTACCAAAGAATTTGGTAAATTCATCCTATCACAGCTTGTATGCAATTAGGTAAAGGGCATCTGGAAAGAAAATCTAAGCAGAGAGGCACTTTTAACAGGAAAGCTATGGCTGGCTTGCTACTAGCTTAGTGCTCCTAGGAAGGCTAGAAATAGGCTCTTCAAGCACAATCCAGTGCATAAGCAAGAGGGAGCTGTGGAGCTGTACTTTGGAGCAGTTCTTCATCTTCAGCAGTGCAAACGGTGATCCAAGGCATGAAATCCAAGGGTCACATCCTTGAAGGGAGCTGCACAAAGGCACTTCACCTACAAAACAAACAAACAAACAAACAAACAAAAGAGAGAGAGAGAGGGAGAAAAGAGAGAGGAAAAAAAGACCACAGTGAGTGGGATACATTTTTCAGTGGATTGTAAATTGCACCTATGAAGTAAGAACACTGAATGTTTGTGAGTGGTGGGACAAAAGCACTGTCAGAAATGTCACAATTGTTCAATACAGCAATTTTGAAGTGCAAGGCTTGGATTTGCTGAATCATTTTAAAATCATAAGGGTATTTTAGCACCATCTGAGACGTGTCAAAACAGGCAAACCCTTTGTCCTTGGGCAATGCCCTGGTAGTGCCAAAGTGCTGTCAGAGTGCAGGGCAGCAGCTTGGGTGGCTGCACTGCCCTACTGATAGCCCCAACCCTGAATCACTCCAGGGTGTGCTGAGGGGGGGAAGGATTAAAACTGTTTTATCTGCTGTACAACCCCCTCCTCCACAGGACACCTCACAGGCCCAAAATGCAGAGCTAGCCACAACCCTCCCCAGTGAGTTGAAGAATGCCCTGGTGAAGACCCAAGGAGGTTGTTGGACCCCAGATATGTAGAGGTGATGCTTCTGTGATGGTGCTGCATCCTCTAGGCAAAGGAGGCAGCTGCCCAGGCCAGCAGAGCCGAGAGCCAGACAACTTTTCTTTGGTCCATCAGCTTAGTACAACAAATATAATTTGCTCCAGGTGTGACATAGCTGGGACCGGTCCTGTTTTTCTTGCACTGTGGTGATTGCTTTGTTATTGCCAATTGCACTTTGCAGTTACTCATGGATTTTAATCTTATTTTATGAAGTGCAACTAATTAATCCTCTCATTCCACTCAGCTCAACAGTCACTATTGAAGATCATCTGCATTTTCGTTTCAGATGAAGGACCACAGCAGAGATTTCAGAAGACTTGTCAGTGTAATTAGAGGAGTCAAAGTGCTGGAAACTGGTCCCCATCACTTGGAATCCAGGAACAGCTCTGGCTACACATCTGTTATTTGGAGGAGTCACACCGGAAAATTAATAGCTGTGAGCTGAAATGAGGATGAGTCTTGTTGTCTTTTGTTTGACATGTCTCACTTTCTGAAGAGGGTCAGGGCCAACCTATTCCTTTGACAGAGAGACACTGGCAGACACTGTCTGCCAGTCAGTTGTTGAGATTTATTTCAGAGAGACTGGCAGAAGAATTCCTGGGTACTAAAACATTTTCCTTTTCAATTATCTTATTTCTCCGCCATGACACTCTGTTTCCTATCATGCCGAGACAAGGTTGTTGCTGAATGCTGATTACCTGCTGTTCGGGGAAAATCATATTTTTTTGACAGGTAGTTTTTCCAATTCTGCATGCATGAGCACACAACTTCTCTATGGGCTGTGGTCACAGTCAATGTGCTGGCTGACATACAGAAGTGTACAACAGAAATGACTATGTTGTTTTAAAATATTAGATAAGTCTGCATTTTAAAAATGTTTTTCTTTTCATTCACTGCCCAGTCCATATTTCACCCACTCCAACTCACCACATTTGGGTTTTAAATTGTTTGGGGAGTTCCTTCAATAAACCGTAGGTGCACCTGCAGGGTATCTAAAGTAGAAAGGCAGAGAACGTAAGCCAGAAGACCAAAACTACTTAAATATTTGTGCAAGGGAAGTTTGGTCCAGCCCACTGTTCAGAAGTGTTCTGCACAATTTCTTTTCTGATTTCTCTTCCCAAAACTTTTTATTAATTTCATTTCTTATTTGTGTTGGATTAAGTGCCAGATAAAGAGCACTCTTACCTAGATCCCATTTCACCAAGCCCATGAAACCAAGGTGGTAACCAAACCACAAGGCAGAGTGATTTCCACCAAAATATACTATTAATTCCTATTTTATTTTCAGCCTTGTTCCTGCCCACTCTAGCTGAATAGGACCTGGTTTTGTTCTTTTTTTTTTTTTTTTTTTTTTCCAATTATCATCTCCAAACGTATGTCTGAGGTCGTGCTCTCTGCAACTCACTCTGCACTGGCAGATTGCTTTGCTGGCCCAAATGCATTTGCTGGTGCCAGCTTTCTGGTATTTGCATTTAATGGATTTGGCTAAAAAAAATGAAAAACAGAACTGAAGTAAAGGAAAGATGTTCTCCCTATACAGGCTGTACTGTCTGACATAGGACAGTCTTATTTTGGCCTACGTTATGAAACAGTTATTTCCCTTTGTTGTAACACTTTATGTCCTCTTGCTGTCCCCAGTGAAGATTTCCATGGTGAATTATCATCTAATTTTAAACAGCTATAGGCTTTATAGGCTGTGATATACGAGGGTAGTAACAACTGACTAGAAATGAGAAGCTGCTTAGTGATCTGTGCAATACACCAAAAACTGAAACAAGACAGAAAAGAGCAAACCCACTACAGTTATGTATTCACTATCTAGCTAGTATTAAAAACAAAAGGTAGAAGAACATTTTTTCCCCAAGGGAAACATGACTTTGCATTTAGTATTTGCAAGAGAAGTGGAGATAATGTCTTTTCTTTCAGCATGGATGGAAGATATAAAACCGAAGTTAGGGGGGCTCTCATGTATAAAGAAGGAATATGTGAGATCTGTAACGAGATGAACAGGAATTTTGTCTTGGCAAGGACTGCAGACTTTGCTGAAGGTGAAGATCAAAACCCTCTGCCTTTACATTCTGCTACAAAAGGCTTGATTCAACTCTTGTCTTTGTTAAATTGTCAATAATGCATTTCTGATTTGAAAGCCCGGGGGTTTTATTTGTTCAGAAAATTCCAGTACTTGTATGCTGAAAAGACAAAAAGACTTGGCTAGCTCACTTTAGTGATAAAGAAGACAGAGAAAATTTTCTTCCTTCACTTCTCAGGTCTTACAGAGTTCAAACAAGAGGTGTATTTTTATCTGCATCTTGATGGTTGTATATTTTCCCTGCCTCTGACACAAGTTTCAGATTTGGTTAGCTCTGCATGCAGTGACTATTTCAGGTTGTTGCATTCAATAAGCATGGATTCAGTGTGCAGGTCTTATGTATGTGAGCAGACTAAATGTATGGGGTCACTTACTTTGGAGATTTTGAAGGTTATCATATGCCTGTTTGAAATTAAATCACCTGCACAGTTCAGACCTCTGTGGGATTATATTCTACACATCATTCTGCCTCTTGTTAATTTTAATTGAGGGTTATACTGTACGAAATCTGAAGAGGCTGAATTATTAGTCATTAGCAATGCTAATTATTTTTGTTTACACTAGACAGCAAAGAATATATCAATGTTTTAGAAGTGATGAAAAAGAAGAGACCTTTTCCTCCATCACTCTGTACTGGCGTTAGGCCATCCCAGTTGCCCTGGCAGAAAAACTGGGTGGAAAAAGAGCTCAGAGGTGTGCATTTTCACCAACCCATCATGAGTTTCTAGTCTGGTACACAGGAATGGTGCAAGGCTGCAGCATCAGAAGCTACACAGCGTGGGAGAGGATGGCTGCTTGCCTTTTTGTCCCTCTGATGATACTGTTCCTCCTTAGTCTAGAGAGAACCTGGAGCATCTTTGCACAGTCTGAATAATGCTGGTTGGCTCCTGGACACTTGAAGATACTTGAGTCAGCCAACATTTAAAGCAACAAAATTATTTTGAAAACATATGGGAAAACATATGGTACATTTACAAACATTGATATCTTCAATCATTGTTTTTATTGGCATATAGAAGTTAAAAAAAAAAAAAAAAAAAAAAAAGTTTCCAATTTCTAGTTGCATGGCATTTTCCTTTGGCAAAAATGAGAAACAGGTAAAAGGAGTGAAGAAGGATAGAAAGTGCAGAGAAGGAAAAGGAAATCAGTAATCAAAAGTATTAAAAAAATTTCTAACAGAAAGGAAAATACATGAGTTTTATTAACTATTATTTTCCAGTATAAATATTTTAATAAAGATATTGTACACACTGTTGCCAACAAAAGAGAACATCATTATCAAAATTTTAATTTTTTCAAAAGTTAGGAAATTTTCCCTTTGGCTATTTATGCAGCTTTATGGAGGGCACTGTATAAGCGGACTCTGGAATTTTTCTTTTCTGCAAGAGCAGGCTCTAGCAAGTGCATAAAATGAGCCTGATGCCAGAGAGGAACTTCAGTAATTCCATACACATAGTAGCTTATATGATGTAGGAAAAAAAATTCTCCAAGAATTTCTGGAGCATGGAAGTATATTTACACTAGGTGGGCTATTACTCTATATAGGATATCTGAAGCCCAGCTGCTCTGAAAAATTATGTTTGCATGTCTATGTTGGGAAGGCTGGTGGCTTCTCTCTACCCCTGCAGTGTGCCCTAGTGTGCCCTGAAGTACCAGGTTTTAATTGTCCTAGGCAAATAAAAACAGCTACAATTATCTAATCATAAATGTCATTTTCAAAATTATTTGTTCCCACTACTGTCAGATAGAATTGAAATAATAACAATTATAAAAATATACAAAAATAAACAATAATAAAAAAAGACATGTTAAAGTTCCTAAGCTTACTGCCCATATGAAATTGTTCACAGAACATACAGATATTTGAATCTTCTGGGAAAAATCACAGAGGGAGATGGAATAAAAAGCTATAAGACCTGATGTGATAGGATGCTGATGCACTGTAAGGGGTGGAGTGCCTAAGTTTGCTGAAACTGCAGCTGATAAATCACTTCTGCTGGATGGACAATGTGTAGCTCCATCCTTTTGCTTCCTTGTAACCTTAATTTGGAAACCGCTTGTGCTAAGTTACATTTACCTCTCTAAAAACCCTTTGAAAAGTACCTAAAGGGGGCCTACAGGAAAGCAGGGGAGGGACTCTGTCAGTGAGTGTAGTGACAGAAAAAGGGGTGATGTCTTTAAACTAAAGGAAGGTAGATTTAGATAAGACACACGGAAGAAATTTTTCATTCAGAGGGTGGTGAGGCACTGGCACAGGCTGCCCAGAGAAGCAGTGGATGCCCCATCCCTGGAGGTGTTCAAGGCCACGCTGGATGGGGCTTTGGGCAACCTGGTCTGGTGGGAGGTGGCAGTGGAGTTGGAACTAGGGGATCTTTTATACTACTTTTATTGTTACTACTTTTAAGTGTATTTAGCCTTTTTTATTTTTCCTCAGTTCCTATTCATTTATTCCATCTCTGTTTCCATTTACACTTAGGATAGATTCATGAGGTCTAACCTAACTGCACTCTTTTATCCTATATCAATTCTTTCCCATTGTATGTGTATCTTTGCTTAACAACTCTACTCTTTCAAAATCTCAGGAAATAAGTTAAACTCCAGCCGGTCCAGCAAGTCTAACATCTCTTTTGCAGTTGCTGCTGTGGCTTAGGTAGAAGGTTACGTTAAATAATTAAGTCAATAAAAAGTATTATTTTCATTAAGAGGATGGTAGCAGGTGTACAACCAGTGTAACCATTTTCCTCACTCATTCCTCTCTCTGACTAGACAGAATGCAAACCTTGGAGTCACAAAGTTACAATGAAAGGTGGATGACACAATGACACGTGTAAAATGACTGCTTATGAATTCCTGCAGTGAACGGTACAATCGGTGCAACCGTGCAAATGAACAGTATCAATCTTAGCTAAGTTACATAGCCATTACCTTTTGGAAACGTAGTCTCTACTACAGCTGAACATTACTGACTGCGTGCAGCACTTGACAAACCTTACTAACCTGACTGTGATCTGGCTACTTTTAGCAGAGTCAGACTCGTAGCTAAAAGCAGTTAATATTAGGATAAATGTGAAACCTCTGCACTGTCTCAGCTTTACCATAACAGCCACTTGTTTATAGGCAAACTTGCCAGTCCAGGGGAATGTAGGAGAAATCTCAGTCCTGCTGCAGTGAGTGTCACACTGACATCAGCAAGGGTAGAATCTCCCCTTCCGTTTAGCTGATGGAAAACAGCACACAGTGATTTTATTCTATGACAGTCTGGGTCATGACAGATAGTAGACTGGCAAATCTCAAGCAGTTATCCAAAGGTTTTATGTCTGGAAGAAGGTTGAATTTTTGAACAAAAATATCATATTTTAGCCCCCAAAAAATGACTTGGGTATCAGCAAGAATTTTTTATTAAGGTTTGGAGGATGACAAAAAGCATTTATGCCGTGCATGAATCCTGATCGCCATCAACAAGAAATCTTCTTGAGAGCCCTAACACTTATTTACTGAATTCATGTATTCAAATCTAATAGGCAAAAGGCAAAAGCTGGCTCAGCTTCAGACAACAGAGGAACTGTCAGCATCATTCAGTTATGACCAAACGGAAATAATTTCAGTCTTCATTTTGTTATTATCCAATGACATGAATAGAATATAACCACAACATGACATGTATTGATGCTCCCCCCAGTCCATTCCAGTAGTTCTCTTAACAGCAACACCTTCCAGTTTGGGAAGACACCTATGAAAGTTGGGCCAGCTACCTTCTACTGTCATACTTGCCCCTGAGCTTCATTACATTCCAACACAGGAATCCTCAGCCACATCATATTCAGTGTGACTGTTTGCATAGTAGCTGGTCAGAACATTACCTTTTCACTGATTTTTTTTTTTTTTTTCTATTAAAAAAAAAAATGTTTTGAGTTGAATTAAAAAGGAACCTATTGCTTCAATCAGCTCTGGCAACAACCTTTCTTATGCAAGCCAGAAGTACCTGTGAGCCAGAGAAGCACCACAAGCAAAGAGAGGAAAGCTTTTAGCGTGAAACTCACCATCTTCTCTCCTCACCAACAATATTCATCTCCTATACCCTTTCTTAGCATCTCACACGTTCTCTGACTTCTCTGGAGGGGAAGGTGTACTCCCTTCCCCACTGATCAGCACTGGTGAGGCCATACCTGGAGCACTGGACCCAGTTCTGCCCACCCCTACCAGTACAAGGGAGACGGGAACATACTGGAGCGTTTATGGCCAGTGAAAGCCCAGGAAGATGATCAAGGGACTGGAGCATCTGTTGTATGTGGAGAGGCTGAGGGACTTAGAAATGTTCAACCTGGAGAAGAGAAGGCACGGGGGGATCTTATCAAAGTGGATTAACTCCCAGTCAGAGAGAGTAAACAGGACGGAACCAGGCTTCTATGAGCAGTGCCCAGGCAATACACACCAACTGAAATGCAAGAAATATTGTATAAACATAAAAAATAATAATGCTTTTTTACAGCAGAGGTGTTCAAACACTGGAACTGGTTGCCCAGAGAGCTCAAAACCTGACTAGGCAAAGCCTCTGGCATCCTGCTCCTGCAGGGGGTGTTGAACCAGATAACCCCCAGAGGTTTCGTCCCACCTCATCCGCTACGCAATTCAGTGAATTGTTTAACAGTAGCAGGCAAATGACAGCAAACCTTCCCCTAGAAAGAAGAGTAAAATCCCTTTCCTTGCTCATCCTCTGTATGCAAACACGTATGGAGTCCAGTACTAGGAGAAAGATCAGTCCTGTGAAAAACCTGCAAACAGACTTAGCATGCTCTCCCAGTACAATTACATGGCAGGAAGGAAGTGAAGCCTACTATCTTCACCTGCCAAAAGAAACATTTGGATCCCAGTTTGTCTGCAAACATCAGGTTGGGTGATACTAACGTAGTCATTGAATTATGGCTACCTGTTTGCAGAACCTGAGCTTTGTTTTGCTCCATACTACAAAATCTTCCACAGAAGCCTAAGCAAATTCTTCACTGATATTAGGTAAAGGCCCACTTACACAAACTTGAGTTGTATCCATCCAGGCAAGTTTCTCAAACAAAAGGCCAAAACTTGTGCTAGTTAGGAGGAGGATGAGAGAGTTTCTCTATTTTCTTCCATCTCTGGGAAATACCAGGCCTAAATAAATTATCCAATTATATAAAAATAGTACAGTTCCACCAAAAAAAAAAAAAAAATCAAATAACAACAACAACAAAACAAGACAAAACCAAAAAACCTGGATTTGAGATCTTCCAGGAAGTATACACTTTTTTTTTTGTTTCTTTGTTTTTGCTTACAAATTCTTCTTCAGAATTAAATTCACCAGCTGATAAGTGAGAAACAGAGAAAAACAGAGGTGAATTGTGTGTTTATTGGGTCACTATTTGCTGTCTGTTTTCCTTGTATCTTAGGTCCATCATTGGTACACCTCACAAAGTAGAATGTTTAGCTCAGATTTGTTTTGTTTGGGGATATCTACAACATATAAAATTAGGCCCATAAAAATGACTCTAGCTCATTAGCTGCAGATAAGCATTAGGCACTCTGTTGTGGGAACGAGAATCAGCATGCCTGTACTTGGAAAAAAGTACCACTAAAACTGGATGGTAAAAAAATTGCTTTCAAGTATTATTTGAGATAATATGCCAAGTTCCCAAAAATTTGGTTTTGCTATTTCCCTAGTCTGACAAAGAACCTTAATGCATATCATAGGCAGCCAAGACTGTTTCTACTTTTACAGTACTACCCTAAAACATATTGCAGTAGTATCTATGAGCACTAAGTTTGTAAGTATTGTGTTTCAGCAAGTCTATTCCCCTGTAATTGCAGCAATTGCAAACACCACTACCTAGGCAAATTCTACAAAGTCATGAGGAAGTACAGGAAAAAATGTATTATGTCATCAAAAATGTTTTGCAACATATTTTGTACAAATAATAATAATAAAAACCTTAAAATATGTTTCAGGATCTTACCAGGCTTGACTAATAAACTTAGCAAGGGTTAGGTATAGCTGAATTTTTTTGTTAAAGAAAGAATGGTCATTAGACAAAAATAAAGATCTGGGGGAAAAAGAAATAGAGATTCAGTTTCCAATAGTTTTTCTTTAATTGCCCTTCCCAAAGCAATTAAAATGTTGTATTGAAAGAACTTTTGAGGAAAAAAAAAAAAAATCTTATTGTTAACAGGGTCATATTTAACATTGCTATGAAAATGTTGTTTATTTCCCACCAAAAATGTCCTTGAAAAAAAAGAAATAAAAAAATTCAAACCCAGAGGAAAAAAAGGGAGTTGTTCAATTCTTTCATTGGAGTATAGGGAAATTTAGACTTACAGCATGCATAGTCTTAAAAAAATAAAAATAAAAATCACTGCTGCTTCACAGCACTAGTTTTGTGTGGCCACTATAAAAAGGGATTCACTTCTGAAGTAGCCTACTATCACAAAAGTGTCACCCCTTGTTTCAAGAAATTGAACTGTCCCAATTCAATGAAGTGGCCAAATGGGGAGGTGATCGGACATTTGCACACCCTAAGTATCTATCACCAAGGCTGTCTGGGAAAGGCTTGGCTTCAGGGGAAAACAGGTATTATTTTTGTTTTTCTTCTAGTCAGAAAGTGCCAGCTTGACTGAGGTGAAACATAGGGAAGTGGTAGCAGCTTCAATGGGAAAAGGAGCTCTGGTTAAAACAGGGCCTTGAAAAGCAAGTCTTACGGTGACATGGCACGCCTGAAAGAATGGAATCAGATAACGGGACTCATTTCTGAAAGAACCCCATGCATTGCCCTGGTCTACAGGCCACTCGGTCTCACTTCTATGTCTGTCAAAGTCATGGAGCAGATCCTCCCGGAAACTCTGCTAAGGCACATGGATAAGAAGGAGGTGATTGGTGACAGCCCAAATGGCTTTGCTAAGGGCAGATGGTGCCTGACAACTCTGGGTGCCTTCTACCACTGTGGTACAGCACTGGTGTATAGGGCAATAGCAACTGACATCATCTCCCAGGACTTGTGCAAGGCATTTCAGGCTCTTCTCCATGATATCCTTGTCTCAACACACTGGAGGAAAGGGATGCCATCCAGAGGGACCTGGGCAGGACTGAGATGTTTGCCTGTGCAAATGGCATGGAATTCAGCAAGGCCATGTGAAAGGTCCTGCACCCACACTGGGGCAATCCCAAGCCCAAATACAGGCTGGGGGGACAACAGATTGCGAGTAGCCCTGAGGAGAAGGACCAGGCCGTGGTGGTTGATGAGAAGTTCGACATGAGCCAGCAGCGTGTGCATGCAGCCCAGAAAGCCAGCCATACCCTGGGCTGCATCAAAAGCCGAGTGGAGGGGAGAAAGTCCCTTGGCACCTTGAGACACCCATCTAGTTGGCCAAGGGAAGCCAGCTGTTAGCATCTGTTTGGATTTCAGCAAAGCTCAATATTGTTTCTCACAGTCTCCGTCTGGACAAATTGTCAAGGACACAGCTAAAGCAATGAATAATGCGATGGGTTGAACAAGGGGCTTATGGGTCAGGCTCCAAGGGTAATCGTAAATAGGGTTGCATCAGGCTGGTGGCCAGTCACTTAGGGGGCTTCCGCAGGCCTCCAGTTTAGGGCCAGTTCTCTTCAGTGTTGTCCTAAGTGACTTGCATGTAGGGCTTGAGGGCGTATTGAGTCAGTTTACGCATTACGCCAAATTGGGAGGAGTGGCTGAATCCATTGAGGGTAGAGAGGCCTTGCAGAGAGATCTTGACAAAGTAGGGAGCTGGGCAATCCCCAGCAATATGAGGCTTAGCAAGAGCAAGTGCCAGCTTCCACACCTGGCAAGGGACAACCCTGGCTGGCTGGACAGTCTGGGGGAAAAGAGGCTGGAGAGCAGCCCTGCAGAAAGGGACCTGGGGATTCTGGTCCATGGCAAGTTGAAGGTCAGTCAACCGTGGGCCCTGGCAGCCAGGAGCAGCAACCGCATCCTGGGGTGCCTCCAGCATGGCATGGCTAGCCGGTCAGGGGAAGGGATTGCTGTGCTCTGCTCTGCGCTCTTTCAGCTTCACCTCGAGTCCTGTGTGCAGTTTTGGGCACCGCAAAGAAGGAAGGACATAAAACTATTGGAGAGTGTTGAAAGGAGTGCTTCAAACTGGTGGAAGGTCTGGAGGGCAAGACGCATGAGGAGCGGCTGAGCTGTCTGCTTTAGTTCAGCCAGCAGGAGACTGAAGAAAGGCCTCATGGTGGCCTACAGCTTCCTCACGAGGGGAGCGGAGGGGCTGGCGCTGAGCTCTGCTCTCTGGGGACATGAGGCTGGGACAGAGGAGGGTCTGGCGGAGGTGAGGAAAAGAATCTTCACTGGCAGGGGGCTTGGCCACTGAAACAGGCCTCCCAGTGAAGTGGTGAGGGTAGCAAGCCTGCTGGGGTTCACAAAGCGCCTGGGCAATGCTCTCAGACATGTACTTTGCTCTTGGGGTCCACACAGAGCGATGGGCTGTGATGTCACCCAGCGATGGGCTGTGACGACACCCAGCGATGGGCTGTGACCTCACGGCCCTCACTGCTCATATTGGGGCGCCGGCAGAGCCCGTCCCAGGCTCGCTCGTGCCTGGACTCCTGCTGAGCGTGTGTGCGAGGTTTGGAGAGACGAGCAAGGACTTGGTGGAGCTGTGCTGTGGGGCTGTCGGCAGCTGCTCTCGGTGCCCATCCCCGCAGCCAGTGCCCGTGATTCCCCGGCCCTGCCTGGCTCAGGCAGCCGGGGCCCTGTGAGGCGCGCTTGCAGCAGTGCAGGTGAGCTGTGTGGGTGGCCCGCGGGGGGTAAGGGACAGCCCAGCCACGGGGCTGGGGCTGGGGCTGGGGGGATTCCTGCTGAGGTGCCAGGGCACTGCCGCTGCCCGCCCCAGCACAGCCACTGACCCTGGCCTCTCTCCTCCTTGCAGCGCGCAGCACCTGTCTCAGCGGCAGCAGCGAGGGGAAGCAGCTTCCCATCCACAGCTCTCCTCAGCCCGCCGCAGCGAGACAGGACCATGGCCACAGAGGCTGAAGTCACCTGCCCTGTGTGCCAGGGGACGCCAAAGGAGCCCAGCGTCGTCATCCCCTGTCAGCACCAGTTTTGCTTGGGCTGCATTGTCCGCTGGGCCAAGAGAAGCGTCACCTGCCCCCTCTGCAGGCAGGACATCACCTCCATACGCTACTCCATCTGGTCCAAAGACGACTTTCTGGAGGTCCAAGTTGTCCGCCGTGCAGAGAACCAAGAGGACAGCGCCGAGGACGAGCAGGGGGCTGCAGTGCCGGTGCCCCAGACTGCCGTGAGCGGCCTCCTGCCTGAAGAATGGGCGGACCTCTTCAGGGAACACCCCGACATCCTCCGTCCTCTGAGGCCCTGGGTGCGCCAGCAAGCCAGGGAGTTGTTTGGGGCTGCCTGGTGGGACCAGGATGTGCTAGAGGCCAACATCATTGCTCGGCTGTGCCGCTGCGGGCTGTCGGAGGTGGCCTTGGTTCGGGAGCTGCAGCCATTGCTGCAGGGCCATACAGAGAGCTTTGTGAACCAGCTCATTGACAGAACTGTCGAAATGTGCAGCGATGAGTTCCTCGAGGAGCTGGGGCTCCTGGAACCTCCTCCTGCAAGCCAGCACCAGAATGGCCCTGAGGTGGACCTGGGGGGCTCCCAAGAAGCCTGGGAGCCAGAAGACAGTGCTGAAGCCACCCCCGGCTGTGCTGCCTCCTCCCGGGACACTCCTCTCACCATCGTGATCTCCTCCAGCAGCTCAGACGATTCTGATATCGAGGAGCTCCCCAGCACCTCCCGTGCCACCCTGCGTGGGGGTCCTGGCCACCCACCCACTGCACCCACCCCCACAGAGCAGTTGGAGCCCTTCAGAGAGCCAGGACAGGAGGCAGCAGAAGGTGCCGCAAGGCAGGGCTGCAGCCACGGGCCCTCTCCTCCTGGCCAGGGCAGGGACAGCTCACCTGGGGGGCCCCGGCGTCCCCCAAAGAGGAGGTCCAACAGCAGCCTGGACTCTCCCCAGCCCTGCAAGAGGCCGCCCCCCCGGCGCCTTTAGCAGGGCACCTTTAGTTTTCATTAAAAAATAAAGAAAAGTGGTGACTCTGACACAGACAGTGTCTTGCTCTTACTCCAAAGAGAGTTCAGGGCAGAGCCTATGTGCGATGGCAGACATGGGGGGTGGGAGGTGGGATGGGTGTTCCAGGCCACAGGGCCCAAAAGCGGTGCTGCAAGAGGCCCCCGTGGGGGTGGGGATAGGAGGTTGCTTGAGGCTCAGCTCAATTCAAGCTACCGGCTTGGAGTGGTATGGGAACAGACCTCAGCCCGTTCCAGATGGAATATAAAAATGTGTTAAACCACACATCATTCAGTCTTCTCCAGTGATGGATAACAGTAAATCTGTAGAAGATAAATATTTTGAAGGAGAAACTACAGCCAAGTCACTACCAGCCTCCAAGGGACAGAGGAAAGGACTGCTTCAGGTCATTTTCCTTGATAAATCCCACAACTATCAAACTAGTGAATACAGAAGAGCAAATTTCTCTACAAACTAAGAACTTTGAAGCAGATATAGGACCAATTCAAACACATCCGCATGCCCTGAAAGGCCTTCAAGACCTTCTCTTTTGGAGAGCCCAGACTTCAGACAGATGAACTTTTCATAGGCATATAAGAAAGGTTTTTAGTCTTATAAAATTAGAATTCGCTGAGAATGGATCCAAAGTATTCCTTCACAAGTGTCATTTATGTTCCTCGTGATCCCATTTGCCGCAAATACATTGACACTGGAAACTGAATGGGAAATATCTCCTCGCTATCGCTTCAACCTCTTTGTTGAAAAATGAAAATGGACTGGGACAGCCTTCTAGCTGCTGTTTTTCTGAGTTGACAGGGCTAAGATTTACCTATCTACAAATGCTGTCATTTGGGGAATATTTTATGTTAGAACTTCAGGCAGAATTTTTCCAGCAGCTAGAAAAAGCTGTATATTTCTCAGACCAGAACCCTGAGTTTGGGTCAAAAGACAAATTCAAAGGCATTGTTTATGTACAGCCTTCAAAAAATATTTTTGTACCCAAGTAACACAGTGGTCAAGCATGAAGGAAAGAGGGGACCTTTTCTGGGAATATGAATCAGCTAAGATATTTTGGAGGAGTTATTACTTCAGTGCGCAAAGAAAAACTGTTAGAAATCAAGATTTTCAGAGTTACATGATGAGACCAGACATGATTACGTGACTTTTTTTTTTTTTTTTTTTTTTTTTTTATCTCTTTAAGCTCTGAAATTGTTCAAAAATGTTCAAAATATTTTGTAGAGCAGAACTCACTGAGGAATTACTTGGGAGACTTCAGTTTCTATTCAAGTACAAGGCTTCACACATCCTCTAAAATATGACTTAATTGTGATATAAAAGGATATGTTTGTATTAGCAAAATCAAGTAATCAGACATGATTTCCCCAGTGCCCTGTAGCCTATAAACACAGTAACACATTTTGGTAAAGCAAATTCTTAAATATTCAAGTGTCAGAGTTGCTTCTGGAGGCTGGGACATTAGCTATCACAATAAAAATTGTGCTAGGGGCCTTGGAGACTTTTCTAGATTAAGGGAAATGGGCAGTGAGAAGAAGGGTTGCTGGCAGAGGCAAGTCTGGTGTTGGTGTCAGACACAGCAGAGGTGGGGGGTTGGGGAGTGGTTCCTTTCAGAGAGGAACCAAGCATCATAGTCATTTTTTGGGGAGATTTAATGCACCACAATTTTGGTGATAAGTTATTTTCCTTATTTCCCTTAAACAGCTGCTTAAGGGCTCGTATGTAATGAGCACTGTCATGTTTCACTGTGCTGATTTAAAGTGTTATCCTCTCCTGGCAGGAACTTCTGCAAAGGTGCAGAGAAAGAAGGTGCGCTGAAATGAGCTCTAGCAGAAAGTTTTGTACAAACCTGTTGAAATCAGTAACTAAGATAAACAATTTTCAGAATCTACAGATGAAATACCCAAGGTTCTTTTTACTTAAAAACCTGAATATATCTAATAATAATGGCTAGTTACTAGGTACTAGCTGTTTGTTACATAATCTGAGTACTTAGCCTGGGAAATATTTAGGCATGTATACAATGCTAAGAAGACAACAACCACAGAAATATGAGGATCTCTCTGGTAACATCTAGCTGGCCTTAGGCACTGTGGTATCATCAGTTCTGCACTGTTCTCCACTATTCACATGTCCATCACTAACCCAGACTGCAAGGATACCGTAAATGTACTTTTGAGGCACACAGCCTTGATTTCCTAAATGGAGCAGCACAAGAGGCATTACACATCAATGTCCTTTTAAATTGTCAAGCATTTCTTTCCTGGTAGTTTTACATTCAAATGGTGTTACTTTTGTAGATAACATTGCCAAGAAGGGAAGGACTAGACTACTTAGGAATGACTCTTTTGTTTGCTATTTTGGAACTGGAAACATGAGAAAATTACTTCTCAGCAGGCCTTGTTCATCTGCCTGAAGCCTGAGTGGGGTCAACAACGGACTTTAGCTGCCTAATGCAAACACTGATCTGCTGAGGATGGAAATTTAAATGTTCAGCCTTTCTATTCCTTTCTTTATAATGAGTTTAGTCACCTTAACTGGCAGGTGCAATAATGTAGTTAGTGATTAAAAAAAAAAAAAAATAGTGACATAGTGTAGAAAGTCTGCTTGGGACATTGTGTAATCATTTGTATATGTAAGCAAATATACATTTCAGAGAATAAAGATGCATATGGGTGTTCATATACCAGAAGGTATGCTGAAAATCCTTTCCTGGCACTTGAACTTTTATTCACTATTGGCTATGTAGATTTACTTGTGAAATATCAAGATTTGAATTCTGGAATTTTTAAAGTTAAATTAATTTATTGATTTTGAACAGCAGTGAGGAGAAGGAAAATATGTGGGAGAGAAGATATCCAGGAGGAATGTGTATTGGTCCACAACTGTGTTTACTGATGTGAAGTACCTTCTGTCTGATGTTGAGTTTAATGCTCTGAAACTAGGTGGGAGTTCTGAAATTCGGGTCTGAAAAAAAAAGCGTTTTTGTTTGTTTGTTTGTTTGTTTGTTTGTTTTGTTTTTAATTATTATTACTTTTTTTAACTCTACTGTATGTATATTTATAACAGCTTTTTTTTGAACATAGAGTACTTTTAAGCTGTTTGATCAGGGACTAACTTTTTAGTATGTGCTTGCTTGTCCTTTTCCTAAAGGGGAATCCAGCAGCTACATGTATACAGATCCATAATAATAGTAATGCACTCTTTATTTTCTCCAGTGTTACAAAGATTCATAGTAGATCTTTTTAAGGTAGTGTTACTGGAGCCAAATGTCTGGACTTAGGTCCAGCAGCTTAGAATTGAACTCCCTGCTAATGCTGCTCAGCTGGTAAAATTGACTATATTGTGCTCTGTTCTAGTGAGCATTACCTGACTAAATATTTGTTAGAAATTCAATAGTATTGTTATATCTTTACCTACCCAAGAAACTACTTGCTGGTAGAAGCCTGTTATGTCTGCACACCACATAAAGATGCAGGTCAGCTGTAATCTAGAATGCAAGTAGCCGTGATACTCTGTTGAGTCTGAGCTGCTAACTCCAGACAAGGCTTAACATCTCAAATTGGATGCTGTACCGCCAACCACGGGTTTGTTCATCCTGGAGAAAAGACTAATGAAGTGTTTAAGTGCAGTCTTTGATGACCTGTGGAAAGGTTGTATTGATGACAGATTCTTCTTGGAAGTAAACAGTGGACAAGTGGCACTGAGCACAATTTGCAGCAAGAGAAATTCCAGTTGGACATGAAGAAAAACATTTTTCACTGTGAAAGGGGTTCAGCACTGGAAGAGCTTGAATAGAATGTCTATGGAATCTCCACACCTTGGAGACTTTCAAAGCTAGACTGGACAAGGTGTGAACAACCTTCTTTAACTTGGAAGTTGGTCCTGTTTGAAACAAGAGATTTGACTAGAGGTCTCTTCCAATCTCAATAGCTCAGTGAGAAAGGGGGACATCCTACAGATCCTGATATACACATTATTTCTTCCTCTGAAGAAGTAATATATACTGAAAAACAAAACAAAACAAAACAAAAAATCCTAAAAAACAGTGTTGCAGGATTTAATTTAGAACTGTTTTGTAATTGTAACCTTAGTTCCTTTGTTTTTTTTTACAGTATAAGTGCAAAAAAACTAATCCTCAGGGAAATAAACTGGGGAAAAAAAATGTTCTTGATCCTCCTGTTACATCACAGAATTTTGAGCTGGACAGCCAAAAAAATAAATAGGGTGGCTCTGTTTAGCTAGGGCATAGAAGAAAATAAATAAACCTGATATATTATGAGAAATAATTCTCTTTCAGATCATTCAATGAGGGAGGCTACTTCACAGAAGATCTTCCTCTTCTCACAGTGATAGCAGTTTTACATTCATTGGGATCCTTGTGCAAAAAAAAAAAAAAAAAAAAAAAAAAAGTTTATTTATTAAGTTATAAAGTTTATTTATTTATTTATTTTCTGGCTACATCTAGTTGGGTTTTGCACCAGAGCTGGGAGATTTTTCTCTTTTCTTGGTTTGTTTTGTTCCCCTTTCTCTGTGTGGTGAATAACACTAGTTTGCAAAGCATCCTCTCTTGCTCTAGTATCTAATTTGCACGAGGGTCACAAAAGGCAGGAAGGGACCAGTGAAATGCAGTGGAGCACTATCAAGTGTGAGGGTCATCAAACATTTTGGAGCTAGCCAGTGGGTGAGGGTCATCAGACATTTTGCTTTGCTTTACCCAGAATGTGTTAGAGAGTGCTGCTCATCATAAATAATGTCTGACCAGACTTCACAGGATATTGCTTTTGTTTGTTTGTTTGTTTTGTTTTGTTTTTTTGTTTGTTTTTGTTTTTGTTTTTTGTTTGTTTGTTTGTTTTGTTTTCCAACAGAAAGCATTCATGAATTGCATTCTATGTACTGTATGTCATGCATTCCCAGAACCACTGAAAAAGACATCTTGTAAAAGCAGAGCAAAGAAGCTTCACAAAGGAGGCAAATAAGTTACTGTTTTTGACAAGTTCTATAAAAACACTAAGAGGAGTCATAGGATTTTTTTGTGTGTGTGTGGTTGTTAATATTGTTTAAATTTTTGTTATTTATTTCTTTTTCTCAATGACTTCAACGTCTGAAATTGAAATAGTCTACAGTTTCTGTTCTCTTCTGAACCTTTATGGACACTTTTAGTACATACATTATCTGCTGTCTGAAATGAAAAAAGAGATACAGAAACCTATTCATGAGGTGGTGATTTAGAAATCCCTTTACCTTTGTCAATACAGGTTCAAAAATCAAGGACTTCATGATGAAAGCATGCCTGTCTTTAATTAATTATTTTTAAAAGATGATCAAGGTCAGAGAGTGTTCTGGGTTAAAAAATTCTGAGAGTCTGGGATTTATTAAATGTAACTAAAATGGGGATGATAATTTTCTGATGTACAAAAATATAGTGAAATCAAATATATTAATAGTCATGTTCCTTCACAATTTTGGAATGAGGGACAGAAATTTATCAATCAAAAATAATGCAGTCCTAATTTACAATGACTAAAGTATACTGATTTCCATAGACTAAAATAATGAACATATAAGCATGCTCCCAGGGGAAGCAGGGGCAGCCAAGTACAACAGTTACTGCTGTTTTACTTGCCAAATTGATATTTAGCCATTGTCAGAAGACATTGGTCTTATACAGAGCCAGAATCAGACAAATTAATTGCAAGGCTTCATTTGATCTTAGTGTTTTGGATACAGACCTATGAATTCTGTGATTCATTTATCATATTAAAAAATTATGTCAATATTTGGCACTGCCATTTCCATTCACCTAAGAGAATAAAACTACTTTGATTTCCAGTCCTTTTTGTCTTAGATTTCTTAAAAATCTTTTTTGTGCCAATAAACAAAACTAACATAGCAGTTGTGTCTCAAAGCCTTTGCAATCTGGGAGTGGTGAAGAACATGTGTTTTACCTGATGCTTGGTCCTAGACAGTTTCAGAATGACAGCAAAGTCACTGATAAATGCATTTTTGATCTTGATACCTCAAACACAATATGTATGATCCTCCCACCTTTGCATCTTTTGGAAGTGATGTGTCTTAAATCCTTGGAAGTCAGTGGTATCCCTTTCAGTGCACAGGTCCACTTTTTTTCCAATAAATATATCTAGATTTCTTGGAGTCATTTTTATCTCTCATTCATGCTTGACTTCTCTTGCTCTGCCTTCATCAATATACTGTGAAAATAAATCCTTATAAATCCTTTTTTTTTTTTTTTTTTTTTAATTTCACTTCCGTCTCCCTTCAGTTGGTTAATTTACTGCTGAGACAGTGATTTCACTGCAATATGAATCACACAAGCTTCATCCAACAAGCTAGTTGATGATATCACAAAAAATAACTCCCGTAAGTGTCTCACAAGTACTGAAAAGTTGTGTCTGTCCCAAAGAATTTTAAAACTTGGATGGGGTGGAGAATGCATTGGTCTAATATTAAGCCTGTATCTTTGGAAATTTCTTATTCTGTACAGGTTTTTGGCTGTGAAGACCCCTCTTGCTAGGTATGTGACTCCATTACTCCATTACTTGAAGCATGGAATTTATCTATATGCATTCCTTATGGTTGGAAACCTTTGTCTAAGTAGGTTTGTTGTTGTTGTTGTTGTTGTTGTTTTCTTTTCTTTTCCTTTCTTTTACAGAACCTTCATACCTCTGTGAGCAGACTAGTACTTTCCCTGTATATGACCTGAATGTTCAAAATTTAAACAAAAATTACTTTTCTCTGGCAGGTTAAACATGCCTGAAATGACCTGAAATGTTTTCTTATCCTAGACTAATACCAACAAAGATTTCAGATTGCAATCTGGTGCTGTATATTCTTCCTCTAAGTATATCACCATCTATTATTACATTTCAATCAGCATAAAACATTTCTCCTTAGTGTTGTGATCATTATTTAGGCACATACTGATTCTTAACGAGGTTTGTGGCAGTTAATTAGCTAGCTGCCTCAAGATTATTTGTTCATTTAAACTTTTACATTTTTCATACATTTAATAACCTGTTCCTTACAAGAAGCACCTTGTGCTTCTAGTAGACAGCTTATAGCCAAATAGACAGCAGGTAGCCAAATACATATATTACTAATATGAGTGCTAAATTGCAGTGAATTTTGTTTTCATTGTTCTAACATAGATATTCATTCTTATTTTTTGCAATACATATAGTAATTTATGTCATTGAAATTACTGCATAAATAAGCTTTCTCTGTTTGAGGATCTAAACATATAGTTTCTTTACATGATCAGACTTTTTTGTTCTCTGAGGTATTTCTCTGATTTTTCTTCAGACTTCAGCTACTATTTTCCCTTCCCTACTCCCTTTGTAGCAACACAGTTGCCAGCAACCCTGGCAATTATTCTGCAAAATACAAATTTTCATATGGCTAGATTAATATATATATGTGTATGTAGAAAAACATACAAACATATATATTTTTTGGATAGTAGCCATCTTAGAAGATCAAATTTTATTTCAGAAACATTATGGCCTTTTTGGTCCACATCTTCTGACAACTGCCATCAGCGGAGGCTTAATGTTTGTACTTAGAATGCTAATTTTTGTATCAAATCATGTCAGGCTAAAATACCAAGCCAGAAACCCACCTACTTACAAGTAGATTCTGTGATTTTTGACAATGTCTGATTTCCTTGAAACCACATTAACTATCAGCCACAATGTTTTTAGCCTCAAATTCTTAATTCTTTTTGTTAGTCATAACTTAGTGCTATGCTACCTGAATTAGGACCCAGATTTTTTTTTTTTTTAATGTTAGGCTCTTTTAATTTTATCTTTGTTTACGAGGTGTCAGTATTTGATACATAATATTTGTTCTATTCCTTATCCTCCTTTCACCTGTATTACATTTTTGAATTAAATGTTTCTCTTGCCATGTCTGGTATTATCCTCTTTTACATTGCAGTTCCCTTGTGGCATTTTTTTTGGTGTAATTGGTAGCGTATCTTGAAATAAATCTCAGTTTTCCCTGACTTTTTCCAGTCACTTATGCCAGAATTGGGACTTGGGGTTTCACAAAATGGCTTGTCTGGAGTCTCAAGCATGTAAATTGCCATGGGACTATGTTTTAGAAATGTAATCATTATCAGGATAGCAGGGCAATGGTTGATTTTAGGCCTATAGTTAAGTTCAATAAGAAACTATTTCAAAGTTATTTCAAAGTACAGCACTTTCTGTGTTTGCAAATGATCATCTATTGTTTTTTGAAATTGTACAAAAGCCACGTGAAATCTCCAGGTAAGTCCCCAGCTTGAATTAATCTGTGAGAACACAACTCTTTCCTGTGCAATGTGGTGCAGGAAAGAACATCTAGTGAATGTTTAGGAGCAGATCATCTTGTTAGCTAATGAGGCGAGGTCAACAATAAAGATACTTTCTAGCCTCACATATAATTTATTAAAGTTTCTGATATCTTGTATTGTAATGTCCCTGTAAAAAGGAATAGCATTTTTAGTTGGAAAAAAAAAAAGATATTTTTCCTCCATATATAAACACATAAACACAGAAACAGATATAGATGTATACCCGTGCTCCTCAATCAGTGGAAACTTTAAAAAAGTTAAACATTAACTGTAACTAGCTTTGAGCAATCTCTTTTCCGATCTGAAAAGGCCCATCTCACTTGCTTTTTCCAATCATTAATTACATAGACTAGTAAATATTCATTTATTTCTGAGTCCATTTTCCATTGCCATTGTTATGTGCAAGTCTGTTAGTATTTTAGTGCAGAACCTGTGGCCTGCATACATATTTATGGAAAAAAACTGGAGACCCATGCAGAAGGCGAAGAGAAGGCAAAGAAAGAGAGTTGTCAAATTCTGCCCTTTAAATGTAATCTTCCTGTAAAACTTGTAATTTAATGAAGAAAATTTTTGTTTTCTATGTTTGGAGGCAACAATATGTGTTTTGTGGAGTGTAGAATTCATGCAGCTAGCTCCAAGAGCTTGAGTGTGCTGGAATAACCACGCTGTGCAAGACCATATGGAGATAATATCACAGGTCCTGAGAGAGGTATATTTAGGCTAATTAACTCATGACTGTACTTGTGCTACAACTGGTGCTATTTGCCTTGTGCTCAGACAGAAAGCAAATGCCATCAAGAGGTTGCATCTTATCCAAAGGATCACAGAAGAAAATTATTTAACAATGCTTGTTCTTTAGTCACTAGCAAAGTATGTAATGAGAACAGGGCTCAAACCACAAATCAGTATGTTCTTCAGTTTCATCTAAAGCCAAGGATTAGTCTGAGTCTCCTATTCTGTTATCAATAAGATAAAGGCCTTTTATGCAAAACTCTGTTATGTTAAAATGAACAAATTTATTAAGATCTCAGACAGACCTTATCCAAAGGTCATCCATTGATTTCAGTGGACTTTTCACAAAGTCAGCCAAGAAACATTTATCTAATAGTCTTATGAGTCTTCTTCATCTGAAATAGCCTTCTTTTTCCTGCCAGCTTAACTGATAGTTATCAGTAAAACGTCAGACATTGAGCACAATAAAGACAATTGGGCACAGCTATATTAATTTCTAAGTAACTTCTTTTTTTCTTGCTATCTTTTCATGCAAAATGTTTTCTTTTTAAGACGCATTTACAATGCATATTTTATAAACTGCATTAGATGCTGTTGGCTTGCCTTGTAAGAAATCTTATTCAGTTACATAAGGGCAGGGAGGAGGGAGGTAATTGTGAAAGGGAAATGAAGTGAAGCAGCAGTAGATCCCAGTGATAATAAAATTTGGGTATGTGATTGTGTTCCTGTTCCACTATAAACCACAAAACTGTGGTCCGTAGTGGTAAACTGAAATTCCTAGAGAGGTTACTGATCTTGTTAAAGACTTCATTCTTTTCCCAGGCTGGGCTCTTGGAGTTGGCTTGGATCTGATCCAAGCATCTTGCCTCTGTGTTTCTGAGTGGTTTATGTCTCTACCCAGTGGTTGTGCTATCCTATTACATGACGTTATATTAAGCAAGTGACACATATCAAAATCTGCATCTTTCAGTGGGCTTTTATAACTTTTACATGCACTTTTTAATATGACAGGATTACAACTAAGCACTCTGTGTGGATGTAAAATAGATTAATCCAAAGTAATCTGACAAGCATATTTTAAAAGGACTTTGAGACACTACATTTTGCATACATGATGTTGTATTGAATTGTAATTTGGTGTGGAAAGTGAAGAGAAAATCATTAACTTTCTGCCTTCTCTTATTCACAGTGAAATTCAAGTTAATAACTGTAATAAGTTCTCCCAAATTGGTTTAAGAGAACTGAAGAAGTTACTGTTCACCACTCTCAGCTCTTTCTTTGGTTACCACTTGTAACCTGATGTTGCCCTAATGTAATTTAATGCATTCTCTTAGCCTGCTGGGATTTTCAAAATTTATTAGATTGTAGAGGTTTCTGGAATGAGTAGAACAATTATGCAAGTCTCAGATCACTTATACTTGAAAGAAATGCTTGAACTCAGCATCATATTTCTTAATAGGCATTAGTTTTAATAGACTTTCTATTGACAGAAGGTGATATCAATTCTTTATACTTCAATTCTTTAATGAAATTGACTTCCAAACTGTGGATGATTTCTGTTTTCCTTTTTTGTCTGTACTCCACTCTAATAGACTGAAATGGCCACCACAACTCTAAAAATTCCCTTGTGCCTCCGAGAATGTGTGATCATTTTTCTAAACATGCTTTTAAACTACTGCTTAGTTTCTTGTCTCAGTCTTTGTGTATGGCTGCAACACAATCATGTTATGACATCTTATGGCTATATAGGACCAGGTCAGTGCTCGTACATACTACATTCCTTCTGAATTTAATAAGAATGCTTGCATTACAACTCATCTCAGTCAAGAAATTATGTGTAATTGCATGATTACCTGTTACAGTTTTTTGACTTACTGGAGTTTAAGTTAATTAATTTAATGTGATGCACAACTGCAAGTTAATTTAAAACAAGGAAACCATGGAGCACTGCCTTTTTGGGGTATGTAGTCAGGCAGTGATACTATGAATGAACAGAGAGAGAAATGTTAATCCTAAATTTTTTCTTGGACATCTTACATAGTTCGCTTTTAACAGGTAAAAAGATACAAAATTAAATAATAAACTGTGTAATAATCCTAAACAAAACAAGATTCAAAGCTCTGGAATGAAAATAAACTCTTTTGTTCAAGAACACTTTTTATACTCTGACTAGTTGGAAGTAACATTTCTTGCAGACATATAATCATACATTCGTTGCTTACAAATATTTGGCCACAAAAGTGGTGGCCAAAGCTAAACTTGGATTTTGCCCAGTCCCTGCTTGTATGTTTTATGTTCCTCTAGATTAAAAATCAGTATTTGAGTTTTGCACCCAGTCTAAAATTCTGATATACATATAACTTTAATTAATTGTCTTTTTACTTATACAGTGAACACCCAAATCATGCTGACTGGAATAAGATTCCGAATATGAACTTAAATAAAGAAAACTGAAGGATTAACATAATGAATAGCAAACAGAGTTCTGACCTTTAAATCTATGTTTTTGGAGACATCCATAATCCTACAATTACTTTCCTGAAAAGAGTGTGCTACTTAGATTTGACTTAACAAGAACACTATTTATGTACTTATCTTCTTCATTTGAAATTTGGCCTATGTAATTCTTCAAAGAAAAAAAAAAAATGTCAAAAGTCATTCCAGCTGCCTTCATTACATTTTTTCCTTCAGTATTTGCATACTGTTGGATTTTATCACTATAAATAGAGGCTTTGGTTGCTGTGATGAATTGTACTTCTAATAGGGATAAGCAAAAAATGAGATGTCTGATATTTACTCTGAAAATATGCAGTGAACTATTCTGGAAGTCTAAATCTTCATCTAAGTTCTGAGTGAGTTCTTACAAATCTATAGAGTCTCGTATACACTATCACTTTATAGTAGTCGGGGTAGAAGACAGTTCTTTTGAGATACCTGTGCAATAGAATCAGAAGCACTTGATGTCCTCAGGGGAGAAACACTATGACCTCTAGCAATATTATGTTATCTGTGCTTTACAAGCCACACTTCACTTGAAAAGAAAAATAAGCAAATACATTTTGAAGTTCTTGAGAGTGAAGTTTGTGGCACAGCTGCTTATGCAAAATGTGAGTTGCTTTGAGAAGATGCCAGACAGAAAATAGAGGAGGGATTTACTATTTTATGATTCTTACATCTTAGTTTATCTTGATTTATGCTCTTTTATATCTTACAGCTTCTTTGAACAGAGTTAACTCATAACAACCTGACAGCCTAGTAATTGTTAAGATATGACAAATTTGCAGCATTTTTCTCCCAAGATTTTAGATATTTTCCAAATACTCTTTTATGACCAGTCTTTTGGAGACCTCCTGCTGCACATCCAGCCCTGAATTACTAGAAGGTTTCAGTGTTCTCTTTGGTAGCAGAAAGCAAAAATTTTAATAAACCACTTTAATTTGCTGTTTAAAGCTGAGAAAGTGGAAGATGTATACCAATGTCTTTTGACAGTTAGCTGGCAAATGCTCTGCTGATAAGACTTTTTATTAACTAGATGCTGAAGGTACTGATTTTTTTTTCCTTTTCTTTTTTTTTCTTTCTCTCTTTTTTTTTATTATTTTTATTTTCTTTGGAAAAAAAAAAGACAATGGTCCTGATAGAATAATGGTTATTGAGACAGCAAAAAGAGTCAACACTACTGACCTCTAAAAAAGAGATCAGTAAATGGGAATAGCAAAAACATTCTATCGTATGCAACAATATAAACCGGAGGAACAATAATCAAAAGTAATTCAATGACGTAAATTTAGATGAGTCTAATATTTTTTAATTTCCTTGATGAGGCATTTAGATATTTGGATATTACATGTGCTCGGTAAGAGATGTTCTTTGTAGACTATGAATAGAAATATGGTTATGTATATAACATTTTTTTCTGCCAAAGAAACTCTCCAGCAAGTTAACCAGTAATTTCAAATTAACCATAAAATTGTGTTTTATTTACCTGGAAGATAAGGGTCCATCTGGTAGTAAGTGGGTAAGATAGTTCTAGGTTGGTGCATGGAAATGTATAAAAGTCATTTAGAGATTTGCCTAAAACTCATTCAGAATTTTCTCTTCAGATCAAGGTTTTCTACTGCCAAAATAACTGAATTGATTAGATTTTTTAATAAAATTCTGGAGTTTGTGATGAGTTATTTCAAAAATACTATTTCATAAACCTGGTTTTCAAATATATTAAAGTGTTTTTAAACCACTACATTATATAGCTTTTAAAAAATACATAGTATATCTGGAACTCAGATGTTCATCACTGGCACATTTTCCTTGAAAAGCAGTATTTGAAGTCCTCTTATCCTGGCTTTTACAATGGATAAAGCATACCTTGCCAGTATCATGGTCTGCTGGGTCAATTTAGAAGATGCTCAGGTCTAGTCATGAGATTGCTGGGGAATCTAACCTCACCAAAAGCACAGTACAGATACTTTACAGTAACTGTACAAATCCTCTCTGGACTGAACTGCATAGTGTTTTCTCATAGTTGAAGGATGGATCTGTGAAACTACTTATAAGGACCATCTTAAAAAGCCCTACAGGAACATGATTCTGGCTGCTTTCATACTGGGAAGTCCTCTCCAACTGCAGTTAAATGACTTTTGTGTATTGTGCAGATTGCAGATGACCTTGATGATAAGTGGACAGCTCAGAGAGTTCATAACAGGAACAGTCTTGCTCTTCCTGTAAAAAAAAAAAAAAAAAAAAAAAAAAAAAAGAGCCTTTAAACCTTTAAACCTAGAAATTGCTTGAAAATGAAAGGAAGAACTGCAGATAAAGGATGAGGGAGTTTCCCTGGTCAAAGAGATTCTTTTGTTGCAAAGCTTCTCTTACTTCTGGATTTAAACACCACACAAGGCCCTTGACCTGCTTCTATACTGAGAAGTGGAAGTGAAGGAGCCCAGAGAAGAGCGTATGTTATGCTTTAAACAGTGTCAGATGACACAAACAAATTCTGTGACTTCAAATCTTGAGCAGGCATGGCTGGATCCCTTTCATCTTCTTGTACCTGTAAGAAAAAGCACATATTAGCATTTACTGAATGGGTAATGTTTTCTGATATGATTGCAGCCAGCCTGCAAATTAGGGACCCCTGTCCAAGGAAGTTCAGCCACTTCCAACCAGAGTGGAAAAGATTATTCCATTTACAGAATATCCTTCTGAAATTTCATCCCAGAGGTTTTTGACCGCAAGTACTGAATGCTCACTAGGGAAAGGCAATTGGTCTTTTCAGCAAATTAACTCACAAAATAGCTAGGGATTTTGTGTTTGGTATCAAACCTTTTAGGTTACTGTGAGTGACCAGTGTAGGCTGCAGACTTCTACTGCAATGTATAGAGCTTGCTACGTGGAACAAACGGCTGCATTTGATAATGCTCCTGCTTCAAGCTCTGCTCAACAAAATACTCCTGAGATGGCAAAGTGTAGCCAGGGAGAAGGCACTAGTCTAATCTGAGAGGAAAATAAATATTTTTGTATACAAGAGTATCAACAACAGCTAAATTTCCTATCTAAGGTAGTAAATCATGAGGTTGTATCTTTGACCAAGGGAGTATATGTCTCTCAATCCCTTCATCTATTATTCCAAATTGTCAATATGATTTAATTTTAATTTAGATTTTATTTTAATTATAACTCAATCTCCAGTGTCTTCCAAATGCTGAGATTTTTAACTGAGCTGACAGATATTAAAGAATAAATTGAATGGTATTTGAGAACGGCATTAATTTCATCTTTCCATGAGATTTCCTCTTGTCTCTTTCACAAAGAGAAATGATGGAAAAACAGCATGCTCCTTAAAGCTGCCACACAAAGGACAGGCTTTAGCCCTTTTGAACAGTGCTTTACTGCTAGTGATGGGGTAATAGAGCACTAAAGCACATCAATGGTCAACCAGAAGCATGATCCAGATCCCGAACATGGCTGTAAACTCATAGGTTGGGGAATATTGCATGTCCAAAAAAGACAGTCATCAACTGGAATATATGATGGTCATATAGCAGACAGCCCTCTGGTAGGGAAGGGAAAATTGATTGAACAATAAGATTGTCATATAAGACAATAAGAGTTGTAACAGTGAATGTTGCTTTTTCTCTCCAAGAAAAGCTGGCTTGTTTTGTCAGTGGAATTACAGATAGGCACCTAGATTAATGCTATTCATTTTTAATATTCTTCTACCAGCTGACCACAGGAGGTGGGGGTGTGTATTATTTACTTGTACCTTGCTTCATGCAGTCACTAAATGAATATCACAGCCTGTAATAAAATGGCATAGATTTGACCTCCTCTTCCTGCTACAGTCATTTTTTGGACAAGGAGTTATTTTAACCAGCTTCTCACTTCCTTTTTGTTGAAAACTTACATGCAGGCCACAATCACCACAGTGACAGAGGAGCTCTTAGGGAAAATCTGTCACTTGTGAGTCCTTCAGGATCAGTTCTTTTGCTTCCTGTTTTAAGCAATTTTGGGTTGCCTGGTGAAACCCAAAGGTCTTGTGATGTTGCAGGGAAGGGGAAATTTGTAGGCAAGAGACTTCTCCAGAGACAAGCCCGAAACATATCTTCCTTCCCACAGTGTGCAAATCAGACTGTGTTTGAACAGTAGGCAGAGGGTAGGAGGGGAGGGTGTTCTGGGTCTTTTGTCTTTCTCCCTCTTTTTTTTTTTTACCCTCATTCACATGACTATAGATCCAGAGAAAATTTGAATGAGGACCAGTAACTGCTTATTGACGCTGAAATGAGGATCTTTTGTACAACACCATCCCTCTTCATACCTGCTCTGAAACTCAGGCCACATCTTGAACAGATCAAACTCACTGAACTGGCAGAAAACTATTTATTTTCCCCCTTGAAGACAGTTTCCTATCTATCTGTATGTACCACCTTGTTATATTAGCAGAGACTAGCCAGTGTTTTACCAGTGCACAGAACGTTCTTGGAGCAGTGAAGATAGAGGACAAGGCATGAAATGTCAGCCTGCTGGTGAAGGCATCCAGTGTAATCTACAGTCCCAGTTGCAAGTGTAACTTCTGGATGTCTGCTCCCTATCAGTGAGAATAGGGCATCTCCTACATTATACACATTTCCTATGTAAAAATATATTTTTCAGTATTGCAAGATTTAATTTAGAAATTTGTTTGTGGTGGTAAATTTTCTATGGTTTGTTACAGTACGAGTGCAATCTACCACCCTAATCCTCAGAGAAATAACTAGGGAGGAAAAAAATGGCCTTGATCCTCCTGCTATATCACAGCATTTTGAGCTGGACAGCAAAATAATAAATGGGACTGCTTTGTTGTACCTAGGGCACAGAAGAAGGAGGACTTGAAGTTGGTACAGAGAAACTGCTTCACAGCAGATCTTTCTCTTCTCACAGTGCTAATAGCTGTTCAGACATTAGGCTCCCTGTGCAAAAATATAACCATTTTCTTTGCCTATAATCAAGATGAGGGGTTGGTCCCCCCAGCTGGGAGGTTTTTGTCTTTCCCTAATAGGAATGTATGGTTTCTTTTCCTTACTGTGTGTGGTAGGTAAACCAGTTACACTCTGTGGATCTTCTCTCTTCCACCTAATGCAAGTTATATAGATGCATTTTCAGCTATGCTAACAGGACTGGAGACACATGGGCTAACAGGACTGGTGAAGCACTAGAGTAGCACAGCAGACAGCTGAGTCCAAGACTTCTCCCAGAAAAATAAATAAATAAATAATTAAAAAAAAAAGGGTTGTTCATCCAGTATGTGCAAAAAGAGGAATTACAAAAAAGAGTTGTGCCAGCTCTGGAACTCCCTTACTCCCTTATACAAAACTGTCTGTGAGACATTTGCTAATACTGACACATCTTGTTCTTGCTTCAGGTCTGCAGTCTGGATGTGATAGAGTGATTTAGGGTGTCAGCATATTCTCAGCAGACCACTGTTTGTTCCTTAGGCTGCACTAACCGTTTGCAAGTAAGGGCACAGCAGGAGAATGATAATTTTGGACTAATGTGTCATTGGGACAGGTCTTTGCTATCTTTAATCTTCTGAGATTTGCTTATATTTTCTTACTATAAGGATGGTACACAGCATAAAATAACCTGAATTAATGGTGGAAGTGGAAGCTGGCAGTTGCCTAGGAAGCAACAATTGCATTTAGTGTGACCAAGCTGAGATGAATCCACTTAGATAACATGGAAGCAAGCACTGGGCTGTTTCAGAGGAGTTAATTTCTCAAAGCTGATGGAAACTTTTCTTTCATAGTTATCATGGTCACATATTCAAACAAAAAGTGATTGCAAATTGAGTTATTTTTAAAGCATTACAAATTATCATGAAAACGTGCCTTTTTGAATAAGGAAGAATAACTGCAATCTTATTCTTCTTCTGTAGTGGGGGGGTGCAGCAATTAGAGCTAAACATGCTTAAATAGTGAAGAAAAGGGAAATGAAAAGTAGCAAATAGAACCAGAAAGTATGGAGTGTAGGAAACTTATTCTTGAATCTAAGAAAAGCAGGGGAGAGACCATGAACTCTTGGGTCAGCATGGATCACAGGGGCTTTTTTGTTTGGTGATTTATATATTAAGTATACTAGGAGTAAAAGAAAATCCCGAAATGGTACATTATTGGCTGAAGAAGGTAAAATGTCATTTTTCATTATTACTAACTGAGGCACTCAAGTATTTCACTTTCTTTTGGGAAAGGAGCAGGATGAAGTAACACACAAGAGAGGCACTACAGGCTATTGGCAGTTAGTTGAGAGAGATATTAAGTGTCCTTATGTCAAAAGACACACAGCTTCACCATCAGAGTCCTCAGATTTGACTTAATACAGTGCAAGAATTATGACAATGTGGAAAAAACTGTTGTAAATACAGCATATTTATATGACTATTTATGTGTACATTGGACAGAAGATGCCAAAAATCCAGTCTGTTTTACTTATGGTAAAAGAGATGGGTCAAGACCATTTATGATCTCATCACAATATGCATAAAGCAAGGAATAAATCAGCCAAAGCAGAATAAGAAAAACAGAGATTTCAGCCTCACAATGTCTATGTTCCTCATTTGCTTCCCTCTACACTTGTGTGGTTTTATCAGGTTCAAGCAGGGTGTCAGTGATACACAGTTAAGTTCACAGAATAAATCCTTCCCATAATTTACGTTTTTATGTCCTTTTGTAGTTTGTACAGCTAACATGGTCAAAAAAAAAAATAAAATAAAAATTATAGCGATTCCATCTACTTACATTGCTTTTAATAATAACCATACAGTTTGTTCCATGATACAATATCAAAATATTTTACACAGCTGGGTCACGATTTCATCTAGACAGAGCGTTGCAATTTGCAGACTACTGATCAAAGGTCAGTACCTTTCTAGTTCTAATTGTTCACTTTCACACAGTTAGGGTTAACCCTACACATTGTAATGAAATAATTAGCATTAAGCTCTCAATTTATTCACATTAAAACCCTTATTACAACCAGGTATGAGCAACTCATTCTCATGTAAGACAGGAATTTCCTTCTTGTCATTAAATTTAATGTTACTAGTATCCTTTTTTATTTTTCCTTAAATGATGTGGAACATAGTTTTAACAGGACTATAATTAGCCATTCTTACATGGCTTGAATTTAGTTATACATACTGAGAATGAATCTTTTCTACGGATGTATAACTGTATAGTTTGACCAACACAGAAATCTATTTTCCTTGAGCAACTAATAACCACTGACTTTTTTACATTTCTTCGTACTTCTAGTGCTAGATTCACTTCTCAAAGTACTTCATTATGAATATAATGTTTAAGCATGAGAGCCATTCTATTAAAGTCATCACCTAAATTAGCATGTACTTAAGTGTTTATTTGAATGTCATTTTAATTAGGAGCCTGGTATATACAAGAGTTGGGTGACAGATGTAGTTTTCCTTGCTGCTAGCTCCTTTTTGCTTCCTGATTTCCACACTAAGGGCAGGAGACTGAATTAGTGTACAGATCTTTAAAAAATCTGAGAGATTTTTTGGGGAGAGAAGGGGAGTGTTGGAAGGGACCTACAAAGGTCATCTAGTCCAGCTGTCTAGCTACTTCAAGGCTAATCAAAAGTTAAAGCATATCATTAAAGTAATTATCCAAAAGCCTCTTGAACACTGACAGGCATGAGCATCAACCACCTCTCTAGAAAGCCAGTGTTTGACCACCCTCATGATAAGGACATTTTCCCTGATCCTCCTCTGGCACCGCTTTGTGCTGTTCCCATGTGTCCTGTCATTGCATACCAGGAGCAGAAACCAGCACCTCCCTCTCCACTTCCCCTCCTCAGGAAGCTGGAGAGAACAGTGGGGTCGCCTCTCAACCTTCTTTTCTCCAAACTAGACAACCCAAGTGTCCTCAGCCTCTCCTCACAAGACATGCCTTCTGGCCCTTTTACCAGCTTTTTTGTCCTCCTCTGGACACTCTCAAGGATCTTAGCAACTTTTTTTTTTTTTTTTAATATTGTGGAGCCCAGAACTGCACACAATATTCAAGGGCAGGCCACATCAACACTAAATATGCCAGGAGAATCACCTTTTTTGACCATCTGGCCATGTTGTGTTTAATGCACCTCACAATGTGGTTTGCCCTCTTGGCTGCCAGGGCACACTGCTTCCTTGTGCTGAGCCTGCAGCCACCAGCACCCCTAGGGCCCTTACTGCTGAGCTGCTCCCCAGCCACTCAGCTCCCAGGCTGTATCTGTGTATGGCATTGTTGTGTCCCAGATGCAGGACCCAGAATTTTTCTTTGTTGAACTTCACGCCGTCAATGATTGTCCAGTTCTCCAAGGTATCTAGAATCCCTCTGCAGGACCTCTCATCACCCAGAAGAGCACCTCCCAGTTTAATATAATCATAGAGCTTGCTAAAGATGTAGTCATCTCCTGCATCCAGATCACTGATAAACATGTTGAACCAAACTGGCTCTAGAATTAAGGCCTGGGGAACCTACTTTTCCTTTTCCAGAAGTGAAACTTCACTCATTTCTTGGAAATTAGATACCTTTAAGTGTTGCAGAGTAAATTCTTCTTACATCTATCCCTTCTAGGTTTAACAAGAAACTGAGTATACATATGTAGGATCACGTTCTGGTCTCCCTACAAATAGTGGGAGATAGGTTAATGACTTCATAAGTGCCACAATGTCACCTGTTCTACATACAGTTCTGTTCAAACTTGGAGACTGTTGTGCTTGTATATTCCAACTACTGAAAACAGATTTCAGTATTAGCACTTTAAAATAAAAAAAAAATAATCAATAATTACCACAATTTTAGTCCTCTCTGTAGAAGGAATTCACTTAAAGAATCAGAAAAACATAAGTTTTTACTTTTTAATATTTAAAGTCATGTCAGTGGGAATAATAAAAATAGATTCCTCCATATTTGCAGATGCCCTCTGAGCATGTGCTTTTCACAGAAGTCTACACTGGTTATGGATTTTCTAGTGGATACATTTTTGTGTGGGACTTAGTCACAAAGTTTTAATGTATTAC
The DNA here is from genome assembly GCA_011076525.1 of Nettapus auritus. Taxonomy (NCBI): domain Eukaryota; kingdom Metazoa; phylum Chordata; class Aves; order Anseriformes; family Anatidae; genus Nettapus; species Nettapus auritus. Next base: position 112,955,138 of record CM021766.1, on the reverse strand, counting down.
CAAACATACTTTTCCTCATGAAAATGTCTTCAAGCTCCAGATGTCATGTGTGCCTATTGGCAAGCATTTCTTTTGTTATGCCCACCAACTGTAACAGACTTATTTGTGGATTAGCTGTCTCAGCTGTAAAATTAATTCAGGAGTACAGCTTGCTGTTTGTTCCAAATGAAATTGCAACAGAAGGAAAAGTTGTTACCCTGACTTTGTCTTTTGGAGATTTGTATAATTGGCTAATGCTATTTTGTCTTTTTGTTTTTTGGAGACAATTAATCAATACTTTGTCATGTGTAACTTTTATTTTCTATTTTCAGTACACTGCGGTGTACAAACAGCAAATTCAGATGATCGTGTCCTCTAGTGCTCACAGAACCAGAGAGCCCTAATTAACTGATCTTATTGTGGTAGCAGTTTTAGCAATTAATTTTGAGCTACAGACCCCTGAACCAAAGCCTTTAGTTTTCAGCTTTCTGGATTTTAAAAAATTCAAATCAAATCAGTTTTTACAGAATAAATGTATATTTTCACTCTTCTTCCACTCAGTTAAAGAGAAGACAAATTGCTTGATGTTTAAAGCATGGCATTCGCACTCAGGTACCTTGCTCCAGGCCTAGTTCTTCAATCATCCTTTCTACCTGAATGTAAGGAGATCCCACAAGATCTGGGGAGACAGTTGAGACTTCATTTAGATGTAGCCTCTTAAAAAACCACTAAAGGTTTTTGGACACGGGAAGTCTGCCTCTGGTTAGATATTGCTCTTATCTGGGAAACTAGACCTTTGCCAAAAGATAGCTTGAAACCATTTTGCCGTATCTGTGTAAGTTCCCTGAGTCAATTTCAGTGCAAAATCCTAGGGATGTGTTTAAAGCACTTTCAGCTGATGTAGCTGAACAATTTGGTGCTCTGTGGACACCAACAGACTGAAAAAAAAAATCATTATAGTCACTGTGTAGACAGCCTGTGCAGCCTGGAAGCCAATGCAGTGAGTTAGGCTGTGTGCATGCAGAGGTTTGCCTTCAGCTGGGTGAGATCAATCTGCTCAGCTGTGCCTCGAGGTGTGGAGACAGACAGCAAATCCTCTCCTCCAGCTGCAGCAGTGGAAAGCTATGCTTTTAAGATAAACAGGGCTGATGTTTGTTTCTGGTGTCAGAGCTGATTTAGTCCTGGGTAAAAGCAACTGAAGTTGTCTTTACATGGCCAAAGACTGCCGTAGGGTAAACTGCTTCCATCCTTTTACATCTGCCAGTGGACAAACAGGTCCCACATGTGAGTTTCTAGGAAAATACAAGACAAGTACTTTTCAAAGGAATGTACCTGCACTATAAAGGCTCTAATTTCTATTTGTTATGATAGGGATATTTTTACATACACAGAAGCCAAGCATAGGATAATTAGTTTAAAAGGTACTTCCCCAGCTGTCAAGTAATTTTTAATTTGCCTTCTTAATAAGTGTTGCAGTTCCTCCTATGATTCTTCCTCTAGCCTGTACTATGACAGAAGACCTGTACCAGCACACTCCTGAAGGGAATTTCACCATTTAACCACTGCCCTGTTGTGATGTGACAAGGTTTTTCCTAGCATATTCAGTGTTTAGCTTAAGCCAAAGAACTATCTATCATTTTTGAGAAAACCTGCTTGCATGTCTAAGCAAACCAGCCTGAAAACTTGTATGTCTGCGTAACCTTGCACAGTAACCATACCTCAGGTACGAATAATTTATAGTGTTTTTTTCCTGATATTATATGAAAAGAAAAAGACACTGCATAGCTATTCTATACTTTATTTCCCTGAGTTGCTACAAGTAATCTCTTGGAAATGTGGAGATGAACTTAGAGATTGCCTTCCAGAAAGAGCTGGAAGCATATGCAAGTAAAGCATGGAACTGTGGAAGGAAGAGTGGGAAACGAGGTATATGGAGAGCTTCTGTCTAACGTGTATGTATGTGGAGGATACCCATCAGGTGGAGCTGAGGAGGTGGAGGATTATTAAAGTCATGGGACACTCAAAGGTCCTCACATGAGGAATAAGTTGAGGTAGAATGCAGGCAAGTGGTGGAATGATGAGATACGGGACTTCCAGGAAGGTGGAATGAACTGCAGAATTTAGTTTTCTATAAAAAAAAAAAAAAAAAAAAAAAAAAAAAAAGATGTCTGTTCAGATAGTTTAAGGAAACTAGCAAATTCATGAAAATATCTTAGTGGCCAAGCCAAAGTATGGGCTAAACTTCCTCCCAGTCCTTAGCATTTTGTGCCTTCTTGCAATTTCCTCTTAGATGAATTTATTTCAGTCTTCTCATGTTCAACTAGGTTGCATTTACCACAGTAAATCAATGAAATGAAGACATGCTCAGAGTGGTCCAGGTTCCTGATGCTCAAGCATGCCCCAATCCCTTGGGCTGCAGCAATTATATAATGATTATTATCAACAAGGCTTAAGGTAATTTAGCAACAGAAAAAGATACTCCAAGGTGAGCTGTTAGAACAAGCTATCTTTTCATGTGCTCATTAATGAGGAATAATAATAATTTTAGCAATTATACATGTAATCCAAGAGGCTGACTGGGTCCCTTGTGCATAGAAGGAACCTCAGAAGTCCTAAAGCTTTTATGTACGAGCATTGATGCACAATTTATGAAAAATAAATGAGTTAAAATTGATTTATAATTTAATGCAATCTCCCTAAAGCCTTTCCAAGCCTTCAAATCACCTTGCACAAATAAATCTGACTTTATCTAACACTGATAATTTGGGAAATTCTTGCTTATGTTAAAGGCTGGAAATTTTGTCCTCCGGATGAGGTTTCTGGTGACATGAATATGTCTGCCAGGAGTGGCAAGAAAATTCACTTATTTCTACAGCTCTCAAACTGGGTGGTGTTGGCCTAAAGCCTAGACTTGCTAGCTGGCCAGCAAAATAATGCAATTACCTGCTGTGCTTATAGCAAGGCTGAGCTACTTATAGACCTAGGGGAGGTAAAAGAGATAAAAGAGATAAATGGGTGAAACAACTCCCTGGCATACTTATTCTTTTTTTTTTTTTTTTTTTTCCCCTTCACAGTTGCATCTCCCAAACAGAATTGTGTTAATACAGCTACTCCAGAAGTATCTCTGTAAAAGGATTTAAGAATGCCTCAGAGCAGAGAAACCTGGACATTTTGAAGAATCCCATGTGTATTATCGTAAATTCAATTAAACCCTTAGTTAGCTTTAACTGTGTGTAGGTGGAACGAGAAAAAAATATTTTCTCCACTTCTACAATTGCTAGCTGAAGTCCTTAATCACATTAACAGAGTTTCTCTTCCACAAAGAACGAACCTTTTGTCTGCCAGTCGGTCTCGATTATTACTTAAAATAATGATCATCTTTTTAAATAGCTCCACACTGGTGCATTTTGTCAGTTCAGCACATGATATTTCTGCAATACTTTTTATAAATTGCTGAGATTGAGGTGTCCAGGGTGTAATAATGTTGCTGCCAACGTTAAATTGACAAAAGATGACAGATAAATTGTAAAATGATGCAACAATTCTACTATCTTTCATAGAAAAATTATGTAATTAATCTCTGATTCCTGTTTAGCTCCTGATAACTGCTGTTAGAAGGATGATTTCATCCCAGGAATTTTTCAATAATGCTATCAATGTTTTACAAAAGAAAAGCTATGACTTTAAAGAGAATAATTTAAGATATTTAAATTTGCTCTTTTCAGATTATATTGCTGTGAGTCAATGGGGTTAGGACAATGGCTCTGTACTGTCTTACTGAGAGGTGGGAGTTAAAAACATTTCACTGTATTTGAAGGACATAGATCTCTTCTGTGTAGTTCTTGCATTCTGACTTTCTGTTCTTCTGTCCCCTTTACAAACAGCATGAGAAATATGTTTATGTAATGGCATGTCACTTCTGTAATTTTGAGGCCCTCTTCCAGCTGCAGCCCTGAAATATTTCAGTGGCTCAACTGAGAATATTGCATGCAGCACTGGACGTGGGCTATTCCTTACCAGTTTGCTTTCTGCCATCAAAAACCATAACAAAGCTTTTAAGATCATTCTACATTTCTCCCACACAATGCACTGTTCCACTCTTTCTTTGCCCCTCACTGGTTTGAGACAAATCTACAAGTTTTAAAAAGTTGCAAATGAGTCATCTGACGTTAAAAAAATTAATAAAGTCCTATAATACTGTTTACACAGACTTGAGCTCATTTATCAACAATACATTTGTACTAATTTCAATTGTAAAAATAATAATTGAAGCACAAGTAGTGAGTTTCTGTTTTTGAGTAGCTTAGAAGCTCACCTTCCATTACTGTAACAGAATTTTCCCCTTCCCCACCTTTATTTTGTATATCCTTGTTAACAACATAATTCTCATTTGGAAAAGGGTGGTCACACAAATTAAGAACTGGATAGAAATGCAAAGCATTTAGGTTTCTGCTATATCTCCCATTTAAAAATAAATAAATTAATTAAAAGTAACTAGCAGTGTAGAAATTATTCTACAGCAAACTGACTTCATGAATCTTCTGGGTGGCTGTAAGTCACTGGGTGTCACACTGTAGGTTTGCAAAGTTTTACAGCAGTGTGTTTACATGTATATATATGGACCTACTTAAGTTTTCTATTAAAAGTCAGGCTGATTTGGAGATATTATATAGACCAGTATAAGCTTAATTCCCTTTATCAGACATTCTTTTAAATTGCTGTGGTCATCAGTTGGTATGAATAGTGTTCTTTTGTACAACAACAAGCAATGAATTTGGAAATTCATTTTATGGTCACAGTCATTTATGGGACTCATCCACAGTTTTCTACCACTCTTTCTTGCCACGATAGGTCATGAATTGCCAGAAGGAATATTTAATCTTTCATAAGATTGGACAGAAATTAAATATGAAGGGAAAAACAAGCTGTCAAAGTCTGAATTTTTCACTTTGTTTCATCAAGTTCACTTTTGATTTATGAAACAACACTGGGTTTTTCTATACATGAAATTATATATTACAAACTTTTTTAAAAAAATTAATATTTTCTCTAAAAGTATTTTTTTTTTCCCCTCAGATTTGCTATGGATAGCTGTTTCCTTCTTGTTCTATATCAGACAAAGCCTTGAATGCCCTCAGCTCGTCTTCACTTTCCCATGCTCTACTAAAGAGTTCCTGGGATTCCAGCCTAGTTTACTTCAGTCAAACTCAGCTGTGTGAGCATAGACATTTTTCATTGTTTGGTTGACATTAACTAACTGATTTTGATCATTACGCATTGAGGATTCACACGTTTCCTTCTACTGAATGGGGTAATAGGGAACAATTTCCATTAAGGAGTCAAGAATATACAAGGGTGGGAATTTCTTCAGCAAATGCTCCAGCTACTGTTTTGTAAACACAGTATCTAGTTACTTTCAGGAGCTTAAGGCAACGTTTCAACAGAAAGAAAATCTCAGGAATTTAATAACTACAATATTGTATAGATCTAACTGGAAAATAGACGTATTACATCATAGAGACTTGAAATGGAAATGAATGAAGAATGAATGTATGGGGAAGAAGAAACAAACAAACAAAAAAATATAAGAGAAAAGATGATAACAGTGGGCAGACTGTTCTTGTCTCTGTCTTTTGATTCTCGAATTGGGGTACATGCTGACCTACTAATGTTGGGTGGATATTTTAGGCCATTGTACTCAAATCAAAATATCAGCAAGCACAGGAAGGACCCTAGAGATCAAAATGCACAAGGAGACAGCAAGAAGGGAATCCTCCTCAAGTGAGTTAAAAATCCAGTTTGAGTTAAATTCACTGGAAATTCCCACTACTATGTCCCTGGCAGTGCCTAATCCCCCTCTGTCTGAGGAGGGATAGCAGCACATAATGGTATTTAGAATCATAGAATCATAGAATATGCCAAGTTGGAGGGGACCCATAAGGATCATCAAGTCCAACTCCTGGCACTACCCAAAAGTTTAGACCATGTGACTAAGTACAGAGTCCAATCTCTTCTTAAATTCAGACAGGCTTGGTGAAGTGACTACTTCACTGGGGAGCCTGTTCCAGTGCACAACCACCCTCTCAGTGAAGAACTTCCTCTTGATGTCCAGCCTAAACTTCCCCTGCCTTAGCTTAACACCATTGCCAGGGGTCCTATCATTGGTGTTTATGGAGAATAGGTCACCCGCCTCTCCACTCCCCCTCATGAGGAAGTTGTAGACCGTGATGAGGTCCCCCCTCAGCCTTCTCTCCTCCAGGCTGAACAGGCCCAGTGACCTCAGCCGCTCCTCACATGTCTTCCCCTCTAGGCCCTTCACCATCTTTGTTGCCCTCCTCTAGACACTCTCCAACAGTTTAATGTCCTTTTTTATACTGTGGTGCCCAGAACTGCACACAGTACTCGAGGTGAGGCCGCACCAGAGCAGAGTAGAGCAGAGAGAGGAGAGAGGATTTACTTCTCTGACAGCATAATTTGAAAAGAGAATGAATTACTTTTTCTACCTATATATATATATATATATATATATATATTCTGTAAGAGGGCTGTTTTCTGTGACTACTCTCTGCAGTAGCATAATGGTTACCAAAGTTGCATAATATTGATCCTGTGATTTTCTGGGATGGCTGACATAATAAAATAATAATGAATAATACATTTTGGTATGAACTTCCAGACAACATTCAAGCATGCTAGAATTCCTGAAATCCTTGAAATTAGAAATGATTTTGTGAACTCACAGTGGCAGAATACTTAATGTGACTCAGCAGATGGTTTAATATATGATTTGCTTTTCCTATGAATCATTCAGCTCCTAAAATTTTATGGTAGAACTATTTTTTGTTGTTGTCAGAACATTGGAACACAGAATTAGCTGCAGCTACAATAAATACAGACTGTAGTAGAGTAAGTATTTATATTTAAACAGAAACTCAAAAGACAGGCGAGTAGTATTTATGGTAGAAAACTGCCTAATTTCAAAGAAAATATTTGGTGTGTTAGAATGACATCTAGCGACTAGTTCAGGTTCTAACACTGAGTTATAATGGGGGAAAAAAACAAACGACAGCCATGAAACAAAAACCTGCTTTCTTCTTTTCTCCCCCTAAATAATGACATAATATAAAGGAAGACATATTTAAAGAACAGCAAGCCAAATAACAGTGAAACTGGAAGGAAAATCACTGAATTAGGGCTAAAGGCAAACATTGCCTGAGTGGCACAGGAAAAAAGCAGTAAAATACCTCATGTTTCTAAGATTCTGTGAATTCAAAATTAGGGTTGCATCCCTAATTCCTTAATTTTAACTCTTTAATATGGTATTATTTTTCAGGAAATAGCTTGTAATTTTTCTTTTATATTGAATATGCCAAAGGAAAAAATGTTAAAAGTCTCTTGAAATAGGTTTCTGATCAGAAATTCACCTATGCTGTGAAAACATGATTTGACTGAGGCCCAAAGCTTCACATTTGAATGATAACCAGGGGTCCTTGCTTATGCAACATAATCATTATTTTGATTTACAAGACAGGGTGCAACAGGGAAAGAGGTCATAAGGTATCTCACATATGTTTAACATTAACAGGAAAATATTTGTAGTTTGTTAATCCTAACAATGTGCAAACATTTTTTTTTTACATATCTAAGACTGGAGACAGTGCTACAAGCTGTTGAGAATGGAAATTTGATGGAGAAATTGGTTGATATAGAGATAAAAAGTCATTTTTATATCTGAAAGGAGAGAGAAATTTTATTTTTAATCTGATTGAAGATTCATATTATTTCCATTAAGTACATATATAATTGAAAAAGATCTAACTGTGCTTTTCTCACTGAAAACTGCAAGAACTTTTATTGCATTAAATATTTTTTCCAATCATATTTCTTCCTCTGAACATGCACCAGTTCCTAAACAATAATACTTCCCTTATAGGATAGGATGCCTACACAAAGGTGAAAATGAGTCTTCTGAAGCTCAGCTTCATTTCAAAAGAAAAGCTAACTCTCTAATTGCAGTGTTTAAACACACTTGTGAGAATTCAGAGAACATTTAGTCATTACTAGTACATCTACCTGAATTTGTAGAGACCTAAAACAATAGTGACAAAGTACAAATGCCAGTCACGATACTTCTAAGGACACTGTTAAGCATTTTAACACTCTTTAATATATGGGGAAAAAGAATCTGTCAGGAAGGTGGCATTTCCTAATACCTATCCATGGAGTACTTGTGTCAAGGTGAAAATAAAGGATAAATTTAGAGATAAATGTGTAAAGTGTAGGAAAATGAGATTATGAGAGTTAATTTTGTGTTCCCCAAGCACTGTCTCATAACTTTAGGTGATGCTATACTACCCCTCAAAATTTGAAGCACTCAGCTATACAGCTACACCAGATTATTTCACAGGCCTAAAGACTGAAATGTAAATGGTCTGATGGAATTATGAAAGTTTATGGTTTAGCTGAAATTGCTCTGAAATTGGTAATCTCTGGCAAACCTCCGATGTTCAGAATGTAGTTGTGGAATCAAGATTATATATGGTATCTTTCCAAGTATGTAAAACATGTTTTCTGTTTTGGATCTCTAAATTGTTTTAATAATATATCAAAATACATCTTCTCCTGTGTTAAGTCTATTTTCTGTTATTTGTTTAATATGTGGAGATATTAATCACTAACAGTGGCACTGCTACTGACATTCCTATTGCTCGAGGTTCTGGGATGACTCAGTGATCAAAGACTACCATCACTCTGGTGTGCTCATCACTTTCTAGATAGATTTATCTAGGAACATTTTGTGAAAACCAGTCATATCAAATACTTGGAAAAGTATTCAGATTCTGAATTTCAGAGATATTGAGGATAAATATGCTCAATATGATACATTTTCATACAGCAAGGTTAGAGAAACAGTATGTTCTTCAGATAGAAGATGTTTTGTACAGTCAGTGCACACAAAATATATTTTCACCCTCATTCATTTCCTAAGTGACAGCAATGAACACTGCAATGTACAAGAGACAAAGAATTTACAAATGAATAGGCAGGAACAGAGAAAATGAGATGTGAACTGAAAGTCTGGAAAGAATATATTGGGATTGTCTGTATCTTAAAGTTTGGTTTGATTCACTCTGTGTGGGCATTGCTTACAAGAGAACCAGTCACAGGAAAGGTCAGAAAATGTCACTGTCAGTTGTATGGGTCTGATCTGACAGGTTTTCAGAGAAAAAAATACTGTTCTGTGTTAAGGATGAGAGCAGAAAAATCCCTTGAATTTTCAGTAAAAACGTTCTGGGATAAGTTTCTGTTCTGCAAACCTAAAGTTGAACTCCACTGAAACAAATAGGGAAAATGTTTCCCACGGCTTATTAAAACTTGATTGTAGGGATACTGACAGGGAATCAGGGAATGACAGAGTTTTCTTAAAGCTCTTTCTAATGATTACTACATGCTGATTACCAAACATTTTTCTCTACTTATTCCTAATTTGTCTACACAAATTTTAAAATGCGTGTTCAGATGGGTATTTGCATGCACTGGACGACTTATCTAGGAGGTTCATTTGGGTAACAAAGCACGAAGCACAAAGAAGTGATGTAGAGTAAGGCTATGAAAACAGAAGCAAACCAACATGGAACTGTGACTGAACATGACATTTTGTTCATTTACCTACCTAATTGTTGGATAGGCTGGCACTTCTGTTCATTGCAGTCCTCAGCATTGTGCTGTTAACCAAATTGACATTGTAGCAAACTATTTTACAGTAATAAATATTTTAAGTAAAAGATAAAATTGGAAATATGTGCAATCTGTATAATGCCTTTTGAAGAATTAATTTCTGGCTAATAGTCTATGATATGTGCAGTGACAAAAATGTTTTATATTGTTACTTTTTCTGGAATAATTCCATGAGTTTTTCTGGTTCCTTATCTAATTTGTCTGAACTATAGAGAAGAGCATATGAAGAAACTCTCATAAGCATGCAAACCTTATTTCCAAGCCTCCAGATACTTCCAGATTTCTTAACATATTTGTCTCCCAAAATGTAAGCCTTGTCATTCTGGCTCATCTTATGTTTTATACCCAATTTGAATCATGCGATGAGGGCACTGAAATGAGAGGAGGAAGCATCTGTGGTAGAGGTCACACTACAAGGATTTGTGCATGGTAGTAAGGCCCGTTTGAGTGAAAAGCTTTTCTGCAATGCATTGGCTGGGTATATCCTGTAGCTATGACAGAGTAATTACCTCTTCACTATAGCAGGCACAATTGTATAGATAGATCACAGATCTGCTGCTGTATTAGGCTTACATGGCAAGGTTTGGGGAGGGGAAGGGCTGCAGGGGTGGCCTCAGTGAGGAGAGTCCAGAAGCTGCCCCATGTTAGGCAACAGCAGGTTCCAGCAGCTCCAAAAAGGAGCTGGCTTCTTGTTGTGTGAGAGCAGCAGACAGGATGCAATCCTGATTTGTGCTTACCCCTTGGTACCCCAGCACAAAGGGGGAAGAGGCAGAACTAGTGGAAAAATGTAAGAATGTAGAGAGACTAGAGAATCTCTCTTTAAATGTGTGAAGCCTGACAGGTCTTTGGCATTCAGATAGAAGTGACTCTTGTTCTTTATTTAAGTTATGATCCTGTATTTAGGAAATAATGATGCAATTATTAAATGTTAATTAAAAAAATAAAAAAACAAACAAACAAACAACAACAACAACAACAACAAAACACATTTTTGATACTAGTTACTAGCACACATGAGACTGTAACTCAGAAGATAATCTTGCAGGCTATTTTCCTTAATTATTCTGAATCTACCAGTTTTGTTTTTATGTTTGTTTATTTGCTTTCCTCAGACTGACACACATCTCTGAGTTACTGAGATCTGCAGAGAACAGAGTATGTCCAGAAACTTTGTGTTAATAAGTACTAACTTGATAGTATAGTGCTGACATGATGGTGGGTCAGTCACTGTTCTTTGCAGTGCCCCACTGAAATCAGCTAGACTGCATGTAAGTGTATGAAGATAAAATTACATTTTTTGACTGCTACAAAGAGCAAATGAGTGAGTGGCTTTTTCTGAGTTACTTCTGGGTAGTTGTTGATGTGTATTTATTTAATTTATTCAGAATCCAGGGTAAACCTCTATCTAAATACTTTCTGGCAGTTCAGGTCAAGCATTGCTTTATTGCGTATTTTGATCTTCTTGCATTTCCAGCTACTTTTTATTAACCTGAAAAGAAATTAATGGCCTGGACCATTTTTATTCACTGGCTATGGAACACGCTTATTACAAGAATTTTATGCTATAGTAAAAGATTGCTAATATGCTGCGCTTATCATATATATTAAAGGCATTTATATATTGTTCATCTTTTGAAATCGAGAACATCTTTTTTAAGTCAAGATCAGTTCCTTACCACTGCACTATTCTGCCTGATAGGCAGGCACACTGCCTAGATGCAGTTGTCTTAAATCATGACTTTGCATCTTCTTAACTCAGGTGGGAGCCGTCTGAAATATTTCACAGATATTACAGGATTTTGTTCTCTTGCAAGTATAATGCTGCAGCATTTCTTAAATGAAATACAAATGGAGAACATGTCAATCCTCACAAATAGAGTTCAGTTCTCCATATTTGATTTTTAAGTCAGATTGGTTTTATTGAAAAATAGTGGGGTCCAGAGTGACTGGGAATGAACATGTTGTATTCCAGTATAATGATTAAAAGCAATCCTTGTGCAAAATTGCAGCACTCAGATGTAATCAAGATCAGTACACGAACTACCTGAAGACAAACATGGGAGCTGGTGGGCTTCTAGTAGTGAATTAGCTTTTGTACTGCATTTGACTGGGGATGGGGATCAAATGAGTGAACTCAAAACGAAGAGTATTAATTCTCTTGTGTATTATGGATGCAAGAGAGAGAAGGCTAGATCTCTCTGCTCTGGTAAGTGGGCTGAACTGTTCTTCATGTGATGTTCCTGCCTTCCCTGACAAAGAGCAGTCTACAGTTACTAAAACAAACTATACCTTGCACAAATGTGTATTTTTAATAGTGCTGTGATTCCTATTTAAACTGAGTAACAATATTGCTGTTATCTCACAACTATCTCACTATGTCAGACAGAATTAGAAGGTGTTTCCCTAAGAGCTCACAAAACATGAGCAGCTGCACAGCTGCTGCCCACTCTCTGCTCTAATGGAGAGGAAATGAAAGGAGGATGCATTCTTCTTTCATTTGAAATTGGGAGTAATTTCACATAAATTAATGGAGCTCCCCAGGACAAGATGAATGTGCAAGAAAAAGCCTGACCCACAGGTTATAAATTAAATGTAAATGAAATTTAGAGAGACAGAGAGAAATTTGTGCAGTAAGAAGCTATATAAAAAAAATGTATTCTACTTGACTGGCTGAGAACAAAAATGAATAAAAATATTAATGAATACTGCAGACTAAGACATAACTTCTGCTTCAGTGCTTCTTTCTGTCTCTCCTTCTTCTACTATTTTCACAATGGTAGAGGTTATTGACAAAACTAACTGATATGATCTCCTTCTTCATGCAAGTGATTGAGTGACCCTTCAGTCATAAATTATACTATCCCTGAACCTAGAAGGAAAGAATTTACTTAATACTTATTTAAAATAAATTCTGAATCATAAATCTAACTTATGAAAAAGAAACAATATTATAACTAAATAACTTTTGCTTGTTTTGTCAAATTCCTGAGGTAATTTCAGGTGATGCTCTGATTGTGTTGTGGTGTATGACAGATGTTGCAGTCAACTAACAACTCAGCACTCATCTCAGCCTTACAGGAATAGGGAAGCATAAAAGTCTGTGAATCAGTGCTTGTAAAAATAGCATAAGCCACTCCTTTCCTTCTTAACAAAAATAAAAATTTGAAAAGGGTGAGGCTGATGAGAGCAAAGAAGAAGCAGCTGAATGGAGAAAAGGGACATTTGTAAAAAATACCACTTTCTCTTGAAAGTGGTTTTTTCTTGCCTGCATCTTTTTTCTGCTTTAAAATAAGTGTACTGGGCTGATTTAAAACAAACAAACAAACAAACAAACAAACAAAACCCACCAACACCCTATTTGTTTCCTTTTTTATTTAAAGTTTACAGTTGAATAGTCTTTGACGACTTGATTTTCTTCTTCATAATACATGATCATATGCTTGTTTATATCACAGTCAACGTGTGCAATACTTCAATTTCTCTGTGCCTGTGGCTCAATTGCTCGCTGGTTATAAACCTAAGTGAAGCATATTTTTGCACAAGCAGGGTAGCAGAACCTTATTCCCTTCCCAAAATCAGCTGAAAGGGACTTTGCTGCAGATGTTATATATAACCACTACACGTGGGGGAAGTATTTATTGCTCCTCTGTAGTTCCTTTTGTTGATTTAAATTTGGAAATGAGGAAGGCCCTAAGAAAATAATAGGAATACATCTTTTAGCAGAGCCTAATTTTATGCCTATTTCAGTAGTTTTGAAAATATATTCAAGCAAACCTATTGAACAAAACCTAATTTTCCTATTATTCCAGTTATGTAACCAATGCATCATCATTTATTATGTACAATAACTTTGTAAAAATATTTTGAAATCCTAGCTGACAAGGTCCCTTATGAGTAATGTTTAATCTTAGTAGACAAAATGATTTTTGTTCTGTATTAATTTCCAGAAAGGATAACAAAAAAGGAAAAAAAAAAAAAAAAAAGGATAACAAAATTAAATTCATGTGATTAAGAACTGTTCTTTTCAGAGTTTTCATAGATGACTAGAGAAAAGTTAGCTGATCTTTTTACTTGGGAAATACTAGTCCTATCTTTTATTTATAGAGATAACCTGGTTTAACTGAATGAGAAACAGGTCCGTTGACCTCAGAAATCTTATGAACTGTTCACGTATTCATCCACACTATTTTTTGGGGCAATTTTGTGGACCTTGAATATGGAAGAATTTACTGGATTGTTGCTCTGAATAAATTCTTCACCATCCATATAAGCAACACACAAAAATATAAACCAAGGGAACACAGGTTTTTTAAATCAGAATTTTTTTCAGTGCCCAGTAAAAAAGTTATGGACAACACACAAGCAGAATCACAGATAAACTTTCGAGACAAAAACACATTAGCACATTTGACACTATGCCTAAAAAACACATAGGGATTTCCTTAATTACTAGAATTGTTCTGTGCCATTGGAACACTAATTGCATCTTCTACTTTCATATAATAACCAGTGTCTGTTCATTAACTTCGCTATCAAAGTTTATGTGCCAATTCCTCTTTATGCAGTCCTCTATTATACCCATTTGGTTATACTTTTCAGAAGTACTAGGGCTTAGGTTAAACATTGTTCCCTAACTATCGTTCATAAAGTTCATTTAACAACCAAAGTCGACAAAAATGTTGCAGTTGCATGGATCATTGCTTTGCTCCATTTCTAGTCCCAAGGCAACACTTTAAATATTTCCCCAGAAATAATTTGCCAGTGAGCATGTTCAGAGTTTTTCACCAAAAGTTTATTCACTTTTAAATTAACAAATTACGTCTGTACTCTTTGCAGTTTAAGTAAACTCATCCTTATCAAACCCAATCTCACAGCATATTTTTCCAGGAAAAAGGTCTTCTCTTGAAGAGAAATATAACAAACATGGGAGAAGTAGGGGGTTCATTTTCAATGTTAGTAACTTTACTTTTAAGTAACTCAGACATAATGTGGAATAATTAAATCCATAAATATATCTACAGGTAATCATGTTACCTGCATTTTGAGAATTTGCTTCAATTTATTTGGAAAAACCAAAAATAAACCCATCGTCTCTTAAATTAAATAAGTAAATAAATGTATTTGTATCTGTGTTGAAAACAATATAATTTATCATCATATAGCACTTATTTAAACTTAAATAAAATAAAATAAAATTAAATTAAATTAAATAAACTAAACTAAACTAAAATAAAATAAAACAATAATAATATTAATAATAATGATAAAAAAGAAGAACAAATGAACAAATGAACTAACTTATGGTTTTTCTGGTTTTGGAATATTTGTATACTTTTTAATCCTGCTCTGATTTTTCTTTCTGTGAAATAGTGATAATAGTCCTTTGCCCGCTTTTCAGCTTTTTACTATTGTATTTTCTTTGTTATGTGACTTTGCTGAAGAAAAAAAAAGAAAAAGATCTTTTTTTCCCTCTGAATGAAGTGGAAAAGTTTATTAAAAAAAAAAAAAAAAAAAGACATGAGAAAATACAGTTAAATTTATTTATTTATTATTTTTTAAGGGGAAAAGGGAGGTCTAGAATATTTGGCATTTGTGTTCATTCTCCTTTTAGATTTGAAGGCAGCAATAAGATCCTTCCTATTAAACACACACATAAAAAAAAATTCAAGTCAAGTTCTATATCCTACATCCCTATGAAAATGACTACTGCAAAGAGATTTCAATTTCTGTTTAATATTTATGTAATGAATATGATAAACCTAAGAAATCTGTCATTTACCTCCTTAACACTACGCAGCAGAAAAAAACAACCTTGTAGATTTATGGCTAATCTGGTGAATTTAACTACTTACTTCCTCCTCAGTATCTCTAGCTACTTGTTTTTTGCTAAAAGCAAACATACATGTGGATGTATGTATAAACATATTTAAACATAATATCTAAATGACAAATCTGTGAAGTGTTCCAGGAGTTTCATACAGACTCATGTAGTTAGGATTATAAACAGGTTTCTAATAAATGCTGATAAGACTTAATGCCTTGGTCAGTTTATGAGAAAATCTATATTATTCCTTTATAATTCAGTTCAGATAGTCTCTTGTCTTATTATATTATAATAATTCAAAAGACTCTAGTCTTCTAAATCAAGTATGTGAAATTTTTAAAGAAATAATCAGATATAAGCCACACTTGAGAAAAAAAAGGAATGAAAAGAAAAAGAATCCTTACCATTTTTAATGATGATGTATACATGTATCTTAATATTTTCATTTTGGGAGTTTTATTTTAATGGAAAAAAAAAAAAAAAAAAAAAAAGGTATAATAAGAAAAGATTATAGAGGGATATTTGATAGACACCTACAGTAGGTGCTCCAAATTTTCAGGTCAGTTGTCTGTTGTTGAAGTTTATAGTTAGTTAATTGTTAGGCTGCTTTATTGCTGAAAAGAATACCTTTCTGGTTCATTTTAAAAAGATGATATTTCTGTTCTTGCAGATGTAATTAAAATGAGTTACCTAGGTTACAAGAGGTCATTAATATGTGGAATCTAAATGACATTTTGTATTGGGTCATTAACAACTGGTGCTTGCTGCAAATAACTCCCATAACGTGCTTTTAGAAGGTCTTTTACGCTTTAGTCACCTTGTAGTCTATTAGAGTATCTTGAGGTTATGAAGTGTGACCTGTAACCATGAATTC
Organism: Nettapus auritus; assembly: GCA_011076525.1. Taxonomy (NCBI): domain Eukaryota; kingdom Metazoa; phylum Chordata; class Aves; order Anseriformes; family Anatidae; genus Nettapus; species Nettapus auritus. Next base: position 112,938,723 of record CM021766.1, on the reverse strand, counting down.
AAAGTACTTTCACAGGAAATCTACAACACAGAAATTAAATGCAACAAAATATATGTAACAAATAAAATACAGTTACAGAAATTGTAGTGCATTATGCTAAAGACAGGTGAGAAAGGCAGACTTAAAGCACTTGATGTATATAATAAGATCAGATAAAGATGCTGTGATCATCAGTAAGTCCTCATTCTATTGATAGGAATAGCCCTAGAATATGCTTCAGTCAACATATAGTAATCAGATGTACAATTTATTTTGGCCTGTTTTCACTTTTCATTTTCATCTCAGTCTTTTCAAAGAGTATGATATTCCCTGTCAATCTATTAGAAAAATCCTAGAACAACATGTAGAAATCCTAAACTATCAAGATGAGATTAAGTTGGTAAAATCGTCCAGGCCCTAAAGTGAGTCTAGGGAAAGACAGAAATAAAGTGTGTATTGCCTGAAGGATGGTTATCTTATTCTAATTTAGGTATTTAAGTTATTTCAAGTGTCTAAAACCAGAAATATGAAATTTCATTGCCTTGCTCTTGGAACAGGCAAGTCACATAAGTATGATTTGCATTTATTCCAGCTGAATGAAAATAATCTTTAAAATGAAAACTTGTCTTGGTGTCTCTGTCTCTCCTGTTGACCTAGATGGCATAAGGCGATAGAGTAAAAATGCTGGTTTCACATTGATTATTCAACACTAAATAATTTCTAGCTTTTAGCATCGTGGAGAAATAAAGTGAATTTCTATTTTAGCCATCTCTTCAGCTCTCCAGTTACCAAGCCTTTATTTTTTTTTACTAGTTATATTGCTGTTCATGCAATATTTAATATAAGAACTTAGTCTATTCCCATAGTTTGAGAGACAGATATCTTCTTTATCCTAATGCTTTGCAGAAAAACATATTTATCTCTGCTGGAAACTACAACAGTATATGCACAATGATGCTATTTAGGAATTAATTCTCCATTTGCCATACAGCATATATTTTTTCTTCCTAAGTTTGCATATGCTCTCTATCACAGGTATTTTCTTTCCTGCTGGGAAGCCTTCCAAGATGATCAATTTTGCTCCTTCTCTCTTTTTATTTTTAAAGGCTATTCCCTTCAATTCAATTTTGTTATTTAATAAACTGAGGAAACAGCAAACACTGGCCCTTGCTGAAGAAGTGGATATCTCTTTGTCTTCTATAACGTACTGATGAGGCTGATCAACCTTTGGCTTACTGGAGTTGTGACTCTTTATAGCAGCTGAGAGAGTCTTGAGTATGATTTCTGGTATCCTTTCAGAAAAGCTAATACCGCATGTCTAGGAAATGTCCCAAAATATAGCATTTTGCAGCAAGTAACTCAAGACATACTTTTAATTTTAATTTAGGGAGTAACAGCTAACCATCATCCAATAAAACATTCAGAAATATCAGTTAATAACATACCTGTCCATCTAAAGATCTCCATTATAGAAGTGCCATGATGTCCGTGTTTCAGGCCAGAAGGTGACAGACCACCAAAGAACCACTGAAGGCTTAAGTATTGACCCAAGGACTAATTAATTAGCTTAAAATTAGTGTCTGTGGAACATATTTAAAGGTTTATTGGATTATGAAGATATGACAGTTGTAACTCAGTTTGATGTGAATTTCCAGAACACTTGCTTATGAGGAACGCAAGTCCAGATTTTTTTTTTTTCTTTTTTAATTCTGGGGAGTGGGGTTATGGTGAAATTAGTAAAGGGAAATCCTTAAGCTTTGTTTAGTTCTGCAAGTTTTTTATGAATAAGTACTCTGTGCTAACAACAGCTGAAGGTAGTGACACAGATAATTTTACATTCCTGGAATAATCAAGTTGATTAGGTAGGATTTTATATATATATATACACATATATGGATATGATAGCCTAAAATTTGAGATCAGCATTTTGTTTTTTCCTTTCCCACATGTTCCTCTTTGTGACTGGAATATAACTTTACCAGAGAACAACAACAGCAACAAACAATCTGAGAGACTGTTACAGACATTTCAGCTGTTGTTTGAGACCTAAGGTCTGTCCATTACAAGGGCAATGGCCTAAAAGAACACTTTTTGTCACCTAATTGGTCTTGTAGCAACAAAGACTGTTTTTAGGGGAAAAAAAAAAAAAAAAAATAGTATCAGGAAAGTAAAACACAAGCAAGAGAAAATCTGCTCCCCTGTTAGATCCTACCATCAAAACATCTGAAGCTATCTCTCCTTGCCTGGACAGGCCATCTGGAACAGAGGAAATGAGACTTGAATCACCAGTGAGTCTGATGTGCTCAGTTTGCACCCTGATAAGAAAATCTGAATGCATTGCATGTGAAACTCGAGAGCTGACAGTTCCAAAATAATAAAAAAGCCTTTATTGTCACTTTATTTCAATGACAACCCTTCCACTTTTCATTTGTCCATTAGTGTAGTACAAGACTGATTTAATAGATACGTATAGCAATATATAATAGTTGCTTATAGCAGTCAGTTTTTTTGGCAGTAGATACATGAATAAAGATTTAGAAACACAGTCATGACTAATGAACAAGCAGAAAAGGGAGTGAAGGGGAAAGGGGGAGGAAAATGCTAGTATGCCAGTGTCTTCCTTTGTCTGTTCCTGGTCTGATATGCTGGTGCAGCTTATCACCTTAGAGCACACTATTCTAACCATAGATCCTAAGAGCAAACAAAAAATATTGTCAGAAGAGTCAGTAGATCCTTGTGGAACAAAAACCAATCATTTATAAGCTATTATTCCATGCTGTGCAGCCATCATTTCTGTGCTTAGATATGGGAAGCTTCTGTCTTATTTCATGAAAGTTTGAAAAATTACAGTAGCATTTGAAAAGTGTTACTTCGGGTATTTTGCTTTCTCATCTTAAACCAAAAGATAATTGTAACCTTGTCAGCTTAGCTAAAACAGTGTCTAAGAACAGAACGGATCCTCGGATGCTATGGATACTTGTATCCTATTTCTGTGTGCAGCCTTCAGCAAGGTGGTGGAGCAGGCCTCCAAGCCTAGAGGAAAGAACCACAGTGTGAACCTGCTGCCTTCACTGAATGGATGAGGCATGTCTAAAAACCTTTTTTCATACAAGACAAAAGAAGACAATTGAAAGTGGAGAGGTACAAACTCTTCTGTGACAGGAACTTGAAGGGCTTTCTTCAGATCCCTGTTCTCCAGTAAAAGGAGAGGCCACCTTCCTTTCTTCTATCATCCTCATTTGGGCATAAACATTCATGTATACCAATAGACTTGAAGACATTGTAGACAGAGCTGCCTACAAGTCTAGGTATAGAAGACACAAAATCACCCAGAAGTAAGGAGGAAATCATGAATCTGAGCTTTGACACCTAATAAGATTTATGAACAATAAAATGGCACTGACATTGCTGTTTCTAATCAGCTGCAGAGAACACAGAGCAAGAACAGGCGATTCCAAGTTACCATGCCTTGGCTTAGCATTCCCCATCATATTGCATTTGCTGGGACTAGGACTGCATATGTATTCAGTTACTGTAAGCCATCCTAATGTCCAGACAGTTACAAATTCAGTAATGTGGGTTATAAAGCAGAACTTTAGATCTACATCATCTTTTTAAGCTGATTTTTAAAAAGTAATCTCATCATTTAAAGTGATTACCTTTTGTAGTTTTTTTTTTTCACGCACATGCTGAACATAATGGTTGTATATGAACTGTAATCTTTAATCACTATTATATTATGTAAAGCTATACTTGTTTTGTTTTTCCAGATTTCTGTGGCTCAGCAACTTCTTAATGTGGCTCCTGTACGTGTGAAATAACTCTACTATGTTAAAAGCAGTAAATAGTTCACAAATTTAGGTTCAGAGTTAAAATGCTATTTTATAGTGTTCCATTAACAGAATGTTTATTTGCTTTATTAACCTGGTATGATTGTTTATACAGCAAATTTTTTAAATGCCTATAATGGGTGGGATTCATTTAGCTCACTCTGCTGTCCCAGGACTATTTCAAAAAAGCATGGTTATGTTTGCTTCTCCATGACACAGAAACCTCTCATCTTCTTGGGTCAGCAGGTTGGGAATTGCTGTAAACAGAAATTCAGACAGCATCACTGAGTCCAACAGTAATTATTAGACTTATCTCATATGAGTTTGACTCAATTTTTTCTTAAATCATATTTGCCCCTATGATGCACTGTGGCAGTGACCTCTGAAATTTAGTTTTGCATTATATGAAAATACTGAGGTTTTTTATGCTTTAAACTTGTAACCTGATCATTTAGTTGGAGGATTCTATTTCTGTGTTCAGGGGGAAAAAATGTAATAATCATTCACTTATTACCTTGTTCTAGCTGTCTAAGGTTACAGACTGAAGAGTCTTAACCCATTCAGTTTCTCTTGTATGAAAGCCACCCACAGCTCTACCTGTATTTTTTAACTTAATACTTCCACCCCTTAAATTATTTTTGGAGGTGCAATGATCACAACCACAACCACAAATTTACCTATTAAAAATTAGAAGTTTTTATACTACACATAAAAATATTTATTTCCTATTTAATTCCAAAACCGTCAATTAAACTTGTGCATATGCAAACACCACAAAGTTCACTGTAGAATATGCAAGAAATATGCAAGAGCATATTTTCTGGATGTTTTCATCTCCACCTTTCTGCAAATTCCCTATGCATCAAGTATAATGAGAACAGTCCTGGAAATTTGACAGGGTGTCCCCTCTTGGAGCATTTGGGTCATCTAAACTCTTTCTAAACTTAGCTGAACATAAGGAGCTCTAAAATCATCAGCTAAGGATTTTGAACTAGGCCATTCAGAATACAGAAATAACTAAGATGGAAGCATGATTTTCAGGAAATTAAAGCTAGAAACTATTTTCTGCTTAACCACAAATATTATAAATTATTAATTTTCTTTCATGTTATGAGATTATTTATTTTCAAATGCCTCTTTTGTTCCCATAAATATTTATTTGTTATCTTTTGTACTTGTTGAAGACAACACAGGAAAAAGAAACAGAAAATGAAGAAAAGAGAGAACTTGGAAGAAAGTAAGACAATGAAAAGACAGTTACTGAAAGCACAACTATCACATCAAGCCCACTCAAAAACATCTAAATAACAAAAAGGAAAAGAAATAACCAGAAATTTTAATTAACAGACTACATAGATGTTGTGTAACCATTTCAGTATTGGTTGGTTGTTTTGTGGGTAGTTTCTCCAAAGCAAAGTTGTCCCTATGACTTTCTATGTGCTTTCAACAGAAGTTGCATTTTTTTCATTTTCAAATACTTAATTGGATCCTTCTTTGGGACAATCAGCTGGAAACAATGGGGAGGGTACTCAGTAGTATAAAAAGTGTAGCTGCAGAAAACCTCATGACAAACAGAGAAAGTGCTAACTTCAAAGTAAACAAATGCCTAAGTTATCCTAAGGAAATATCTCCCTCACCCCAGGAAGAAAAAAAAAAGGGGGGGGGGGGGGGGCAAAAAAAAAAGAAAAAAAAAAAAAAGCAGAACAGAAGGGTGTTAGCCTTTCAAAACAGTTTCTGATAACTTAATTAGGTTAAGTTATCAGAACTTCAGAACTGCCTTCTTATAATGTCACGTCTTAATTCCTACCAGCACTACATCTCAAAATTATCCTCAAAAAGGTGTGTTAGCCATGTAAAGTAGATAATAAATAAAATAAAAAGCACATCTACATTCCTATCATGAATGAAAATATCTTCTCTCCTCTCAGTATAACAAAACTTCCAGATTATATTTGATTGAATGTGTGCTCAGATTTGCCAGTCTTGGTGCTGTCTCTAGTTTTCAAATTCAATACAATTTCATCCTCACACTTTGGATTGTTTCATTATCTCCAATACTGTTCTGAAATGCAGAACCTTTTTTCCCTTGTACCCTTTCATTTTCTCTTCTTTGCAGTTTATATTTAAATTCTTGTAATGTCGTTCTGCCTAAGATCTTAGGGAAAAGAGAATATAGTAGCTCAATAGATGTTCAGATTCAAAAATGTCTCTAAGATACTCTAGTTCTTGCTTTATCATGGTTTTCATTTAATCTTTATTCCTTAATTAAAAACAAACAAACAAACAAACAAAACATTTAGGATGTTACTGTTGTTGGTTATATCTGAGAAGAAAAAAATAACTTCAGTCCATAAAAATTCAGTATTTCTTACTGCTCTTACTACAGGAACTTGGGAAAGTTCATCTCACTAAGTTTTCAATTGTGAAAAAAATCTCTGAACATATATAGACAACTACAATATCTAATCAGCTTTTGGCAGACTGATATCCACAGTGGTTTTTGGTTGCTCTTAAGCGTATGAAGATCCATGAACTTCCATTTTATCACTGAATTTCAGATCAAGTTAAATTACTGGCTTTGAGAAGTATATGAAAGATCTATTTTACAAGTTGTAAATGTGAGTGTGTGTGTGGATATGTATAATGGAAGAACCAGATGCTGAATATAGGACAGGTGTAAATTCCTGATGTTGGGCTTATTTTCATTTTTTGTTTATACAGACCACAGGAAAATCCTAGGGTTCTTTTCTGTGGCTGGGACTTTCAGGCACCATTACAAGACCAACAAATAATGTGAATAGACAGCTCTCCTAAGACTGCCTTAGAGTTCTGTAGAATACTTGTTCTTCTGTCTTTGGAAAAGGAAGCGTACCACTTGTAGAAGAATATTGTGGTACATGTTAAAGATCCTAGGATAGTAGTACAGTCCTAGATCAGCTCTCAAATTGCTGCAGGCAATGCCAAAAGCTATTTTAGACTTCTTTAGCCTTATTTCTTTTACTGATACTATGGCCTGCAGCCTGGAAAGTTCTCATAGCAGCAGATCTCCACTAATCTATAAGCAGTCAGACACACTTAGAAACCAACTGCACTGAAGTTATCTGCAAACTATTCTAGCTAACTATTCTAGGAATTCTAGCTAACTCTAGCAAAGGTATGAGAGAATTGTGGTTCAAAATCTATTCTAAATCTAGACTTAAGTATGGTTAAAGAAAAAAAAAAAGGCTCTTTCAGTTTGGCTTTCTTCTGAAAGTGTCTAGAACATTCACTGGAATTTGCAGCTACTTAAGCTACTTATAGAAGTTCAATGACTGCGTGTTTGTTGTACCAGGTATAATATATTAAGCATCTTTTCCTCCTAGAATGTCTCATTTCACCATGGAGTAACTGTAATACTGTTAGAATTGTTGATATTTTTATGAAGAATATGTTTTTGATCAGTTCTTGAAACTCTGAAAGGTTGGCATGCTCTAAGGGTGTAGAATCTTCCCAATTTCACTTGTTCTAAGAAATTGACTGCATTTTTTCAAATGCTTACTATTTGGCAACATTTAGGAAGATGTTTGTGAACAAAACTGAGCAAAAAGACAATATAAAACACCACTATTTCTCTTTCAGAATATAGATCATTTAAATTATGATCAAATGGTGTCTTAGTTTTTCCCTTGGGGAGTGAGAGAGGTGAAGAGCTGGGAAGGGGAGAGGGGGGAGGACCTTCTGTCTTTTGCTTCCTAGTTTATTTGTTTGTTTTTTACATAAATAATATTCACTTTTTATTATTATTTTAACAGACTAATGGTTACTTAAACTATAAGCAAATAAATGGAGATTTTGTAGTAGGAAGAACAAGCAACAACAATAATAGTCAGCATCGTCATCTCTACACAACTGTCAGTTTGTGACCCTTTTTGTAAATGAGACTGTATTAGTAAGAATTCATTTTTAGCACTTCCTTTTTGCATAGTAGAATCAGAAAAGTAGCAAGATGACATTTAAGGAAAAAATTATACTCTATTATTTAGGTCTGGAGAATACCAAAGAGTTTTTCTGTGGACAAAAGCATTATTTCAGCTCTTAAGAAGGTGTAAACTATTTAAACACTATCTCACAAGCTAGATAAAGCTAGTAGTAAGAGCTGAAAAAAGCAGTAAAATTGCACTAACTGTAAACTTTGCTAAACTTATCTGTGACTTGTGCAATTTCTAAATGAGACTGCAACAGAAAGCTTAATCACAAAACATCTGTCTTCTAAGATGTAAGACTCTGCTGTCCCTGAAGTCTGTTTAACAAATTCTGATTGCTTTTTTCCTAATTGCAATGGAAAGAGTGGGACCAGATTGTTTCTATTTATATATGCCAAGGAATTGCATCTTTGAGGATAAGATTTCAGTCATGAAAAACAAAGCAAAGTCCTCAAGCCTTCCACAAAATCTATTATTTCACCACTGCAGTGATTAACAGCCAAAGTGCATGATGCAGTTTTGTACTCTGACTTTTAAGACTTAAATGACATCCTTAAAAGTGAGGTTAGGGAAGGAGTCCAAGAGTGTAAGCTTAGCTTGCAATCTGCTCTTGGCATTCCTTAGTCACACTCCTTTTTCAAAATGTTTCAAGGAACATTACTCCAAATGCACCCAACTGAAGTTTCAAACTAATTCAGATCTCAATAATTCAGGCCATTTATAAATTCTGATCTCTGTAAAAATAGTACTTGATATTGTTTAGTGGTGATTACGTCTCTTTTGTTTGTTTGCTTGTTTATTTTATTATTTTTTTAACTCAGTAAGTTACGGTGAAATAATTCACAACACACAAATATCAAGCCTACTCTTTTATCCATCTCTCTTCATAATGTACTTTTACAGCAATAAAAAGAATTTTACTTACACATTACCTATGAAGATTTCAAACAACTATGTGTGCATCATCAGTACATGATCTAGTGCAAGATACTATATTTGCTGCATAAACAATTTGCTGCATTTGTTGCATCCATAGCACTGAAAAGTTTATAAATTGCTTAATCTCATGATCATAATCCTCATACTAAGTATGAAATTCACTTTTTGATATACAATGACAGCATTGGTTAAGACAATGAACGTTTTGCCAGAATAATTATTTATTATTTGTGATTCTGGATATTTCATATACTGTCATAACAAAGCTCCTGAAACCTATATCATCTAGATTATGCCCTTTTTTCTCTCTGTGGTTAGGTGAGAAAGCCTAAGATTATATGGTGGAATTATCCCCTTTATAGAATTGCACAAGTCTTTAATATCAATAAAGGACTACACAAGATTATATGTTCTCTGGCTCCTCTGTTCTGTGCTATGGGTACAAATGCTAAACATATACAGCCACAGAGTTAGCTGACGTGTAAAGATGTGATAATTATTTGATCCTATTCTACCCTGAAACGTCTATCTACCTGTTCCTACTAATTTTTGGTAAAAGACTTATCTGTAAATCCAAAGGTGACAATTTATTATTTTATTTATCTTGTCTCTCTTTAACTGCCCCTTTCAATACTACAAAAGTTTGTTAGTGATAAAAACTAGCAGCTCCAAAAAGACTCTGAGAAATTGAACACAACTACTCTATCATTGGAAAGGTAAGACAGGAAAGACTTCCTAATCATTATCAAAGTATAAAAATTACAAAAGTTAGATAAAGCTAAATATGAGTGAAATATGAACTTAATTGTTATCTGTTACTGTAACTGAAGATAAAAGATGAAAGAATGTTGAAAGTAAAGAATACAGGGCTCTTCCTGATGTTTCATGTTTTCTTTGCATCTGTGAGAGAAAATGGGTTCGTTCATAAGCCCTTCTTGCTCGGGTAATACTTTCTTATAGTATCAGCTACAACATACTTACAAATGAATTTTTGAATAGAGAACTCAGAGATGGTAATTGTTAAAAAAATAAGCTTTGTGTACAAAGTTATACTAACAGAAAAAATCCAACACATTCTTATAGTATTTCCAATTTGGCATTTGATTTAATAATGGGATTATAACTGATGTAAGAAGGTTAGGTTACATCACCCCAAACTTGAGTACATTACTCTAGTCCTCAGTATGTATTGGTGTGAGATTAATGTGTTCATGTGCCACAGAGGGGGACACTAACTTTTCTTGCTAGGTCACCCTGAAATAATTTGATTTAATCTTTAAAAATCTTAATTACCATAACCTCACACAGCCTGTGAATTTCCTTGGAACTGTCAGACAGGGTCTTGTGCTTCTCACTCTGAGCTTTGAACCCAACATATTTTAACTATTTGTTGACCTTGCAATAAGGATTGCATATCAATTGTTCCACAAGATCTTGAAATACTGCTGCCCTACACAACAAAATTGTTATTAAAAATTCAAGCTTCTAAGTCTAAGTAAATAAATAAGTAAATAAATAAATAAAACACTGGTACTTATGAACAATACTAACAAAATAACTATTAGTATGAAACCATGTTATGCTCCATTTACCAATTTTTATTTTTAACATTTAGGAAAGAAGAAAAGACAAGGAAGAAAATCAAAGCCATGATGGCAAAAGATTTAAGAAGCCAAGGAAGATTTAATGGAATTCCCTGTGTTGAGGTGACAGCTGACCATGTGTTTTTGCATGTGGATCCAGGGGGTGTTTGGAGCTTGTGGCTTGGCTGCAATACACCTGTCTTGTTTGGGGGATCACTGTTGAGTGGGAGAGGGATCTTACAAATGTGTGAGAAAGCACCATTATTCTTGATGGGTTATTAACTACAACCTAAATAAGTCAGTTGGAATGGCTCAGGTGAAAATGAAGAGAAAGTGTCAGTCACCAGAGAGCAAATAAAATGATTATTAGAACTTAAAGGTAGGGTAAAAGGAAGAGACAATGGTGTTGGTGTTAATGACTAAATTTGCAGAAACAAAGATGACAATGCAAAAGCTGCAAGATTTATGTGGTACTTTAGTATTCTATTTTTAATTAAGAAAAAAAGTTCTTTAAATGGATAAATGACAAAAAATGTGGCAGAGTCACGATTTTTCTGTCTCAACAATACGCAACATGGAAATAGCCAGGTAAAAGACAAATTGGCAATGTGTATAGGAGTGGAAAGACAGACTAAGAGCAAATCAGTACACTGAAAAATAATAATAGCTAGTTAATAGGTCATAACAGGACTACAGCTGATTCAAAGACTGGATATGAGCAGATAAACATACAGCAGTAAATGACCTGGAGGGAAAAAAAAGAGAGAGATTTTAAATTAGTACTGCAGAATGTAAAACTGGATGTTATATGGGCAGCACATTTATAGATGTATTGTTTGAACCCCCAATTCTAACAAGTGATTTAAGCAGAATACTAACTTGTTCCTCCTCAACCTGTGGCACCTCTTCCACAGCTTGTGTCAGGCTCAAATTCCACACTTAGTGACCATAGCAGTTTCAGATTCTTCTGCTTCCCTAAGCATTTTCTGGCATTTCTTCCCACCTGTTGTCTCACAGCAAGTTTCGTCCACCATTAGAAAGCCACAACAGTTTGTGGACGTCAGTCTGTCAAATGGATTCTAAAAACAGGTCGCTGCCCTGATTTTGTTAGCAGAACATCCCCACCCTTAATTATGCCAATGCAACATGGGAAGCAGTAGGAAAGCTGAGGGAGAGGACAGCAGGAAATCTTTTAGTATGGTCACTGAGATAAGGCACGGGGCTACAAGGGAAAGTTATTTAAAATAAACCAGCCAAGCTTTGGGATATAGAATCTTAGAATCATTTATGTTGAAAAAGACCTCCAAGATCATCAAGTCCAACTGTTAACCTAGCACTGCCAAATCTATCACTAAACCTTGTCCCTAAGCACCACACCTACATGACTTTTGAAGACCTCCAGGGATGGTGACTCAACCAGTTCCCTGGGCAGTCTGTTATGATGCTTCAGAACACTTTCAGTGAAGAAATGTTTCCTAATACCCAACCTAAACCTCCACTGGTGCAACTTGAAGCCATTTCCTCTTGTCCTATCGCTTGTTGCTTGGGAGAACAGACCGTCTCCCACCCCACTACAACCTTCCTTGAGGAAGTTGTAGAGAGCAATAAGGTCTCCCCAGAACCTCCTCTTGTCCATACTAAACAACCCCAGCTCCCTCAGTTGCTTCTCATAAAACATGTTCTCTAGACCCTTTCCCAGCTTTGTTGCCATCCTCAATGTCCTTCTTACAGTGAGGGGCCCAAAACTGAACGTGTATGACGAACACAGAGCAATCTCCAACCTACACAATGCAATTTTTTGAGTTTGGCCTGGTTTTACTAACCAATTAGAACAAAAAGTAAAAGGGTTGATAGCTAAAAACAAAACAAACAAACAAACAAACAAAAACAGAAAAAGGTGTGAGCCTTAACACGTAATGTAAGTTCTGAGTTGTTATTATTTGCCATGGTTTTGTACTTGGAATATGAAGGTACTTTGTATCCTCCTCCATAAGAAATGGGCTGAAATATTTGACATAAAGGATATTCTTTCCAAGAGAACTGGGCATTGATATCTTTTGTTGATAGCGTGAGTCCATTCTGCTGTACGTTGGTTAGTTCAGTTTCACTCGTACTTGCTGTGGCATCACTTGCTGGATAAGAATAAAATATAAAATACTACCTTTTGGAACAGATGTGTTGAGGAGGACATTGATTATTGTGTCTTCGGTGTCGCTGGTGGTATTGCAGTTGTTGCCATAGTGAGATCTTGTTTGATTTCATGTTTGCCGATCTGTAGAAAATTCACTTTTAGATTGTTAGATTGAAAACAGGAATGAGGAAGAAGGTTTATTTATTTATTTATTTATTTACTTAGAAATATCTTCTTCCAGAGTAAGCTAAAATTCTTTAGGAACTTTTCTGTGCAGGATGACATATGGCAAAGACCAATATATATCTTGAATAATTTCTCCTTACTTAAATTCCAATATTGTGGCTTATTCAAAGAAGTAGTCAAATTATTGGGGAGTAATTTCTTCAGTGAAGAAATTAAAATTCCAAGAAGACGGGGAGCATTGTAAGTATTCTTTTCAGAGCTGGTACCTGGGCCTAGCCACCTCCTATGACCATGTATGAGTCATGCTGCTGCTCCTGAAGTGTCCTGCTGCTGGAGATTCAATTAAACATGATACATCCATCTTCTGAACTTCCATTTTGACATTCTTCCACATATGTCTCTACATATTTAAGTTATTATTCCACAGGTTTTCTCAAGCTCATTACAGTAGCATTAAAAATCTTGCAAAGTGTTCTTGATGGTCTAAACAGTAAAAACACTATCAATACTGTTGAGCTGAAGACATGCCACTTTTAGTTATGCAGAGCCAGTGATTTGTGCAGCACCACTTTATGCTCCTCCACACAAAGATTAGGGTTAATCTTTAGATTTCAAGTAGTATAAAACTCACTTTTGTCTCTGACAAGATTTGGGATTCTGCCAGCTGCCATTGTATAGATATTCTACTGAGCTTCTCTATGTTTACAGCATAGAAAAAATATTCTAGCACAATATTAAAAAAAAAAAAAAAAAAAAAAAAAAAAAGAAGTACAATAACATAGAAGCATGACAATTAATAATGCATCTAAAATAGATTCTACTTTAATGTGAGACAGTAACAAGATATAAAGATATGCTTTTTCTTTCTAAAACTAAGTTCATGCCCACAGGGACCCTCTATATTATAGCCAGGTGAAGCTTCAAATTTAAACCATGTATATATAGTTCAGTGTTGTATTTTATACTCTGCTCAATAAAACAATGACATAAATCAATTGCACAGCTGCTACTGGCATTTCAGAAACAATTTAGTGACAAAATGAATCACCCAATCTATCCATCTATCGGATACCCATTGCAATAACATTCATCAGAATATTACTGACAAATCCCTTTCAGGGCTGATGGAACAGATTTCTCCCTCTCTCTTATGGAAACACTGGGAAATTCCTGTGTCTCTGCTCTGCATCACAAGGACAATCAGGAAATTCCTTTGTGGCTACAAACTGTTACTATGTATACTGTATTCTACTGTACAGAGAAATGTCCCTGTTCTAGCAGGACTGGAGGACTGAGTAGCGTCTTTTGGCTGTACAACAAAGGTGTTTTAAGTCAGTATTTGGTTTCTTATTACTATCACTTATCTGCATCATTATTTCACTGATAACCAATAACTCCGTGTTTCTAGTGGTGATGCTCATATCTCGATCAACTTAGGCTTTTTATACACATGATATTAAAAATACTGATATGGAAGCCTGCAAAGTGATTGGAAGCAGTTTGTTTGTGACTGAAGCGGAGGAAGCGATAAGGTCATCCCTACAGTCCGAAGGGTAAAATCTAGCTGGCCATGAGATGTGGTGTGTGAACAAAATACTTGTCTTGATTTCTCTGAAACAAAGTGAAGTTACTAATAAGGCCTATTGCATAAAAACCATAGTGCAAGTGCAGTGACTGAGGCAAAATCGTACTTGGAAGGGGGTTAATACCCTATTTCTGTGCTTTTTACCCAACGCCTGAATGAACTGAATATATTTTAATGATAGAGAGGCAGATTCTCGTGGAACCCGATGCTGCTGCTGTCTCACGTGAACTTGGCATGTCCTGGCCGCCAGCCAAGCCCTTGGCACCCATCTTCCCGTCACCGGGAGCGGTCTGGGGAGGAACGGGGAGATCCCTGAACGGAGCCAGCTCGCGGTGGCCAGCGTCGGCTGATGCTTCAGGAGCAATTACTTGCCACGGAGCTGGCCTCACAGTTTTAGCACACGTTTACTGTTAAATGGGCCCCACGGTAAGCTGCTCGTGTGTTCCGAATATGAATTACCACATATGACAACGCCCCACGGCCCGATGCGGAGGGGCAGGGCGGTACCGCACCTGGGGACGGAGCCCCCCCGCCGCCGGCCCCTCACAGCCCCCCCGAGCCCCAACGGCTTTTCCCGCCGCGCCGTCACGTGACGCCCGGTGTTGGGGGGGGGGGGGTACCGCGGCGGCCCCCGGCCGGCCCCATCCAGGCCGCCCCGCGCCCCGCTGTCGCCGCAGCCAATGGGGAGGGCGGCTTTAGCATCTCCCCGCCCTCCCATTGGGCCGCAGCAAGCAGCAGCCGCAGCAGCACCGCGGCGGCACCGCCGGCGCCCTCCTGGCCCCCCTCCGCTTCCCGCCGTCACCGCAGCAGCTCTGCAGTCTGCCGCCGCCGCCGCGCCGGGGCTCGCGCACGCTCCAACCGCCGCAGTAGCCGGCGGGGCGGGGCGCGGAGGCGGTGCGGTGCCCGCCCGCAGCGGGGATGCTGCTGCCGCCGCCGCCCGTGAGGGGACAGCGGGCGGCCGCGGCGCCCGGCGGCGGGAGCGGCCCCCGAGGAGCCCCTTGGCAGCGCTAGGGCCGGGGAGGAGGGGGGGGGGGCGGCTCCGGCCGCCACCTGCTCGGCAGAGGAGGCGCAGCGCCAAGGCGGGGGCGGCCGGGCCAGCCGCAAAGGGCCGCTGCCCTTCCTCCTCCTCATCCTCCTCTTCCTCCTCCTCCGGGCCAGGCGCCGGGCACCGGCCCCCGCTGGCGGGGGAGGCGGCATCGCGAAGGGGGCGGCCGGCTCTGCCCCACGGTGGGAGGATGCCCGTGCTCCGCAAGGCGCTGCGGGTCTCCAATCGCTCCATGCTCGCCTTCATCTTCTTCTTCTCCTTCTCCTCCTCCTGCCTCTACTTCATCTATGTGGCCCCCGGCATAGGTGAGTCCGCGGGGCCGGTCCCCTTTGAGGGCACTGGGCGAGGGGGGGTGGTTCTTGGCCCCTCAGCATCCCCTCAGCATCCTCTGAGCAGTCCCTCGGCATCCCCTGGGCACCCCCGGACACCCCCAGCCGCCTCCCCCGGCCCTGCCGTGCCCACCCCGCGGCTGCTGAGGGGGCTCCGTGGCGGGGGCGGGCTGCGAGCGGCCAGCGCGGCGCTGCCGGCCGGCGTTAACCTTGCATCTTTGTTCCGTCGGTAGCCAACGCTCTAGAAGATTCAGCTGCCGGCGAGAGGTAGGTTGGTGCTGCTCTTGCCACCCCACCCCCCCCAAAGCTGCTCGCCGTTTCACCGTGGTAGGAGTTAATGGCAGGAGCCGGGGGAAGAGCTGCGGAACGGCCTGCTGGAGCCGCCTGAATGCGGCTCTTCAGTCCTGAGTGGCTGCATTCATAATAAAGCACACGCGAATGGAAATTGGGAGTCAATTAGAATACTTGTCATTTTCGTCCATCAGTGCGATCTCTCTTTGCAGGCTTTGCAATTGCTTAGCTTCCGCTTCTGAAAGCTCTGCTGCAGAGGGGAGACAAGCTGTGTAAGAAATGCTACATAAAATAGCTGTAGGTCTGGGTCAGATTTAAAAATACATCACAAAACACCAGCCAATGTGCAGTTTTCTTAGGTCAGTCGTTATGTTGTTCCTGGGAGGGCATCGGGCTTTTTCTCACTGAATGAGCCTTTCAGAACAAGTTAGTGTTAGCCCTGAGATGATCTCAAGGATTCTGCGTGGTGCTCCATGTTTCACTGTGTTGTGTGTCTGTTGGCTAGGCTGTGCTTCCCCTTTTTCCCAGGGAATGTTGACACTTTCTCCTGCACTTCTGACTCCCCAAGTATCTGTACAGCCATCTCACTGTATTCCTCAGTGCTTAAAACTCCTCTCTGCAGTCATTGCAACGAAATGTCCGCACTAATTAGGTGGCTGAATCCCTGCAGTAATTGTTTCCTGCTGGCTGCTGCTTAGCTTCCTCACGTTCATAATCTGTGTAGCTTGTAAACCACTTCAGGGTGCAGCTACTTCACCCATACTTACTCAATTCATTCCTGTGATGGAATGATGCTGCCAGGGTCCATTTAGACATCTTAGTTCTCTGAAACGCTTCTGTAATATCATAATAGACTGTAAACACAAGCACTTGGCCTGTGCTTTCGAAAGCAAAGTGCCATTTCCACATTTTTGTAATAAAACTATTAACAGACATAATAGGTGTAGCTGGCGTTTTACTGCAGAATCATTTTAATGTTTCTTCTTAACTGGATATTGTCTTAGCAGCATTTATACAGTACCTTGTTCAGAATCAGAGCCTCTAATAATTAGACTCTCTTAAGTGACTTCATCTTGCTATTGTATTAGATGTTTGTTCAGTTTTCTTTGTACCAGCAGTGAAATGAAATCAACAGAATGCACCAACGAATTGTTGGGGTCGCCTGCTTGGGCCTGATCGACATTTAAAAACAAAACACACCATACTCACTTAAATTGGACTCTCTTGCTCTCGGAGATGTATATGCAGCAGTTAGCCCTTACAAGCTGTGGTTTTACAATACAAAAATCTTCAGTAGTTGGATGTATTTGTGAGATTACAGCTCTTTCCAGCTACTGTTCCATGGTGTGCTGCCCTGCGTATGCAGTTGTGTTTTGAATTCATCCAGCTTAAACAAATAAAAACCCTACACCCTAGAGTTATTTTTTGTCTCTGAAACTTCTTTAAATACAATTCAGAATGCTGCCATCCTGTCTGCGCTGGTCTTACTGGGGGAGTGAATATATAAAATGGTAAAGGAAAAGGCAATAGGAAAATCTTACGCTGGTAATCTAAGTGTGTCGGCTTGCAGATGTGATGGTTTCCCAGGAATTTGCTCCTTGAAATTGTACAATAGAGAGAAAGAAGATCAAATACTGCCTTAAAATAAAACCAACAGTCACCCTGGCAATACTCTTTCTTGGAGGGAAATTGTGTGGGTCAGCAGTGTGCTGGAAAGTGGAAGAAGTATAAGTTGGTTATGGAGCAGAATGGCTTCCTGAAATGATGAAACTGTGAGAAGATTTGAGTTCTTACTGGGCTGATGGAGAGGAATTTGCTCTTAGCATGCAGTTCATAGCTTATCAAAGGGAGAAGATGTCTGCACAAGGCAGCCCTTAGCACTAGGAGAGTTCTGAGAGAGGCTAGCATGTTGTCTCTGTCCTTCGTGCTCATTAGAAGATAGTATCGCTGCATTTGGTAATGAAACTGCAGTTTTTGTGAATTTGAAATATGGCTAATTTGTTTAGAGGGAAAAATAACAACTGCCTGTTTGAATGTTTTTAATTATTTTTAAATTTAAAATATTTGCAGAGTAATTCCATGTATATCACTTTATTTGTTGAAGGTTCATGGAACATTAGTTCTTTGGGAAATAGAAACTTGTGTTATCCTGTGTATTTCAGAATATGAGGAGAGGAAAAGCATTCAAAGTTCAGGTTTTCAGATGCTGTTTTTGGTTTTGAGACTAAGACATAATATTCCACATAATATAATACAGGGCTTAATGGTTGAGAAGAATTCATGTGCTATGTTGTTCCTGCACCTCCCTTCCCCTCTTCCCCAAGAACAGAAGATGGGGTGGGGTAGAGATGACTGCAGCCCTACCTCAGCACAGCCTCTCGTTTTGGTAGTCAGAGGAGCTTAAACATTAAAGCAGATTGATCTGTGAGTGCTGGCTAGAGAAGAAAACTACTTTTTCCAAATGGATGTTTAAAACAAAACAACAACAACAAAACTAGAAGGATTAGATAGCAAAACGAAAAGGTAGAAAAAAAATCTAAATGTTCAAAAATTATTAATTTCACTGTAATGTGTAAATGAGACTTTTGTGTGTGTTAGTCTCATGTATCTGATGGAAGGAAGAGTCACTTCTCCAGAAGGACCATTTTCTGACAGTGTTCATCTGGGGCTCCTTCTCCAGTACTTGAAATAGAAGATACAAACTGAAGTCACTGATTTTGAATTAATGAAGGTGGCATGTGATTCTGAAACTTCTTGGAAGTTCCAATTATCTCTACATATTGCAATTAGTCTGAGGAACCTAGCTGAGAGCAGGAATCTTTGGCAGCAGTCAATTCTTATTCAGTGCTGCAGATACCGGTACCGATAAAAGCATCTTGAATAGTTGATGTGTGGTGCTGACAGCTATTCAAAACACATTTAGCTTCACATTTACACCATGGAATGTCCCCAGAGATGAGGAGAATTGGACAATGTTGGAAGGCCATGGTGAGAGCATTAAGAGAGAGCATTTACTAATCTTATTTCACTGCCAAGGCAATCTGAGAATTCCCAGAGATTTTTTTTTTTCTTACTATGCTTTTCAACTTTTCTATCAGCATCATAACTGAAATCACACTGGATGATATAATTAGTTTCAGAAAACAATTGCTTGTTACTGGGTTGATTTTTTTCCATCTGACTCTGGCAGAGGACTTTCACCAGCACCTTGCAGCTCTCAATATTGTAGTGAGCTACAGCCTTGCTTGGCCAAGTGCACACGGTAGTGCTTGTGAGGACTAGTTAGGAAGCAGTGCAGGGATCAGGGAAGATGCAGTCTGGTTTTGGCATCAATAACCAGAAATCCTGAGCAGTGGAATAAGACAGGATGAAAAAACAGCTACTGTTTTCTCTTTCTTGGTCTTCTGCTTGTCTTTCTGAAACCTTACTCCTTCTCTGGCAATCTTAACCAAGGGGCAGCTGTTCTGGCTAGGTGGAACTTTGAAATGTCTCCATCACAAATTGATACATTTGATATAATTTTTTTCTTCTACTCTGTATTAGGAAATCATTTTTCTAGTAGGAAAAGATGATATCACTCCTTTTGAACTTAGGCAGAAATGGAGGAAAGAGCTGAAAACGCTTTCTGCAAGATAATTGGTAGCCAGTGCTTCCAGGTGCACATCCCATAGATATGGGCACAGCCTCTGTGCTAACGTTCTTTTTCCTGGCATCTGTGGTGGTTTTTTTTGATGTCTCCAAAAGCTTTCTGTTTGATCATGGAACAATTTAGATCGACAGGGACCTCTGGAAGTCATCTGATCTAACCTCCTGCTGAAAGCAGATCCTATTATATCAGGTTGCTCAGGACCATTTCCAGTTGAGTTTTGCATATCTCTAGGAATGGAGATTCTGCACCACCTCTGGGCAACGTGTTCCAGTGTTTGACAACTCAGAGAAAATTGTAACACGTAACTGGAATTTCCCATCTTGTATCTTGTGTTCATTGCTTTGTCTCTTTTCTCTGTGTAACCTCAAGAAGTGTTCAGATTCATCTTCTGTATGCGTTTCCACTACAGAGCTGAAGATACCAAAAAATTCGCCCTCCCCATAGCCATTTCTACCAATGACTGAACAAACCCATTTCTTTCAGTTTCTACTTGTATATCACATGCTTTCTTCTGGGCTTGCTCTGGTATGTTAATGTCTTTCTTTTACTGGAATCCCCAAAGTAGCTGGAATGCCTAAATATGGCTTCACAAGTAGCCGAATAGAGGAGAATTGCTGCTCTTGAACTTGGGGCTCTGCTGTTGTTTCTAATACAGGGCAGCATGCTGTTGATTGTGTTTGCTACAGTGATGCACAGATGATTCTGACTTTTTTTTTTTAATAGAGCATGTGTCTTCAAGGCACTAAGTTTAATACAGCTCAAGGGCTGCACTGAAACAGGAATAATACAACTAGTGTGTTTAAAACAGAATAAATCCTTTGTTTGTCTTCTCTGTTTATGCTGTGTGGAAGTGTCATCTCATAAATGGATGATGGGTGTTGCAGGATGTGGTAGATGTTCAGATTTCCTTTTTTTTGCTGCTGCTTCCTTTTATTGCTTTCTAGGAAATCCTTCTCGTGGGTCTCTTACAAGGTTCTTGAGTGAGTGAAACTTTTCTATCCCTTTTCTTCATAGTTTATGCAGGAAAACGTCTATGCTACAAACCTGGTTGTTTGGAAGCTATTTTTGGCTTTATGTAGGTTCATCTATTATCAAAGGCTTCATTTGGAAATAATTATTTCAGAATCAGCTATCGAATTATTTTTGACTTGCTGTATAATCGACTAATAGTATGAGATTGCAGAGTAGAATAACAACAGAACAAAGTGTCTTGAGTTGGAAGGGAACTACAAGGATTGTTGTGTCCAACTCTATAGCAAATATGTTAGAAGTGTTAGAAGTTGCATTGAAGATTGTATCAGGTGTCACACTTAAAATACTGCTAGAGAAAGCTTAAGTATTGTTTGTTCATCACCCATAAGTGGTGACTTGACCAATGAGATTTCCTCTTACTGGCTCTAATAAGCGGTTAAACTGATAGCTATTCAATCCCGCACAGCCAGAGGACTCATCCACTAGGCATATTCTTCATGGCAGTGAGTGTACAGACATTGTCTAGAGTATTAAAAAACCACTGCCACTAAAAACGATTTTGAACCTCCTCTGTTGTAGTTGATACAGCTTTGTTCATCTGCATCACCTGAATGATCCCAATTAACGTCCAGAAACATCTGTAGCTGTTTGTATTTCTGACAGATTGAGGTGATCTGCACCTTTCTAATACGTGTTCCCTGCAAGGAGGTATACATACTTGCACTCAAAAGCAGTCTCCTCATACCCATTAAATAACTTTGGATTTATTGTTAAACTACAAATAATGAAAAATTGGTTTTAAAGATTCAGCAATAAATCAACTCAAAAATTCGTTTCAAAGCATAAAGCATAAACATTTTTGCATTTTTCTGATTGCTTCATGTGCTTCAAAAATTTCTGATTAGCAACAAACAAGAATAAATAAAATCTTATAAATTATTTAGTCTACGTTGAACACTTCTATAGAATTTACCTATGCTCTCTGTAGGTTTCAGTTTGTAAACAGGAACTAGTTTCCATCAGTCTTAGCTTACTTTGGTTATCCTCCTTTACTGCAAAGTTATTTATTAAATCTGCTTTAAAGTCTCTACTTTGTAGTTGTAAAAAATATTCCTAGAACCTAAATTCTTGACTGTGATGTTTTAGAAGCCATCTTAAGTTGAATTCTCCTTACTATATATTTAGATTAATGTTTAGGATTTAATCTGAACCTTGAGATGAGAATAGATCCACATGAGATTTGTTCTAGAAATGTTGCCGTGAAATGATTTCCCATTTCCCATTACTAGTTGAGATCTTTCTGTTAACCAGTTTGAATCCATCTCATTTTTTTTTGCAGTGTGTTGAATGTGCTTTTTGGAAGCCCTATGAAAACAGGTGTGGACTAGCAGATGTGTAACTTTGCAGGAAATGGTCATTTGGCAAGACCTGTTTCCATAAAGCAGTGTTTATAACATTTTAATTTTTGCAGTGTTCCTGGATTCTCTATAAAGTATCTCCATCTGAGCTTTTCAGTATTTTTTTTTTCTGAAGATCAGGGTATAATGTTGCTAGGGTTGCTCTGATAATAACCTTCTTGTTTGTATTGATTGTTAACTTTTTTTTTTTTTTTTTCTAATTACTGTGGAATTGTACTTGAAATAAGGCTTTTTTATTATTTTATGATAAAGTTTATGATTTCAGAATGAAATGTGTAATCTCCAAGTCTGTTCATCTTTTCTTCTTTTGTATCTCGAAAGTCATAGTTTGTGGTCTCATGAATGCTTTTCTGACTGTCTTGTTGAAATAATCACAGCTCTATCTTCCTCCTTCTGTTCTTCAGAATGTCAGTCATTTGTCCAGAACTTTTGATGACTGACCTGTGGAGGTGCATCTCTGATCACTGATGTAGATCTGCATCACTTGTCAGGGAAATCTTTATCTGAACTAGGTACGAGTTCATGCTCACACTGCAGTTGGATTAGGTGGAGCATTTTGTACAATATTTATTCTGCTCCACTTCTGCTTACCTTGTACATCGTGTGACAGTCTGGATTCTGTATATTTCTTGAGTTAGGAGTACTGTTTCTTGTTTACCATGGACCATGTACAGTGAAATAAGGAGAATATGAAGAAAACTAGTTGTGAGTGAGATTAAAACTGAAAATTTTACTTCCTGTTTTGTGCATTGTATTTCATTGTAACACGCGTGGTGATTGGTACAAATGCAGCAAGATAATAGCAGAAGGAAATCTTCATGACAGCAAAGGCAGTGTTTCTGGAAGCCTGTGCCAAGCTCAGGGAGATAACCCATATTCAAGTACTACTGGCAATTGAAGAGGATTGCTGTGGAAGTTCTCAAACTGTAGTCCTCGGTATTCTGCTCCCGGTCTTATTCCCTTCGCATTCTTGCAGGAAAGACTTATTTTTCTCTGACATCTCTTGCTGTTATAGTTTATCTGGAATGCTTTGCTGTCACAGCTGGGTGATCTGACACGTAAGCTATGCTCTTTTATGCAGGTCTTTGCTGACAAACCTGTGCTAATAGATGAGATTTATTTTTATGACTAAGTTAATATCTTTGATTTCACATGATGCTCTTAGCTTCTAAAGTAATTAATTGGCAACTCAAGCATCTGCTATCACTTGAGCAGCTGTTGAACAGCAATAGAATATAAAGTCGGTCAGGCAGTGGCAAGGTGCAGTGCTTTATAGGTTATGAGGCTGGATACTGCGTAAGTTTTCTTTTCCCTGCTCTGTGCTCCAGTGCATCTATGAATAGATTAGCATAAAAGAGAGACAGCTGGGATATTATGCTAAGATAAGGTGTTGCTGTCTACTGCAGACCAGCTATGCCATTCAGGAGGACTGAATTATGAAAGGTACACTGACACACAACTTTATTTTTCAATAGAAGAACCTCCTGTCACATGAGGATGCAAGAGAGAGGTTACAGTTGTGGAAGGCTAAGTGTGATCATAAATTTGATAGTGGAAACTATGGGCCGTGCCCAGATCTGTTGCAAGGAATTCTCTGGTATGAAGCACAACTGCTGGAGTATTATCTTTCAAGTAGTGTTATCTTTATTATTTGTGGTAGAGTCCCATGTAGCTGCTACAAAAGGTGTAGACTAAGTGCACAGAAATGAAGATAGTGCATTGTGTTTATGTATTTGGGTAGAGGTTTATGGTGGTTTGGCAAACAGATCAGCCAGGAAGATGAGGTGTTGAATTAGCGCAGACTCCGAATAGCTTGATTCAAACATGGCAAGGTTAGGGCTTCCTATTAGTGCAACTTAGGCCAAGGTGGCAGCAGGCTTTGGTCGTTTTTTGGATTCTTTCTTTTTATGATGCCTATTTTTTAGAGAAATGTCTTTTCTAGCTTTGTCTGTGACAAAGGTCTGATATGTTTGTTCTCATATTTTCTCTTTTTCCTCAGAAGCAGCAAATTTTCCTTCAAAAAGGGGCTTAGCTGTAGGGGTTTTTGCAGAAAATCTTTTTTATCAAGGTTTATACCTGCCTTCTCATCTGGTCTGGAGTAAAGTTTCTATAGGAACTGAGGGCAGTTGTTATGGTCCTCTTGACTTTTCTGTGGACTTCTTTCAGGTCTTAGTCTTAGTTCTGTACTTAGTACTGCATCAGGTTCCTAGTCTGTTAGGAAAATATTCCTTCCAGTGACTTCTGGAGTAAATATTTCCTTTCAAACAGGAGAAATGCTGGAGAATATGCTTGCTGACTACACAGTGTCCATAATTTCTGTCACTGTGTGTATAACAAGTGACATCCGTCTGTATAACTGCTGAAGTGCATGCAGTCAATGAGTTTGGTAGCAGCCAGAAAAAAAAAAAAATCCCAAGGCTAATGAACAAGTAAGTAGAAAAAAAGCACTGAGCATTCCTATTAGAAAAGGTAATATCATTCTTAGGAAGTTTGAAGGTAGAGACTTGTAGTGTTGCTAATGAAAATAGGAACAAGAAGAAGCTAGTGAAATGACTTATGGGCTGTCTGAAAGATGTCTAAGCATAGAACTCTGGGGACACGCAATACTGAGTCCAATATATACCTATAAAAAGGCTCTTCATTTTGTCACAGCTTAGTAAATGGGTGTCACAGTTAATGCTACGTTGCCATGCTGCTTATGTTCAGACAGTGGTCATAGGTGTATGAAAAAACCTTTTCTCTTGTAAAATCATAATCTGTGTTTCATTGTATAAAGATGTATAAGGCTGCACAGTAACTGCTGTGGAGAAAAACAGTAGTTTGACTTCGGGGAATAATTCTGGGAATGGACACTTCTGAAGGCAGAACTCACCAAAAGTTTGAATGTCTTCAAGAGTATTGAGTTTTCTATTCTTGTATCTTTCAGAGGTGTAGATCTAGCTTATATTGTTTTTATTTTTATTTTGTTGTTGTTTGTTGTTGTTGTTGTTTTTTCCGTGTTGCCCAAAATATATTTAAGTGAACAGCTTCCTACTTGCAACAAAAAGTGGTTCATCTAGAAGAAGTGTTTTTGTCTGAATGTCAAAACACCCTGATGTGAGTCAGGTCATACTCTAATTCAGGTTAAAATTGTACAAAGAACAAAGTTAGATGTATCCAGATGTTCTGGGTCTGGCTTAGGTGGGCTTAATTTGTTTCATAGCAAATCATATGGTGCTATCTTTTGGATTTGTGACCAAAACAATGTTGCTGAACGCCAGTGCTTTAGCTGTTGCCAAACAGCATTTGTACAGCATCGAGGCCTTTTCTGATTCCCATGCTGTCCTACCCCCAGCCAAGTAAGTTTGGGGTGGGTAAGAAGCTGGAAGGGGATGTAACTGGGACAGAGAACCCATAGTGACCAAAGAGAGATTCCATACTATAAGATGTCATGCTCATCAACAAAACTGTGTCCCCCAACTTCCCCGTCCCCCCCCCCCCCCCCCCGAAGTGGGGGTTGCGGACAGGCCATTGGGGGGTTACTGTTTTTGCTTTGTTTTTTTTTTTTTTTTTTTTTTTTTAATTTTTTCACTTTATTAAACTATCTTAATCTTAACCCATGAGGTTTTGTTTCTCCCCTCCCTTGCTTTTCTCCTTCCATTTTTTTTTCCCCATCCCACTGGGGGATAGTGAGCAAGCCGCTGGTGGGGGCTTACCTGCCAGCAAAGGTCAACACACCACACCTGATAAATGGGAGTTAATGTTATGTCTCTGTAAACCTGCTATTCTCTAGTGTTAGAAAGTCTTCCAACTTTCTCTGTTGGAAGAGATGTTTAGGACTGGGAGTTGTATTGAGATCAGATTTGGAGCTTTGAATAAAGGGCTGAGACAGAGGAATATCTCATAATGTTGCTGTGAGTATCGTAATTACTCAGAATGTTGATTTACTCATGGTTGATGCCTATAATAAATATTTCACATATAATTATCAAGCATTAATACTTTAAGATTGGCAATGATTTGTAGCAGTTGTATACTGAAACAGCTGTTGGGGCGTGAATAAAAAGCAGTGCATTTTGATTGAAAGTTGTGTTAACTAGGGAGTAAAAGGGGAACAGTTCTCTGGGACTAAAGAATTTCTGGATTTTTTTTTTCTATCCAGTATTTCTCTGATATGTGTATTTATGCATGTATGAGAGATGGATGGATAAGCGTCTCCATGTGAAAACATTTTTATTGGTAAATTCAGTTGATTCCCTGCACTGGTAGTTGCATTTGGTAATCTAAAGAGAAATGAAGGTGTCATATAAAGTTTATATTGACTTTTTATAATTTTATTTTTTATATAGACCTGTGACTGAGTTTATTGTATTCTCGTTTTGTTGCTGTTACATTTTGCTCTTTGTAGTTCTTCATCTTGGAGGATTAATGTTCACAGACCATGAATTGAAACCAATTAGTAAATACTGAACATGTTATAAATGGATGTTAGAATAATTTGGAAGTACCTTATTTTAATTAAAATTCAAAATTGCTTTTTGTTTTGACAGCAAACACATATCTCTTTATGGTGCAAGCTCGTGGTATCATGCTGAGAGAAAATGTAAAAACAATAGGACACATGATCAGATTGTACACTAACAAAAACACTACATTGAACGGAACAGGTAAGAATATTTCTTCTTTAATTTCATTTTAGAAGAGCTTTTTGGGGTGCAGGGGGGAAACCTACACAAAATAAACCTTAAAGACATAGCTTGATCATGAAAGCCTAGACCCAAGCACTACTTTTCAGTAACTGGAGAGAAGACCAAAGAGTTACTGTATATCAGTTCACTTTAGTAGGAAAAATGTCATAGCTGTAACAAAGATAACTTAATTGAATTACTGTTAATGTGGTAAAAAGTTATTTAATCATGCTGACTGGAAATGTCTACTTACAAAGGCAGCGTTGTCACCTGCCTGATGATACGTTACAAAATCAGTGGATAACAGGTTTTTACAAAAATCGATTCTTCTTTTTAAGATTATCCTGAAGGAAACAATTCTAGTGACTGTGTCGCTCAAACAACAATGTATCTTCCAGAAAACTTCACTTACTCTCCTTACCAGGCTTGTCCAGAGAAGCTGCCTTACATGAGTAAGTTTTAAATTGACCTTAATGTTTATCTGGTAAATTGGATTGTACTTAAAACAAAATGTAATTACTTAAAAAAAAATAATAAAAGTATGTAACAAAACTAAATTATTTCAGTAGTAAGTATTTTAGTTACCCAACTTTGGGAATCAAATAAAAAGTTCTGACAATATCAACCGAGTAACCAAAAAAACAGGATGATGATTGTACCAGCTGAAAAATGCATATAATTTAGTATTTCTAGGGACACTTTCAAGGAATCTGGCAGATGAATTCTGCCAAATGAGTTAATTCAAAACTGTACTGGCTTCTGCTAAACTTTTCCTCTTGTGTGTTAATTTACTGTCCAGAAGTGGAGGGATAAGACAAGTCAGGTGTTGATGAGTCTAATTTTATCACATAATCTTAAATCACTAATGCAAATGTGTTTGCACTGAAGTGTATTTGGAATTGCCTGTATAGGGACTTGCATTCCACTTTGCAGTCCTTCCTATCAACCTCATTGGCTGTATGTAATTTTACCAGAATTTGCTTTTAAGTCTTCCTATTTCTGCTCTCTTTTCCATCTTTTTTTGGTAGTGATCTCTTCATTTGTACTTACTGCGTTGTGCTGAATTTAATGAGAAATCATACTTTTAATAGAAAGTAATTCACTGGATAAATTACCATTCAGCAAGGAGATATATATCCCACCCTTTGGTTTTCATGCGTCCCTTTTTAATATCTATCTGTGTATTTATAAATAGAACTTCTTTCGAGATTATCCAATACAATGAAATGTTGCAAATGGTCCTGAGATGGTCAAAGAAAGCAGCTTCCTGAATCACATATATTTTGACCTGGTTGTTACAGAAGTCAACTATATTTCTTCACATGACTGAATTCAATTTGCAAAATTTGTATCCTGAAATGAGTATGGTAAAATCATATTTTGTCCCAAGTACTTGTGCTCTTAAAATATGAGCTGCTAGTGGCTTCTGTATGACTCAGTCTTTCAAGTTACGACTCACTGGTTGAGCACTGCTATGCTACTTTATATCTGGAGCAAGATACCTCTACTTCAAGATAAAAGTGGTATGAAAGAATTTTTCATATCTTCTGTAATTCAGAAGCAGCATAATTTTAATACTGGCTTGACATGTAAATGAAATAAAACTTATGTTAAGGTCATCTCAACTTTATACTAGTTTGCAAAAGTAATTGCACGTAGAAATGGCTCTTAGTGAGCTATAAGGAATATATAGATCTTTAATATGATCACTTCAGTGCGCTGGGATTAAATGTACCTTAACAGTTAAATATTAGAAAAATCTACTAGTATTTAAAAAATAATCTTCAGAGGAAGTTCTCCAGAACTTATAGTTTCTAGTGTTCCATCAAGTGAATGGTTGAGCTTTTCCTAATACTCAACCAGCATTTACTCCCTTCTGCCTCCTACTCCCCCCAACCCCACCCCCCTCCAAAAAAAAAAAAAAAAAGTAGTTGGATTTCTCCTTGTGCTTCTCCTTGATGCTTGGAAAAGAGTTGGTTGCAATCAATATAACAAAATACTGTGCTTTGGAAAAGACAAAATTTTTGTTGGTCTTCTTATTGGTAAATAAACCAATTATTTCGGCCTTTCTAGACTGCATAGTTTTAAAACTCTTAGCATTCTTGATTTGGTAGCATAAACTTTTTCTAATTTGATTTCATTTTGAACCATCATACCCAGCTAAAGCCCTGGTAGGACTAAGGAAACGAAACAAACTAGTAATTACTATCTCTGCCTTTCATACAACAGCTGTTAATGTATTCCAGAATGAGATTTGCCATTTTTGTGCAATTGCATTACAGTTTATTGTCTCATATTAATATGCAATCCATTATAAACCATTAAAATCTCTTTAGGCATACCGTAGCGTGGCCAAGTATTTCCCATTTTGTGTGTGCATGTTTCATTTCTCCTAAAGTAACAATCCATATATACATGTATATATTTAATTTCACTCTGTTGGTTACAATACGTATCTCTAATTTGTTGAAATTATTTTTTTCTGCTTTTGTTCTTCAAAATGCTTTCTGCTTCCTTTGCTTTTTCTTTTTGTTTCTTTTCAGGTTTTATAAATGAATCTGTTTTTTATTTTAGCTTGACAGTAATGGAAGTAGTGAATATTAAATGCAGATATTTCCTTCTGCCTCTCCTACCAACAACAGTGAAAAACTACAGATACCTACTCACCCTTCTGTATATTTTGATAGTACCAATGTTTCAGGATATACTGTAGTTTACTATACTTTTAAAGCAATTTGGAGGGAATTTCATCATGTTCCATCAAATTAGGAGTGTCTGCCATATCTAAATATTGTTTAACTGGTCCTGGCCCTGGCTCCTACTTTTTTTTTTTTTTTTTTTTACATTTAAATATTTGTAAGCATCTAGTCACATCTAAGACTAAGATCTTAGTACTTCACATCTTAGTACTTCACACTGTGTATTTTGTATATTGTTTGGTTCCTATTTTGTGTTTTGTTTGATTCCTTTTGTGGAGTAACAATTGATATTTATTTATCTTTTTTTTTTTTTTTTTTTTCCTGTTAGATTCTTTAAATCAGTTGCATGATTCTTGATGCTTCTCTGTCTCTTGGTAATTGAAATTGATTTAGTATTTTTTTTTTTAATTTAATTTGTACATGTTTTTACTCTGTGAATTGGTCCTTTGATACTTGCTTGTGTTTCTACTTTCTGTATGATTTCTTTTTCAGGTTATTGAAGAGTTTCAGTTACAACCATAATGATTATCTAAGCTTTTTTTATACTGTAGGTTTAGCTTGTTCTGCGGTATTTTTATACCCAGAGGATCAGAGGTCAGCTGAAGAGCACCTGAAGAAGAGTACAAAGGAATTCCAACCATGTCATCCAATAAAACACTTTAATTAGGGTCCAAACTTAAGTGTCTCTACATGAACGCAGGCAGCATGGGAAATAAACAAGGGGAACTGGAAGTTCTGGTTAAAACTCAGGGCTATGATATCATTGGCCTTACTGAGACATGATGAGGTGACCCACATGCCTGGAGTGCAGGGATAGATGGTTACAGGCACTACAGGAGACATAGGCAGGGAATGAGAAGCATGGTATAGGCTTGGGAAGGAGTGGCTGGAGAGTTGCCCAACAGCAAAGGACTTGAGGGGCTGCTGGTCGACAGCTGACTGAACATGAGCTGACAGTGTACCCAGCAGGCCAGGAAGGCCAATGGCATCCTGGTCTGCATCAGAAATAGTCTGGCCACCAGGAAGTGATTGTCCCCTTGTTCGTGGCACTGGTGAGAACATGCCTTGGACAGTGTGCTCAGTTTTGGGCCCCTCACTACAGAAGTATGTTGAGTTGCTCCAGTGTGTTCAGAGAAGAGCTATGAAGCAGGAAGGGACTAGAAGACAAGAATTATGAAGAATGACTGAGATAATTGGGGTTATTTAGGCTGGAGAAGAGGAGGCTGAGGGGAGACCTCATCGCTCTCTACAACTACCTGAAAGGAAGTTGCAGCAAGGAGGATGCAAAGAGGGGTCTTATTTTCTCAGGTGACGTGTGACATGATGCAAGGAAATGGTCTCAAGTTGCACCAGGGATGTTTAGGGTTTGATATTAGGAAGAATGTCTTCATAGAGGAGGTAGTCAAGAATTGAAATGGACTGTCCAGGGAAGTGGTAGGGTCCCCATCCCAGGAAGTATTCAAGAGATTCGTGGATGTGGCCCTAAGGGATGTGGTTTAGTGATAGTACTCAGTAGGTCAGGGTGATGGGTGAACTTGATGATCTTGCAGGTATTTTCCAACCCAGATGATTCTATGAATCCACACAGCTTGCCTTTTTCCTTAAAAAAAATAAAATTAGATTTATTTAAATCTGCTTTTAAAATATTTCCTTATTGTGCTGTTCTTGATCATATTTTCCTTTCTATCCTTTTTTTTTTTTCTTTTTCTTCTTCAGTTCTGTGTTATCATATCAAAAACTAAAATGGCTCTTGCAGTATCTTCTGCTTCTTGTGGTGGTTTCACGTTGATGGCTAGCTAAGTTCTACCATGCTGCTCTCTCACTCACCCTCCTCAAAAGGACAAGGAGAGAAAATATGGGAAATGGAGGCTGCGGTCAGTCCATAACACTTTGTCACTGCTGCTCCTTCACGGTCACTCTCTGCCCCTGCTCCACGTGGGGTCCCTCCCACGGGATGCCCTCCTTCCCGAACTGAGCCTGTGGGGGCTGCCCACAGGCAGCAGCTCTTCAAGAACTGCTCCCACATGGCTCCGTACCACGGGGTCCATTCCCCAGTAGCAAACTGCTTCAGCATGGGTTCCCCATGGGCGGCAGCTCTCTCCAGACCCCCTGTTCCTGCATGGGCTTCTCTCCACGGGCTGCAGCTCTGGCCCGGGGCCTGCTCCTGCGGGGGCTCTTGATGTGCCGCAGCCTCCTCCAGGCCACATCCACCTGCTCCACCGGGGGCTCCTCCACGGGCTGCAGCATGGAGATCTGCTCCATGTGGGACCCATGGGCTGCAGGGGGACAGCCTGCTCCACCAGGGGCCTCTCCACAGGCCATGGGGGAACTTCTGTTGTGGTTCCTGGAGCACCTCCTGCCCTCCTTCTGCAGTGACCTTGGCATCTGCAGGGCCGTTTCTACTTGTTTTCACCCCTCTCTCCTAGCTGCTGTTGTGCAGTTGCACTGTTTCTTTTTTTTTTTTCTTTCTTTTTTTTTTTTTTTTTTTTCCCCTTACTTTAATCTGCTCTCCTAGAAGACCAACCAGTGACTCTCCCTGGCCTGGCTCTGGCCAGCAGCTGGTCCCTTTTGGAGCCATCTGGAGCTGGCTCTGATCTAACACAGAGCAGCTGCTGGACTCTGCTCACAGAGGTCCACCCTGCATCCTGCATCCCCGGCCACTAAGAAAACCTTGCCACATAAGCCCAGTCCACTTCTACTGAAACAGCTATTTCTGGTATTCTCCAAAAATTTCAGTCTTTCAAAAAGGTCTAGGTAGTTAGTCAATTCAGTGTCACAACATCAATCAGTTACAAAAAGCTTTACTTCTGGACACAGAAAGATCTCTTGCATGTGGTTACAAGGGAGAAAATGGTAGCAATTTCTTTCATCGTCTTTAAAATTTCAATCTTTACCAAAGACTTGAGTTTAAAGACAAAAAATAAATAATGTTTTATGGTGTCTGTCAGATACTTACTTTAAAATCTTTATTTGATGATCTAGTATTTTCTTGTAATAAGTACTAATCTGATTTTTTTGCTACCATATTGTAGTCTGTATTCAATATCTTGCTGAATTCTTCTCTGATCAGTATTGATTTGCAAATACTTTCCCTGTTGGGCTAATCAGTTCTATCAGTGGTAGTTCAAAAGTCTGTCCATTTGCTATAAATTGGTCTGATACAGTCAATGGTGAATCAGTGGGTGAAGTCTGCATATGAAATACATTTCTAGAATTTAAATTGCTGGATTTAGAGTGTAGCGAACATGTAAAAGGTGAACATAAAGAGGTTTATATGATTTTTTTTTCTTTTGTCTATGTTGCAATGTAAATCAGATTTCCTGATTCTATTTGCCTGTGATATATCTTTTAAAGTTAGATCTATTGTCTTAATTGAAATTAATAAATATAAAATTTTCCTCTATTTAGGAGGCCTTATTGATGTCAATATGAGTGAAATTAGTTTTGATGAAATTCAGCAGCTATTTTCAAAAGACTTAGACATTAAACCAGGAGGACACTGGAAACCAAAAGACTGTAAGCCACGATGGAAGGTGAGATGTTTCTTTGCTTTTTTTTTATTTATTTATTTATTTTTTTTTTTCCTGGTTTTCCTATTCAACAGTAGTTTACCATTGTAAGCACTCAACCTTTTACTGCTATAGTTTTATATAATGTAGTATGCTATAGTGTATCTATTGTGCTGTGTTCAAGAAGACACTAGAGCTTGTAGAAAAACGTGAAATGGATTGCCTTGTAGATATAAACTTTTCCAATGTAAGTATTGCTTAAATTGTAATTAGAAGCAAATGATTATAAAAGGAAAATCATATTTAACTTTTACTTAAGAACTTTTTCTTCTTTTTTGAATTGCTTGAGCAAAATTCCAACCTGCTTTCTTAGTGGAAATGACATGTTGTAGAACACTGAGCCAATTTTAAAGTGAAAATTGAAAAGCCTGTGTAAGCCACGGAAGACTTAATTTGTATTAAAACACTACAATTAAAAAATGTTAATATAATAGTTTGCTATAAATAATTTTTTGAAGGTGGCAATCCTCATTCCTTTTCGGAATCGCCATGAGCATCTTCCAATTTTTTTCCGGCATCTGATACCCATGTTGCAGAAGCAGCGGCTGGAATTTGCCTTCTATGTTGTTGAACAGGTAACAACACTTATTTGAAAAGTGACTCTTTGGGATTCCTTACTAAAGGGGATTTGATATGCTTACTAAGATGTGGGTAAATCCAGAATTTAAAAATTGTTTCACCACTGTTCTAATCCTTTGAGTGAAAAAGGAAAGTTCAGCTCCATTCCCAGGATTAGTGTATGGCCTTTTTAAAAATACAGACTGGTATTTTATGGGTGATAACATGGCCTCTTTGAATCTGTTATCTTTGTAAGTTTTCAAGGTAAAACAACAACAACAACAAATGCACATTTCAAGGTTAAGAATTGGGAATAGTTGTTTAGAGAAAGCCATTTTACAGCATGTGCTCACTGGAATCCAATCAAAGACAATAACTTTAAAGTCTATGCTATCCAGTTAATGTGTGTGAAATATAGTGGTGGTGTTGATCCTAAAAAATTACCAGCTAGTACCAGCTAGAGACTAAGAGACTCTTCATAAACACAGAGGAATGATTATGTAAGAAAAAATTAAAAAAAAAAAAAAAAAAAGGAAAAAAAAACACAAACAAACACAAAAACAGCTAACTAGAAGTGTCTGCAAGTCACAGTGAAGGAACAAAATAGTTCAGATTAATAGAGGAATTTGCACTGTTGTTGGCTGTAGTAGATAGATAACCTCCAAAAGAAATTGCTGGACTTACTTTTCATGGTTTATCTTATGTGATATTTCCAGGTGACAAAGTGAAACATAGCAGAAAACAAATAAAAAGATCCACTAAATTGTCATGAAAAAGTAGTTTAAAATGCATTTGCTGTATCAAAAGGTCTTGTAAATTATACTGTCTTGTTCAAAATTGAAATGTGGAGATTTAAATTGTGCTAGAAATAAAAATAATTTGAATTTAACTTCTTAAAATTTCTAAGAAATTGGACGTTCTAATATAAGGTTGTCAATTAATGTATATATGTAAATGTTAAGAAAACAATTACAGCTTGACTAAAGAGTCAACTGTTTTAAGAAACAAATCTTAATATTTCTTTTTAGCTTGTATCAGTATTTCTTTAACTGGTAATATCATGCTGTATTGACCTAGTGCTGTAAGTTACTAGAGCTGTTAAGTTTTGTGCAAGGTAGAAGGTTTTAGACTTTTAAATCACAAAATAAGAATTAATGTAGTTGGCGTTAGCCAGAAATATTGCTCTGTTTAACTAGAGGAATAACAGACATCTTTGTCAATACTTTTTTAGTGTAAGATGATGTATTTCTCATAGTATTGAAATTACATCTCTTTCTTCTTGACTCTTAACATTTTTTTGTTTTCTGTTTGAAGACAGGTACACAACCTTTTAATCGTGCAATGCTCTTTAATGTTGGCTTCAAGGAGGCTATGAAGGATGTTATCTGGGACTGCATTATATTTCATGATGTAGATCACTTACCTGAAAATGACCGTAATTATTATGGGTGTGGAGAAATGCCACGTCATTTTGCAGCAAAGCTGGACAAATACATGTACATGTAAGTAATTAACTTTATCCACATTGTTTCTTAAAGACCAGGAAACATTCTTGAATAGTGTATAATTTTCTGACAATATATCCAGTAAATGAAACCAATAAAACAGCCTCTTATCATGCTATTTGTATAAATGAATAATAATCATTTGTGATGATTTAAAAAAAAAGGATTTAAGTTTACTGATTCCATTTGATATTTTGTTACAGTAAAGGTATTATTATAATTTTCAGTGTTGTTGAGTTTGATATTAAAACAAACAAACAAAAAAACACTATGTGAGCCAAGGGAAAAAACTTACCTTGTCATATTAGAAAGCTTTTTTGGTTACATAAGCTTTTGTGGTAGCTGTTAACAAAGACAAATAGGTAATCTGCAACAAAACACCACAGGAAAAAAGTCTTAATTTTCTCATAAATGTACAAAATAAATCTGTTTTGTATTGCTTTTTAAACAGAAGATTTTCTTACTGCTAAACCATTTCATATCTTGCCTTCAGTCTTTACTGAAACTTAATAAATGCAAAGCATCCTACAGTTTTGTTACCTCTTTGCCTTCTGTAATTTTACATTAATTATTTTTTTAGTACTCTGTGAGTGCTATCTTATGACACTGTCTTAATCATTTCACAGAAAACTGTATTTGCCATCCTTAAAATTTATGGCAGGAAGTCAACCAACTTGACAACCTGCTCAGTTGGACAGATCAAAAGCAATGCATTGAAAGCACAACTGTGTGTTTGTACTTCAGGTTGGCAACCAATTAGCTGTCAAAATTTTCAGGATTTTAGATGTATTTAAAAATATATAAATAAATTGATGCATTACTGATGATTTTTTTTTTTTTTAACAAATTGATAAAGAGGGATTTTTCCAGTTGAATAGTTTCAAAGTACAACAATTTGAAGGTTTTGCTTCACAGTTCTTCCAGCTTTGAGTCTAAATCAGCTATCTTAAATATGTGGTAGACATGTTTCATGTGATGATACTGACATGAGCTACAGTCTAAGAGTACCTTTCATGCAAATCAAACACTACTGAAAATATTTTATTCAACTTCCATTTGTATTACTTGATGCCTGTTATCTGTCAACTAGTTTCCCTTAATGGATATGTTCCACACCTGTCCTTAATTTAGAGTTCTTGTTTTATTGAAAGATATTTCTCAAAGAGAGGGTTACTTACTTAAGTCCAGATAATAATACACAATTCGTCTTTCATTTTCAGTCTTCCATACAATGAGTTCTTTGGTGGGGTAAGTGGACTGACAGTGGAGCAATTCAAGAAGATCAATGGATTTCCTAATGCCTTTTGGGGATGGGGTGGAGAAGATGATGATCTTTGGAACAGGTGAGTATTTGATGCTTATTATGTCTTTCTTATTATTCTTTTATATCCACCATTTGAGAGCAAGCAGGTGTTTTTTGTTCTAAATAAACAAATTCTGTCATTTCTAAAGAATTCAGTTTAGGAATATCAGAAAATACTGTTTAAAAGAGTAAATATGACATTCATTCTTCCTTCACCTCTTTGGCCTGGGGACAGTTAACAGTCTTAAGAGAGAGATCTCTTAACACATAACATATAAAAACAGATAACAGTATTAAGCATATTTAGTCTCATTCTAGTCCTCTGTATGTTGCTTTTTGATTTTAATTTATATTTCTGTTGCTGCTAGCATTACAGAATAACATTTCACAGATTGTAGAACAAGCGTGCATTTATTTAATCTTCATTATCACAGGAGCAGTGTCTGAGTGGTAGTTTAATTTGTAACTATATTGATAGTCACAAATTGGATAATAGACAACAATGTTTGTTGTGTTACTAACTGCAGAAAGTAAACAATTGTAAAACATTCCAGTAGAGTTCTTAGAACAGTTGTCTGCATGAGTTCAAAAATAAAGAGAGAGGTTTTAAAGTAGGAGTTTGTATGTTTTTCTGTTTTCCTTGGTATTTTCATTTTTTGTTTTCATCCTGTTGTGCAATAAAGCTGGAAATACTAAATATATAACGATTTATATTTACCATTTTATTGGTTTTGTCAGCTTTAATACTTATTAGGCTAGAATTTTTGTTTTTGTTTTTAATGGAGATAATGTCAGTAAATGCAAAGACAGCTTTAGGAGATCTACTATGTAATTTTCGTTTTTGTTGTAACTTACAAAAACATCTTTTAACAGTTGGGCTTGATGATCTTGGAGGTCTTTTCCAACCTAAGTGATTCTATAATTCTATGATATTCTTTATAAAAATGTTTGTTTATTGTACTGTAGGGTTCATTATGCTGGATACAACGTAACAAGACCAGAGGGAGATTTAGGGAAGTACAAGTCCATTCCTCATCATCACAGAGGTGAAGTCCAGTTTTTAGGACGGTAAGAAAAACTGAAAACTAGTCAAACACTACAGCTAAAGATGTAAAGATTTTTCATATATAATATATCTTCTGCATATAAAACGAGCAGTCAGTGCTTGTGTTACTTCCTCTTTAGGGTTAAACTGTATTTTCTTAAACACACTTTTTATTATTATTATTATTTTTTTTAACCATGAAAATGATAGAGTTTGTATGTCAAAAGATATTATCGTCATTCTCTTTGGTCTCTTTGGTGAAGAAAATTACCATTCCTTAATAGCTTGGACATTAGCACTGGGAGGGCTGCACTAGTCTGTTAAATTAAATATTCTGCAAAAGGAAGCAGTACAGATGGGGAAAATGATTCCTGTGTGAAAACAGACTTTAAAACTTCTAAAGGATTGGTTCTTCCATCTTATTTGTTTTCTGAGATAACAGGTCTTCTTGTTTCCTAATTATATTGAGCTGACCTTTTTATTTTGTGGTGCCTTTCTTTTGCTACAAAAATGCAAAACACTTTGACTGCTCTAGAGTAGAATAGCAACCAGAATGCAGCAGATGAGCTACTGTTGTAATATAATGTGAACAGCAAAATAGAGGGTTTGTGGTATGGGTTTTCAGGTAACTAGAAATACTGTTCAATTGTTCTATAAAAGTGTATCTCTTTTTCTGGGAACATCATTATTTAACTGTTAAATAATGAAGCAGAAAATCAGTGTGTACTGTAGACAAGAGTAAATATGTGATATGAAACTAGATATATATTAATAATATGTGAGGGAAAACTGCTTTTTAATCACCTCCAATTTGGATGTTTGCAAATGCAGTTGTCTCAAGGAAGAAATGAAGTTCAGACATTTTGCATGTGTGGTGATACACTGCAAAACCACCTGAATCTTCTTTTATGTCTGTAGTGAGTTTTATAGAAAAAAAAAAAAAAAAGAAAAAAAGAAATTGAATGTTCTTTAAAAATTATTTTAATTTGGGTCCACAAGAAGGATATATATAAATTGCCCAACTTGTTATCTAGTCTTAAGATGAACTTAGGTACATGAACGTAGAATGTAGTTGTATTTAAAAAACTGGTGAAAGTGGCTGGCTTTTGAAGTTAAGGTAAGTAATTTAGTAATTTCAAAGGACTGAGAGGTACTGTCAGGGTTTAAAGAATGTAGCATATCAAAATGAACTAACTGTTACAGTGTCATGCCTAACATCAATGGAATGGTTTCTTGCAAATCCTTCTCATGTTTTCTTTTTCCGACTCCCTCTACAGATATAAACTTCTGAGGTATTCCAGAGAACGTCAGTATATTGATGGGTTGAACAATTTAATATATACTCCTAAAATACTTGTCAGTAGATTGTATAAAAATATAACTGTTAATCTCATACCGGAACTTGCTCCTGTTAGAGACTATTGATGGAAATGGAATGAGAAAGCAACCCTACTGGAGCAAACTTTTAACACTGGAAGATACTAATAGACAGCATAGACACTGTAAAACAAAACAAAACCAACAAGAACAACAACAACAAAACCCTCACAACAAACAGCAGCTTAGAATTAGGGATTTTGACCATTGGATGATATGATGCATATTTGGGATGAGAAATAAAATTATTGTATGCACCATGCATTTTGTTCTGAAAGAAAAGCCAGCAGCTACCACTCAGATGTTTACAGCATGAGACAACTGTTCAAGCCTTCCTCCTTCATAATCTCTGTAATAACCACACAACTAAATAATTTGCAGAAAACAGACTTGTAGCTTCACTGGAAGTAGAGACAAATCCTTCTTCCAAGATTTTTTTTTTTTTTATACTAAATCATTCCCTTCCCACGCCCCATATTTAAATGAATGCTTTTGTTCCTTTTTAAAATGTGTTTTGTAAATATGTGATGTAAATTAATGTGTGTACATTGCTTTTAAATTGCTCAGTATGCCTTAGTATGTATTTGAGTGTGTTCTCGTTTGAATTCTATAGGAATGTTTTTATTAGCATGAAAGAACAAGTGTAAAATGTAAGTATGCTTAAAAAAAGGTTATACCTTATGTGAAATGAAGGAAATATTAATTGTTGGCCAGCTATGACTGTAAACTGTTATACTAGTTTTGAGCTCTAGGCCTCCTGCATATCTATATATAAGAATCAATTTCATATATGAACTTGCTTGAAAGAAAGCTTTTAATTTTATTTATTGCCAGCAAAACTATATGATACCCTGCCTGCCATCTAAATCATATTTATATACATATTGCATGTGTATTATGGAAAATCTTGCGGTTGTTGCGTATTATGATCTACATGAACTCTGTTTCCACGTGTGCCACTGGTGTCAATGTCAGGGATTTTAATGCCTAAACAATGTGTCTGGGTGCATACAGTATTTTGGTATTGTTCTTTTTTTTTTTTTTTTTTTTAATCCTAGTATACAGCACTTTTATTCCTCCAAAATCAGAAGAGCCAAAAATGTGTCTTCGTTGGAAGAATATTAAAGTTAGATTTTTAAGAAAATAATAAAACATAGTTCTAATGCTTGCAGTGTGGGATTTTCACAAGCACAGTGTGGGCCAAATTGTTCCACTTACAATGGCATAAGTGGAACTGAAAGTTGGCCAGTCCCAAGTGCTTTTAAAAATTCCACCCATAATATATCAATATAGCTATTTAAGGGCCTATTCTGGTAGAGTGCTGAATGCTTTTATGATGCACTAAGTATCCTCAAGTCTATGACTTTGAATGAGATTGAGGTTGCACAGTCCCAGTAAGGATTGGTCCTGTCTGTTTCTCTATTTTTGTGGTGTTAAATGTATGAGTAACTAGCCTCTCTCCTTAGCTTAGAACAAAAAACATATCTTCTTATTTTCTGTTTGCTTGTAATGTTAAGCTACCTAATACTGTCTCACTTCTAAGTATTATCTTTTCCTATTTTTTTAATGTCCCTTGTTAATACTAAGGAAAAGGACTGAATCATTTATTTTCTATGTTAATGCAAAGAATACTGACCAATATCTCCTAAACTGTTTTGTTTGTGACAGTTATTCAACTCTTTAGGAACCAAAGACTGACTTCTGCTCCCATGAAGAATGGAAAGCAGTATATAATAAGGATTGTTTATCCATAGAGTGTTCTGTAATAGTGTTGACAAAAAATACTAACTCATTTCTATGTGTTGCTGCCACAGATAGTGTGGTGCCGTGTATATATGAGTTTGTTTGCCATAAAAACCTTTTATCTCTTTGACATCCCAGCAGTAATTTTTGCCCTTAGTCATTTTTAAGTAAAGTTACAATCTAAAGTTGTAGATATCCCAAATATTTTGTAGAAATATATGATATAACGGAAGTAGATGAGAACAATTGTAAAGGGATATTTTAAACCTTATGGGATTTACCCTAAAATCTGCCAGTTAATATAGTATCCTTTAGCAATGATGCAATGAAAATAATTAAAAAAAAAAAAGTATAAAGTGAACAGAACATCCTACAAAAGCATGCTTAAGTGGTTTGATCACCTCCTGGTGTATTTTTCTATAACTGGGTATATAGAATATTCTGAAGAATATGGATAAGGGTAGATAATATAACATATGAACAACTACAGCTTCAAAATAAAATTGGTCTTATTTCTTAACAATAACACAATTCTTCAAGAACTGTTGAATAAATTTTTAAATCCTTCATATAATTTTGAAGTGATATATGGTTTTCAGTACAAGTTCACTTACAGTTTAACAGTTGCAATTATTAAACATCCTTTGGTACTCTAGGTCTTTTCTATTTTCTGAAGCATGCTTTCATGCCCATTTCTTAGGCATTCTGTGAAATTAATGTGCAATTTTTAAAAAATCTATTGCATATATATGTATAGATACATATATATATACATACTATATTACACGTATGCTGTGGCTAAACTAATATAACTTTAAAGCTGCAAGTGATTAATCATGTCTGGTCTTAGGAAAAATTTGATTTTAAAACAGGATGTGAATGGATTATGACATATACCTGAGTTCTTAAAAAGTTTACATTTTGGTGCCCCAAAGTGATGGATGTTATATTATGAAATATTAATACTAACACTCCTCTCTAAATAACTTTGATCACTTTGTTGGGAAACTTTAAAAGTCACTATCTTAAATTACATCAAAATAGTGTTTGTATGCTACCTGCTTGAACTCAGTATTATTCTTTAGTGAATTTTAACATAGACAGTGCCTTCAAACAATATAAATCTGGTGCAGAACTAAGAGTTGTGCACATTCCTTTTGATATTTTCATAATTCTTGTAAAACATAGAGAGAAGCCGGTCACGTTGGCTTTTGCTTATGATTTTGCTGACCAGGCAAATTAAGGATGTATTCTCTTCAAGGAGTTGGAGGGAGAAGAAAGAGAAAGTATTTTTACAAGATTCTGAAAGTTTTGCAAATTAAAAAGTAAAAATATTACAGAAATATTAACACTGGAATCTGGTCAATATACTACGATACTCTTAAGCCCATTTCTGTATTTTAAATTTAAATAGGAGAATATAAAATATAAAATCCATTTCAAACTAGAGAATATATTGAAAAGAAAGTGCAAAATGTCCTTTTTCTTGGATCTTGCCAGTCTATTTTTCTATTATGTTTACTAATGACTATGTTGTAATGAGTTACTAATGAGCCAGTTATTTAAAAATATTAAAAGCACCCATTGCTTATCAGCAAGAGGAAGTGTACTTAAGATTATTTTATTTGTAGAGGTGTGTAGGCTAGGCTTAATGAAAAATGCACTGAAACAAATGCTGGGAATTTCCTGTGTACTATCATATTTTTTTTTGTTGTTGTTCATGAAAATGTTTGTACTTTTTTATCATTGTCTTTTATGAAATATAATGTTCTAAAGATTGTGTTGGCTTATTTATTCTGAGGTTCCATGAAGAGGTATCTTTTGTGTTTGCAGACAAAGAGCTCATTTTTCTAGTGCATAATTCCTCAAAAGGACAACAAAATGAAAGGGAGTTTGGCCATCAAATAAATCAGGCTAAGCTGTGGTGGGATCGAGCCCTAGGCTAACCAATTTTTTTCCCATAAAGGGAAATTTATATTCCATGGTATTTAATGTAATTCCCTGGTAATTTAATGGTATTTATATGCTCTCAGCTTTTGTTTTAGTTTTCCTGGGCTAAATGACTCAACATTTTTACATACTTTTCCAAAAAAGCATTGCTATTTTGTTCAATTTCATAATGGCTTTTCTCTTGTTTAGGAGTAATTTTCCTTATGTATGGTTTACAAGAATATGAAATAGGATTCATCAATATTTCTCTTGGCATTAAGTAGAGAGATGGTTTTCTCAGGAACCAGCAATTTGCATTCGTACCTTTTCTTTTTTATCTTACAGTTATTAGAAAAGTGTCTGAAGGTGAGAGGTATGCAAGTCTTTTGGGAGGAATACTTAAACGGAGGACGAAGTTATTTGCAGAACTTTGAGTTTTATGAGAACACACAAATATCTTCAAGTATGTTTGATAGATACACTTTTCTGCAATACTGGATATGGACTATCCTTGGAAGTTTTACTGGTTATACTATATTTAGAAGTAAAAAAGGAGACTTTTTAATTACACATAGCATCCTTACATGTTATTCTACCCTGCTGTCACTCAAATGCTGCTTTTGCTTCCATATTTTCAAAAGCAGAATTGGGAAGTGAAATTATTTGATTAATATGTGGACCTTGAGTTCCACGTGACTTATGCATCGTGGGCTTCAGGAATACATATATAATGGCAGGTGGTGGTTTGCATTTCCTATGCACTTAATTACCATGAGACATCTTTCATGTCTCATGTCTTCATTTTGTTCACTTTGTTGGCAAGGAATGTAGTTTATTAACTTCACGGAAGACTTCAGTCAATATGTTTTTGTTTTTTTTCTAAACTGAATGAGTTTCTCTGAATAGTTTTATTCAGCAGAGTAATTGAAAACAAAGTTGGTACATCTTCCTAAAGTTAACAAAGGGAATAAACAACTTGACAGTTATTGGTAGTGGTTTATTATGAAAGGTGCTATGCAAATTCTAAAATTGTTACTACAGTCAGAGACTATGTTTTTACTCCTACCGTTTATGGAAAATTTAATTTACATATCTAAATTTTCATGCTTAATATCAGTTTCTATTCCACTGGCTCACTAACTACTGCTGTAGTTGAGTAAGAAAAGGGACTGAGGAGAGTAGCAATGGAGTAATGTCGGTAACCAGCATCATTCGCTGTGAACACCACCTGGAAAAAGAAGAAACAAACACAAGACAGATAAGAACTGATCTCAAGTTATAAACCTACACCTAGATGGAAACCTTGAGATTGTTTAATTTGACCTCCCCCAAAAATTTGGAAATATCTTCTTTTATGGTGATGTGACCAGTGATCTGTCACACACATATCACTGGTTAAATGTCCTTTGTTAAAAGCATACATGCCACTTAAAGTATATTATTTATGATTTTATCACATATTTATTATCCAAATAATAATTATTATTAAAATAGTAA
Source organism: Nettapus auritus (assembly GCA_011076525.1). Lineage (NCBI taxonomy): Eukaryota > Metazoa > Chordata > Aves > Anseriformes > Anatidae > Nettapus > Nettapus auritus. The sequence goes on along the minus strand of CM021766.1, from coordinate 112,894,932 downwards.
TTTATTTGTTGGTATTGATAAATGAAAACCATATATTTATATATATATATATATTTTTTTTTTCCGTGAACACTCTGATTCTTTTTTTTTTCTTTAAGCTACACTTTCAAGTATTTTATTAGTTTTTGTTCTTATAAATCTTTTTGTTCTTATTAGTTTTTGTTCCTAAATGTTGAGGAACAGGAAACAGTGTTACAGCAACTATCTTTATTCCAAAATCTGAAGCAATGCATTTCTTTAATCCTACTTAAGTATCTAGTAGATACAGAAGTACTGCCTTTGGCTACAACTTGATAATGACCTTCCACAGGAGAGTTATTCACAACATCCCTTTTAGCATCTGCTCCATCAGCTCATGACCCTTCAATTCCTCCCTGTAGATTAGTAGATTATTTTGTACTGAGAGAGGAAAGATGATAGTCAGGGACGTGAACATTCTCTTGAGGTATAATCAATTCTCTTGAACGTTTTGAATCTTGCATCGTATCTCGTTTCGGTTATCACAGAAAGCAAGATTGTCCAGTGTTAACCTTCACTGTCATCTAGAATAGGAATTGTCATCTCTTACCCATTTCAGGGAGGCCAAAGCAAAATTTAGCCCAGGTGTCTGCCACTTTTTCTCCAAGGAGTTAAGGAATGGCAGCAGTTGCAAACAGCTGTGTTGGTGCTCACTGATCTGTCACAGTCCAGCAAACAACCGATACAGGACTGCTGTTGTTACTGAAAGTTCATGTGAAGGATCTGATACTGTGAAGGGGAAGAACACAGTCCCCAGTGAGTTCTAAACCCTGGAGCTGACCTCAGTTGATACCTGGTTTGGACCACCATCATCTAACTGGTTTGTCTGTCCCATGCAAATTTAAAACAAACAAACAAACAAACAAAACCTTGTTGTATTTCATTCTGTTGTGAATTGAGGATCCAGGCATCCAGAAAACAATTCACACTTCCATTTCTTTAGAAATCTAAACTATAAACTTTGTATGCACCAAAAGAAATATTAAATCCAAAAGGCAGAAAAATTCTTTTCCCACGAAACTTAATAGAGTAGTCGACCTGTTCTATCAAGTCCAGTCTCAGAACCATAGGTAACTATAGCCAGAAGGATGGATAACTTCTTCATCATTAATGCATCAAAGAGCAAACTGAGAGTCAAACTGAGAGGTAGATTCTCTCATGAGTGCGTTGTCACAATGCTTTGAGACTGTAGATTTGAAGTGTTAATACTAAAATATTTTAAAGTGAAAAGTAAGTTTAATATGTGCAATTATTAATTGAATCCCACATATCTAATATATCCTTTGCAAGTAATGTACAGAGTAAAATGAATACTCACATCAGCATGTTGATGGAAGGGGTTCAAGCCCAGTTTCTTCCAGTAAGAGGCTGTATCAAGCTCAATCTTGTATGTCCGTGTTACAAATTGTTCTTTAGTTGTGAGCTCTCGGAGCTCTCCATTTTCATTGGTTTGTCTGTACAATGGGAGAAGACTGCACTTTTATATTTTGGTTAAAAGCCCTTTAAAAATGTAGTTCTTAACAGTTGAACTCAAGTGATGTTGCGTAGCTTAAGTAATGCGATGAATACCTCTATTGATCTGGAATGGCTTATGTCCATCTGTATTATGGATGCCTCACAGAGCTTATCTTGGCATTTAGTACTCCCAAGATCACCACAGTGGATGGCTGCATGCCATGTCACTACTAGGCATGGTTTGGGGGTGAGCCAAATGTTGATATTATTGTTTGTGGGCTCTTGGAAGAGTCTTAGAGTTAATTAAATGAACTCACACGGAAAACTTCACCATTGCTGTAAGCAACATGAAAGCTGTATGATGTGCTTAACTATGTAAGTAAATAGGGTCAACTCAACTTTTCCATAGCTTGCTTTCTTTTTAAAATATGTTGAGTTGTTTTATCAGTAGGAATATTTTTTACAGTCAGCTATTTGAAATCTACTGTTTGAAGTGATTGTAGGTCAGCCAACAGTGTAGCCTTATGGAATTCCTTGGTATCTGTATTAGCTAGTTAGTTTTGCGTCCCCAAAAAATAGATGCTTTTGTTTGACTTAAAAGTGTTATCAATGCTATCCAAGGGTATAGTACTGGCTTGAAACAATAGACATTTGAACACAGACCAAAATCTGGGGCTCTAGAGACAATATTGAATACTGTCTCTCAAACATATCTCGTAGTTGAAACCTATTTTTGTGAAATAAATTATATAAAATTAAGTATTTCATTGGGAAGGTTATTCACAAATAACTGCTGCTTGTATCTGCTTTTAGTAGCAGATACAAGCAGCACCACTGTTTCCTGTTCCAGCTGCCAAATCCTTTTCTGAACATACTTTATATTCCACTTACATGCATAGCAATATAAAGATTAGAATGTTATTTATGTGTTTGTCCAGTACACTACTTAGGATTTGTGCTTTAATATTGCGTAGAATTATGAAGTCATTTGCATCTTACAAGATGCTGTCAGTTAGCAGGTTTTTTATTTATTTATTTATTTAATTTTTATCCATTCAAATATCTCTACTTTTCCTTTGTCATGGCTTGATTATTTTTAGATAACTGTTTCTCTAGTAAGATTTCTCAGCTAAAACCAAACATATCTTTAATTAAGAAGAGCTATTTTAGAATCCCTTCCTAAACTTTCAGTATTTATAAATTAATAAGACTGGAGAGGTTGATTTAGTATTATCACATCTTTCATATACCTCATCTTAAGGCTACTCTGTTCTTTGATTTAAACCCAAAATATATCTTAAAGCTATGATCAATATCCAGTTGTTCAGCCCAGTATCCCAGTGTCTATAGAAAGCCTCTAAGCTCAAATTTCAAGGTATCTAACCTGAACACCCTCTTCATGGAAAATTACATACTTTTCTAGTGACAGAGTATTTGTGAAGCTATCTTTGTGGAGCAGGAGACAAATTGTTTAGGACAACATGAATACATCATTCTTTTTTGGTTTGGTTTGCTTATGCAGATATGTGCAGCCTTCACTGTAGCTGTGTTTTTCAAGGATACTTATGAGATCCCTGTTTGTTCTGCCAGCACACTGCTCTACTACACCAAGTTATGTATGGTTTTTCATGGACTTTCTACAGATGCATCTTAGTCTGGAATCATGCTAGAGAAATTCCTGCAGTGTGTCAACTTTAACTCTTATGAGCTCTTTAACTTTTTTTGTTTGTTTGTTTGTTTTTTGTTTTTTAGATAGAATATACTGTTAACAGAATCTTGGAAATAAGGTCTTGGGTGAGATTTTGGAGAGAGAGTTGTGGAAGAGGATATTGCTTGTTGAATAAAGGAGTGTTAATTTTGGGTACCCCCTAATAATTATTTTCAATTTCATATTATATACTTCCAAGAAAAAAATGCTTTTGAGTTTTTAGTGTTAGTATATACTAAAAATTGATCAATTATGCCCCCCCCCAAAAAAAAAGTTATCTATATTTGAAATTAGGCAATGATATTTTTTAAAAGACATTGCAAGTTTAAACAACTGAATCCTTTTTTTTTTTTTTTTTTTTGTTAGATATGAATGCTTGTTTGTGGGAAAGGTGGTAAGAAAGCTTTATATCAACACCTTCTCATTTTGGCTAATTCCTTTTCCTTGGGGGGAAAAAAAAAACAAAACAAAACAAAAACTTTCAATTATTAAGTAGTATATGTTCTGAACAATTACACATTTTCTTTAAATGAAAATCCTTTTTGAAAGAAGAAAAACAGTCAATAAAGGTGGAATTCTCAACCAGAGTCAGTTTCAAACAAACTAGAGTCTTGTTCTGCCTGACTCCTCTGGTAATAATCCAGCAGTTCATTGGTGGGTATTAAAAAGAAAAATGTTCTTTTGTAATGAAATAACATTATAAAGCTATTTTGGTAGTTGAAACTGTAGTACAGTTAAAAGACAACCTGCAGCAAGTAAAATGCTGCTCATTCAGTAGTGTATCTTTTCTCTAACTAAAAAAGACGTTCATTAGAGAACGTGAAGTTTTTTCAAGTCTGGCTTTCCCATTACCTTTCTCTTCTCTCACTCATTACTTTGGTATGACTTACTTTGAATTTAACAGTTCCCAAGATCCATCTGCAGCTGCTTTGTATAATTTAACTGGAACATTTGGAGCTGGACTTCCTTGGACTGAATCCAGAATTTTTACAACAAGAGGATGCTTGGAATCAGAAGAGTCCTTCAGGTAGGAAGAGAGAATTTTTATGTTGTAAGAAAGGCAGGTCATTGATGATAATAAAGCAGTAAGGGACCTTATTCTTTAGCTTTACTCAGTATACTATCTCTTCAACAAGATCACTGTGCACTGCAGAAATATAGCCTGAAGGTTTCAGGGGGCTAAAGACAATGGAACCAGGGAGGAAGATGTCAGGGGTTGTAGGGAAGAGAGTAGCCATGTACACTGTAGAGACACTGCAGCTGTGTGAGAATGCTTTTTTGTTTTCCCTTTGTGATGGTTCATCTACACATCATCTCCAGCATAAATTTTTAACTAAGTTGTGACCTGAACAGAAAATAATTAAATTACCAGAAGTAGTAGAAATGTTTAAAAATCTTATAACTATTCCTTCATATTTTAGGGTGGCAGTTTGAGCAAAGCCTTCTAAATTTGAGGGCTTCTGATGTACTCTTCTTGCCCTAAAGTTATTTTAATTCTGCTATGAACTTGATAAGCACCATATACTGAGTCTTTCCTAACACCATTTTAGATAAGATTTATTATCTACTGACAACTAGGCATAGGAAGAAGAGAAAAACCTTTCTTCAAACATGGGATGGCTGTAGTTTCCCTCTGCACACATTCATTACAAATGGTGGTCATGCCTTGATGTTTTACATACTCAAAGGTAGCGTTGAATTAGGGCTTTGTCTTTCCATTGCCTAATTTTTCAGATGAAAAGTGAGAAAATAGAGCTATGTAGAAGATGCTAATCAGGGATGAGCTCAAAATAGCAATAACTGATCTCCATTTAATCATTGTGAAATGGATTGTGATGTAGATGGTGAAATTTGCAAGTTCTCTCATACATCCCTCTTACAGTCTGTGATGTATCAAATATCCCATGGGCCAATAACCCTGCCCTGTGTCAGACAATTATATCAGCATGTATCTATACCATCCATATGCTCTGAATCTTCAGGCTCACTTTCTGGAATGCACATGCTCCTTGCTACCATTTCTTTTGAGGTAATGGCGATGGGGTATGTAATGCCACCAGCTGTTTTCCTGGCTTTATCACTCTGTGAACTCAATGGAAGTCCTGCTTTTTTCACAAGGTTGGTCAGATATTCACTTTCCCAAAAATCAGAGATTGAGAGGAAGAATGTGTAGGAGAGAGAGACAAGTCCATTCTAGGAGATTTACAGGCTGAAGAAGTCTGGACCTGTAGCTTGCTTTGTTGAGTAAATGAGTCCTCTGAAAGTGGAGAGAGGAGAAATGGGATCCTGGCTTTGGCTCTGCTCATTGCTTGCATTAATGAATTCATGCATGGGAGCAATAAAGGAGAAGACTAGAAAAGACATTACTCCAGCATGGATCTACTCAGCCAATGCAGCTAAATCCAACATGCGAGGAGGAAGTGCTGGGGACCATAAGGAATACTAGGACTGCAGGACTTTGCCAGAACTGCCTTGAAATTCCTCAAGAACATTGTTCATTATGTTATAAGGGCTATAGTTGCTTTTTGAGTGGTCCAATGCTTTTGTGGAGTGTCTATGGTATTTTTTATCTTTTCTTCCCTAGCACCCTTTTTCATGTAGTTGGTGAGTCTGATAGCAAGTGCTGCTTATCTAACCAGAAAGCTCTCTCAGTTATCACTACAAAAGGAGAAAGAAAGACCAGAAAAAGAGCAGTAGGAGAGAACTACAGTCAATACATACCACAAAATCAAAATAATTTCAATAAATTGAATATTCTATTTTTCACTTACACATATTATATAAAAAATAATAATTAAAAAAAATCGAGAGATGGGACTACGTCAGTATGAAGGGCTTTAATCCTAAAACACTTACCTGTGGTGCAGCTTCAGAGAAAAATGCCAGGCCAGCTAAGAAAACAAGAAATACAGAGTGAAAAGCCATTTTGCTTATCACTAGGAAGTCTCAGTGTCAGCAAGTACAAATTGACAGGGTCTGTGATTTTTATATCAAGGCCTTTAAACTGAAGCTACTTATCAAAAAAACAACATATGGCTTTCAACATGCTGCTGATTCTTACTATTTACACAGTAAATAATGAGAAAATAAGTAACCCATACAAACATGAACCTTGTCTGTGAAAATAAATCTATTCTATCATTGCTTGTGGGAATATAGTAAATGTTACCTAGCTCAACTTCAGTGATCTGTTTTCTTGGAAAAAAATGTCTATTCTGTTTTGATTTTCTTTTTGTTGAGTAATAGTGCCATGTAGTTGTCATATACTTAAGAGAAGTAGAAATTTCTTGTCAACTTGGCAATTTCAGTTCCTATGAGAATCTCTCTGTGGTTACAGTGGGGCATAACTGACTCATCTATGTTTATCTGTTAAGGGATTTCTCTCTGTGGTAAGTGTATAACATGTGAACTATCTAGTTTTCTTATGTATTCCCTTGGAGGGAAAATACCATCTTTGTTTTCCAGCATGTTAATTAGGTACCTATATACCCATTTCTGAAAGTACAGCTAAATATCATTTTAAATCTTGTCACTTTAGTTGTTCCTTAGATTCAGTACAACTTCAGGACTTCACCTGTACAGCTGCAAGTCAGCCCCCACCAGAAGTCTCTATTGCAATTTTGGAAAATGTTATTTCCTGAAATGAAACTCTTTCTGATCTTTGGCTAGGCACATGCAAATACACTCTTACTATATTTACCCTGTCCTCAGGTGGACGACTACATGCAGAGTAGGGATGTTAACCTCTTTTTTTTCTTTTTTTTCTTTTTCCTTTTTTTTTTTTCTTTTTATTATTTTTATTTTTAATTATTTTTTATGACAACACCATGACTTTAGGAACATATTTACATTCTAGTTAAATGGTTAGGCATAGCCTGCGGCAAATCAAACCTACTGATTTTCAAGCTTTAGGAACAGCAGGTTCCCATGAAATGGCATGCATGCTTCAACATGGGTGCTATTTTGAAACAATCTGCACTGTTTTGTTAGAATTGTGTAACTTTGTTGGAGTCCAGAAATCAGGGAGAAAATTAACTAAATACCTTGTGAATCCTCTTGGTATGCAGTCATCCCAGTAGGCTCTCAGTGTAGAGATCAGCTCCAAGGTCAGTGCAGATGAGTACTGATAGTTTCTGAATGGCATGAGTTCAGTAATGGCCTCTGTCATTTCCGTAATCCCATTAAACAATAATTCCTCTGCTTCATGATATTTTTAAATACAATAGGCCATAAGTCTACAGGAATCTCTGCTAAAGCCCTCACACTCTTCATTTTTCAACAAAGTTACCTGAACAGTTACTCTACAGTTTGCTTTGTTCTGCTTCTAAAATTTTGAAGAGCATATTTAGGTTATGCCTCTATTTTAGGATTTTTTTTATTTTTATTTTTATTTTTTTATGGGTAATGGCTAGAGATTTGACTTATTAGAGATTTAATTGGAATACACTTGAATATGGTAGTCAACTGGGTTAAAGATCAGAACTGTTAAAAATGGTGGTAATTGAAATTACTGCAGAACTTCCTAGATTCAGTGAATATGCCATACACAGCTTCCAGATACCCTTTGCACTTGAACACAAATTATGGCACTTTATAACACAATAAAACTTCACCAATAGAGTAGAAGTTGTTTTAAAGAAGTAACATTTTATTGAATTGCTTGAATTTTTGCCAGGTTACAAAAAAAAAAAAAACAAAAAAAACAACAAACCACAAAAACTAATATAGCAAAAAGATATGCATTAGCAATAGAAAAACCCTTCCTCCTAAAAGCCTACAATAGCAGAGGAGGGTGTTTGTGTAATGACTGTACATATTTATTCCTTTGGATCAGTAACAACAGCAGTGGTTGAATAAGAGAAAGGACTGAGGAGAGCGGCAATGGTATAATGGCGGTGACCAGAATCATTAGCAGTGAACACCACCTGCAAAAGAGAAAACTTGTAATCACGATGAACATTACACATTCAAAACTACCTTAATGTTTAAAATTAGGAAGCATGCTCTAGTTCCTGTGTAGACTATTTTGCTAGTTCTGTTCAGTCAATGGTCAAACTCCTTTGCAAAGGGTAATGCTCCCCATTAATTTGTTACACCTGCTGAAGATGGAGAAATAAGTGAGATTTGGACCCATGTCCACAAAAGCCTCACCTCTGGTGAAGTGCACTGGAGACATTGAAAACCTGAGTCAGGCATGCGTATTTCTAATCTGTGATGTGGAGTGGGAAGATGAGAGGGAGGTGTCTCAAACAACCAATAAGAAAGACAGAGAGGTGAAATCCTCTCTTAACTTCAATACATCTGTGTGATGTGTCCATGCTCCAAGCAAGGCAAGCAGTTGGAGCCCAAAGCCACTTTCAGTACTTCAGTGCCTCAGTGATGTTTTTAACACAGCTGATGATGAGTCAGTTCTTCATGGAAGAGCTGAGTTACTAGACTTGCAAGAAAAGGAAAAGACCCTTGTTCTAAAATAATTCACCTTTTGCTGCTCTCCAAATCAGTTCGTGGAAGGTGAGACACATAGCTCCCAGGAAAAGTGCCTTCAATTGAGCCACTTTCTATGTCTCTCTTTAGTCTAATACTTGAACTGTTTTCTGAACTGTCAGGACTAGAGAGTTCCATCCTCCACCCCAGTCCTGCCAAAGTCTAAGCTGCCTAGACATGAGAACTGTAGGCTAGAATTACCTTGTACACAGACAGTCACTGAACTTTGCCCACTTCCTAGAGTAATGGGGTGACTTGTAAACCATTACGTCAAAGGAAGGCATCCTAACAGCCTAGCTGGAACAGGCTCAACTATGTGCTTTTAAGCACTTTTTGAGGTGAAATTCTTAGGTCCCAGCAATTTTCAGACTTCTAAATGATTAGGGAATATTTATGAGGATTGTCTATTTGACCTAAATCACTCAAGTTGCACCTCAGGCTTTTATGGATCCAGGCCTCAGTCATTTGTTTTAGTCTTCCACAGGTCTCCATAAATTAACAATTTAAAATGTTCTACAAAACAATTCCATAGCCATTTCAGACCAGTGAACAGAATGTTTAGAGAAACTTAAATGGCAGAGTAAGCCTCAAGAACGTAAACAAAATTTTTGGAAGTACTAAGTAAATGGCTTAGAAAAGAACACACTATAAATCAATTTTGGGGCTGAAAGCAAAGGGAAGCATATGACATGATTAAACCCTGAGTATGGAATTTGGGTATTGGTGAAACAGCCTACTTTCATTTTCTCAATATGGTTATTTCTTTATCTTTTTATGTCTTTTTTTTTTTTTTTTTCTATTGCTTATATCAGTACTGAGCATCATTTAAAAAAATCACACCAAAAAAACACATTTTTTTTTTTCCTGTAATTACCAATCATACAATAATTCAGGTGACTAGTATGAGGGAAATCCCCGTGATTAAAGAAGAGCTAATTTTCTATAAAATTAAGGCTTCCAAATCTGTATATTCCTTTAGCAACAATTAAAGGAGACTATGTTCTTTTTGTGTTTTTGTTTTGGTTTGTTTTGGTTTGTTTGTTTGGTTTTAAAACACTGCATGCTTTTGAATAACAGCTCTTTTTGGACAAAGGTCTCTACTGAACTAAATGGGCACAGCTCCTCTTTGAAGAGCTGTGTCAATTTGTACTTGCAGGGAATTTGGCTACTTCCTCTGGCTTAGTTGACTGTTTACTGTCTTTATTTGCACAATGTTAGGTGGCAGTGAACCATTTTATTGCTTTTTCAATATCAAAGGATTGTATTTATTCTGTCCAGCTGATGCTGCTGCATGGTATATAGATTATTAGGTATATTTGCAAATACTTACATCAGCATATTCATGGAATGGGGAAAGGCCAACTCCTTTCCAGTAAGAGCTGGTGTCAAACTCAACCCTGTATATTCCTTCTGCAAACTGTTCTTCTGTTGTGAGCTCATGGATCTCACCATACTCTGTGGTTTTCCTGTAATGATAAAATACCTACATAAATATTTTATACTGTCATTTAAGTGCTAAACGGAAACAGTCATTGTGGAGTGTATAGCCAAATTTAACATTGAATGATTTCTAATAATCTGATTTAATAATCTGATCTGAATCTAATTCTCTCCTGTGTAGTGTATGCTTCCATATTGCAGAATCTGTCCCTGCTACCAGCTTATCCACGTACATCACAAATTAAAGCTGACTGGCTTTCTTTGGTCATTTTTGTTGCTATGGCAGGGATTATAGTTAAGACCCCTGTTTTAATATCATGTTAAACTTGTACCAAGTGCCCTCTGGAACCAAATGTTGGTGGCTTAGGAAAAGGATTGTCATGATGAAAGGCAAGATGTCAATTCTCAAATTATAATTAGAGAAAAGAGATTTTAGTGGCAAATGATTTTATTCAGTAGTTATTAGCACTGAGACTATAGGTTTTACAACTAAACACTGATATGTTTTTATGTGACCCTGAATGATAGTGTCTTAGAACAGCAATTTAGCCTCACAAGATATTATTAATTCAAATTGCCATGTCTTGGTCAAGGAGCAGGGTCCTCTTCCACTGGGTGCCATGTAAATGAGCAACAGGAATTGCCAGCTCAGAGAAATTATATATTCAGCTTGTAACAAAATGCTGGGTGAATGGAATCCAGAAGCAAGAAGGAAATATAGCTGGCATTGCACCCTATTAGTCTGAAAAAGACCAAACTTGGTTTGACAACTGTTTAAATATTTACATATTTGGCTACTAACTCCTTTATATGCCCTTTCCCTCACTGTTCTATTTTATTTTTATTTCAGTCTTTTTTATCTGATTTTATTTTTTTTCTACTGAAAATATTTATATAGCATTTCATAACCACTTGATGTATCTGAAGGAACAATAAAGAAAACTTTCACTTGAAGAACTAGTAGGACTTGCCCAGCCTATGACAAGGATAGCTGCCTATGCAGAAAATAGAAATGCATGAGGGGGAATAGAGGGAGGAGAGAATGCAATGATCTACTGCTGCTTATCAGAGAAAGAATCAGTTGTGCTATTACAGCTTTTCTTTCTCAGCCACCTCCTAGTACTCCATCTTGCTTTTCTTCTTTGGTTAATGATAGTGAATGACAAAAGTCTGAATGATGATCTTTTGCTTAAATTAAGAAGTTACAAAATCAAAAATGCTGTGGTATTGTTCAGGTTTTCTTAGAAAACTAAAAGAAGTTTTAGTTTAAGAAAGATGTGGATGCAGCTTGAATGGTGCTTTCTGTAATTATCTGATCCAGAGCTGCAGATGTTAACCATCCAGAACAGCTGGGAAACTGGAAACAAGGGTTCACTTGAAACCTGCTGTTCACCACCAAGAGTTAATGGCACTTTCTCTACTTTAGCTATTAAGTGATAGCCATTCAGTGTTAGTGGTTTGCTCATAAGCAAACCCTTAAGTACCACTGTTGAGATGACATCCAACAGGACAGTGTGTGATTCATATTCTGGATGCACAAGGCAGAGGATTTCCTGCATTCAGCCCTGGTAACAAAATGGTACAAGCGATTCTTTCTGAGAAGTACTTGTATTTCTGTATGAGCACCTGGTATTTCTATCAAATGTGCTGTGACTTTTTATTTTTCTTTGATGATGATTCACACCCAAGGTCACAATGTTTAGTGAATACAACTCGTGAACTACAAGGCCTAGATTTTGAAAAACGTGAGCAGTGAGAAGGTCAAAGCTAGTCATGGGAAGAGCTCATAGAGAACCCATATTGCATGCTTCCTAGCTCTAGGGCCTTCCTCAGAGTGCATCTCAACTGTAGTTAAGCTTTTCTTGCATATTTTTGGTCAGATTTAATTTGAAATAAGCCTTTTAATAAAATCAGCTGTTATGCTAACTTCTTCTCTGCCTTTTAAATATTAGTATTTGAAAATCTACTGTTACAAAGTTTTTTTGCTAAGTTCCCTAAAATGTATTAGCAAGGCTAAGTAACAACAACCAACTAACTAAACTAAAACAGCCAAACAAAACAAAAAGCTTTTATAGACATATGTACAAAATGACATGTTTACAGTACCTAGCAGAGGCATATGGAACTTCAATGTGCTGGGTGTAGTTACAGATTGTGTTCCTTGACTGCATTCAGATTTTCAACAGATTTGTCACAGATAAACTCTGTTTTTTCCCAAAGGGAGAAAATTGCAATCATGTGTGAAAAACTATTTCAAACAAGTGCGTTTAACCTAAGTCAGTGTTGTTACTGAAAGCAGCCTTGGTTAAGATGCAAGTCAAGGGAAGGGTCATAATATTTACCTGCAGTAAAAATAGTGGTTTGATGTTCCTTTATTGCCTTCCCCCAGCAAAATACCTCTCCTTTGCCTAAGGTTATTTTTCCTCATTTATTTATTTAAATAATTTAAATAAATGATCTGATTTTCTCAGACTTTCTATGTGACATAAAGTGTCAAAAGAACTTTACTAAGAAAAACCACAGGATTTGTTTCCTTGGGCTTGTCGAAAGCAGTGTTGCAAACTGAACAAGAAAACACTAGGATGCTCAAAAGGTGACAACATTAAACATTCATGTTATATTTATCTTATTCCAGTGTAAATTGTACTTTATATTACACATTCAAGACCAATTGGCGAAACATTTGAAATAACCTGGATTTTCTGATCATGGCACAAATACTTGTTAAGAACAAGACATTATCATTGTCCCCACTTCTCTTGAAAGCAATTTCTCAATTTTTAAAGAGGTACTCTGTTGCTTGAAGTATATAAATCCATTCCAAGAGTAATTTGTTCCTAGATTAATTTGTTCCCCTTTGGGAGTGGAGGTGTATGTTTTTATCTCCTAACCTCCTTGTTCCCTTTCAATGGGGAAAGGTTTTGTCTTTTTGTTTGTTTTGAGTTTTATAAAAAGAAGCTGTGTAGAAAGGTATGTATCTGCTTGTAGTGTTTTTCTCTTTATCTCTCTACAGCTTTTATATAAATCATGTTATAAAAGTTCTAGTAAAAGGCTGTAGGATGCTGTAGTGTTTCCTGTCCATGCCTATGCTTGTTGTTCTGTACTTAAATATCTTTCTGGTGCTAGAGATTTCTCTTAGTTTAAAATCTGAATCAGTGAATTGTTAAAATGAAACTTAAGTGCCTGAATACCTCACCTATTTAAATTTTAGAAAACTGTATCCCTCTGTTCCACATATTTTTCCTGCAGGCTGAAGGTAATAGTATTTGCCTGCCTCTCAGTGATGTTCTGAGGATGCTTTGAAAGTATTAAGCTGTCATAATAGCAAAAGCCATGCGAATCTGTAGATATGACAACAAAAATATGCTGTGGCCATGCTTCTGTGTTTTGTTACAGTGGGATTCTTAAAAATCTTCAAGTTAAGGATTTTCGTACAATAAGCAAGTTTATTGCACAGAAGAGAACTACTACACTTGTTATTTGTATGTTTACAGATGGAGCTTACAGAAAGGATTTTATATGTGACTGTTGAAAATAAAGATCTATATCCATTTCACATGAAGATAATAGGTTAGTCTGGATTGCCTACAAAATTCTGGCAAATAGGCTTTATTTTTTTTCCTCTTATAGAAAGGATAGGTATTATTAGAGCTAGGAGAAAAACAAAATGTATTTATTAAACCTGCTTAGACTTAGGTTTAGTAGGTAAGGCAAAATTTTTTTTTTTTTTTTTTTTTTTTAATTAGTATGTGTTTCAATTTAAGTAGCAGGTATGTTCCACTTGAATCTGATGGATTCTAGAACAAAAGTAATGTGCTATTATAGTGTGGTTATAGTGTGTATAATGCTGGTTATAGTGTGACATGTGAAAGACAATATATATATATATTTTAATCAGAGCTCCATTCCCTTTTTTTCTCTTTTTTTTTTTTTTGTTTGTTTGTTTGTTTGTTTGTTTGCCCAGAGCAACTTGAAAATGTCTCAGTAAGACCACATAACTTACCCAGCGGCAAAGTCCTGCCAGCTTCCATCCTCGGCCTTTTTAAAGACTTTAACAGCTACGTTAGCTGCAGGACTTCCTCTAACTGCATCCAGCACTTTCACCATGAGAGGGCATTTGGAATCAACAGAGCCATGGGAGACCTTGGGGAAAGCAGGAGAGGTTATATAGGAACTGTTCATTAGCCTTGCAAGAGCTTTCCTTCGAAGAGAAGATAGATTCTTATTGTAGAATTAACATTGGCTTAAAAGCAAGTTCTTTGCAAAATGGTATTCAAAGCTAGTTCACAAATGTTTATGGCTTACAGCAGAATCTTTGATCTTTATACAGATCACTTTATTTTACATACATATGTTTACACAGTTTGACAAATATTTAGAGTTGTATGTGTCCCTGGGAAGATATAAAATATACCTTTTTAGTGAGATCAAAAATAAGAAAATAGTAAATTATTTTAATCGGGAATGTTAGCCTAGGCACCAACAAAGAAACACCTACAACATCACTAGCCATGAAAGAATGAAAGAATATATATATATATATTTTGTTGTTGTTATTTTTTATTTATCTTTTTTTTTTTTTTTTCCTTGTAGTGCTTTAGAGAAGCACTTGTTGGTGAAAAAGGCAAAGATATCTCTATATTGAAGATATGGGATATGAGCCACAAACTGACAGAGACAGAGAAAAATAAAAGGTCACATCTATATCCCATACCCTTTCATAGTGTCCTGAAATAGATGGGTAAATGGTGAAAGAAAAGTTTAAAGAATTATGAAGAAGATACATCAAAAAATGGTAGTAAAATAACATTTTAGGGAAGTCTAATGGTTTCAGCATTTCATGGTTGAGGAAGATGCTAGTTGTCTAGAATATATAGATTGTAATTCCTGTAATGTTTGAGGTTAAATAAAAAAAAGACTCACCAGTGGTGCAGCTTCAGCAAGAAATACCAGTCCAGCTAAGAAAACAAAAAGAGCAGAGTGAAAGGCCATTCTGCTTGCTGTTAGTGAGTCCTGGTGCCAACAGCTAGGAGCTGATGAGATTTGGGATTTTATACCCAATCCTACAACAAAACAGGCTGCTTATTGGATGCCCATATGACTCCAAATCTGCTGATTCTGATTATTTGCTTAGTAAACAGTCCAATCCTCGAGTCGGTCCATGAATAGCGCAGCCATTGCAGTCAATGGAAGGACTGCGGGATCACTAGAGTAAAGAGAATAAGTAACGGACACAAACATGACCCTTGCCTGGGGAGATTAGACTCGTAGAAAGCCCTCCACAGAGTAATGTAAACGACCTTTCTTTGCTCAGAATTCCAACCAGTTCTAGGAGATCTTAATTCCCTTGGCCTCAGGTTGTGCATGATAATGCCCCAGTGTTTTCTCTACATGTGCTCCATGTTTCATCTTGATGGATTTAATACTCTCTGAAGACTAATTCCCAAATATAGAGGTGGACTCCATATAAATGATGGAGTTTGTTCATTTTCTGTCTGAGGCAGCACTAATGGCCCACGCTTAGAGACATATTCCCATGTCTGCATCTGCTTTTTTAAGAAGAGCAATGTTTCTTTTTGAAACCTATTTTAGATAGGGTCAGACAACATGCTGACTCTCACCAGAAGTTCCCAAGACTAGGATTCATCATGCCTAACTTTCAGCTAGACACTGAGTCTTCCTCTTAGTCACTGGAAAGAGACCTAGTAAGTTCTGACCCCTTGGGAAGGCAGAGGTGTAAGAGAAGTGAAATGAGTTCTCTCTTGCTCCATGGACACCAGAAGAAGCCAAATCAACAGATTGGTAGCTTGAGATAAGGTCTGGCTAACAGTCTAGTTGTTAAACACTTATCATCCTGGTAGAGTTATTGTTATGCTCTGAAATGTACATTTATATATGAGTAATTTCAGGGGTGAATCCAGCCCTAACCTAAGCTGGAAGGGAGAAGATGTCTCTTGGAGGAGTGGCGTGGTATAGCTGGGTTTCTCCAGATGAATCACATAAAAATTGTACTGCACCCTGTGCTCGTTGAGTGAGAAAGAAACAGTCCTTTGGCATTTCTTTCTTCCTGTGTCCTGAATAACCCTGACTTTATACTTCAATTCTTTGAACGTGGTACACTTAGTTTTTACTGTTTTCGCAGTTTTAAAAAAAATTCAGTTTTGCCCCTTAACTTGGGTGGGTGAAGGTTTTAGAGGTTACAGACAGTATTCTCCAGAATCTTTTATGCCTTCAGACTGCTCTATGTAGTCTGTTCTCTTTCGGCAAAGTTGTGGGTTGGAAAAAATCTGTATTACAGTAATCTCCTGAACTGGGTTCACAGTGCCCTTTGAACTTACAGCAAAACAGGCTAATACGTAAGTAGCATTCTATGCTCATTTTGCATGCACGTAAAAGTCAATGTGAGGTGCCAAGCAGTAACAATTCGTGCTGCAATCTAGTGCTTGTGGGTTCTATTCAAATCTTGGAGACGTAAACATTGCTTTTAGATCAGTGCATCAATGCTTTACTTCCTTGTTTTGCTTTCATTGTTTATAAATATTTCTCTGAAGCATTAAGGTTTTGTATGCCAGGAAGAGAAATTATTTGCATTTTAGTGCAAGTAGACTGTCGTCTCATTTTCTGTCAGCTGGTCTGCAAGGAAATAATGCTAAGGAGCTAATGAGTCTGCCTGCACCTGGAATTGCCCTCATATGGGAGAAAGACTTCTATATATATATATACATATATATATATTTTTTTCCCTAGGTTTTCTGCAAGATAAGTTTTTCTGAAAAATCAAGTCTACAGTGACAGTATGTTTCATCTGTCTGTATTACCTAGTTTACTTTCCTCTTTCATAACATTGATCTATTGTTAGCTGGCTTCCAAAGTGAATAAGAAGCATGGAAAATTCTACCCCCAAATGAGTTTTTTTGTTTGTTTGTTTTTTGTTTTTTGTTTTTTTTCTCCTCAATCCGTTACAGTTTTTTTGGACTCTCCGCCTCCCAGACATAATCTAAATAGGGATTCCTTGACTATTAGCAGGGTAACCATTTTGGAAAGAAAATAGACTCTGTTTTTGTGAATCTTTTTTCACACATTTTGCAGGTAACTAGATTATTGCTGTAAATGACAAAATATGAGTGGACTCGGTGAGAAAGTAAAAGTCTTCAGTATTTCTCCAATGTGGGAGGCCATGGAACATCTAGAATTTATATTGAGTTCTACTAAAATCCCATGCAAACTTAATGTAGAATTACTATAGCCTAGTGAATCCAATGACAGTTAGACCATTCTCCTTCAGTCAGTCTCAACTTACTAATAAAAATATTGCCAATGAAATGCTTTTGGTAAAATGTGTAGGAGGGTCCAGGCATTTGGAATAGCTGGCTGATGAGAACAAGGACAGGACTATTAGCTGAAAGAAAAAGGCATCTGCTTGGAGTCGGAAGAAATGGTGTCACCAAAGAGATGATAAAGGCTCCTGTCTAGATGGCTTTAAATAGAGAAGGATGCAGTTGTTCTAGAAGGGCATGGCTATCATCCTGATTGCGTGTGTTTTTACTGTGAGAGTTTTTGACATTTGCATCCAACTAAACTCTAAAATTTTACAGAATGTACCAGCCTCAGTGAATGAAATTTTACTATTTTGAGCAAGAATCAAAACACATGACTGAAGAAGGAAGAAGGAGACAGGAGATGAGTGACTGCTGAGGGTGTAGCGAGTGATGATTGATTGGCTGTTGTCTGTCATTTTTAAACACTTTCTGTGTAATGAGAATCTGAAGTTTTTAAACTAAATAATTTATCCCAGGTGAAAAAAACAAATATGGGAAAGAGAAATGAAAAGGGGCTGAGCACTGAAGAGCAAATGGAGTTGGGGAACTCAGACTTCTGAAGCAGTAAGGGAGCTGCCATGAAGAGCAGGGAACTGGGCAGCTCCCAGAGACTCTGCTAGGAAGGTACATGCTACAAGGAAAGTAATGTAACGCAGAGCATCAGGCACAGGGTAGTACTACAAAAGCCCTAATGTAAAAAAAAAATAGTTAACAGGAACATTTAAAACACTTCAAAAAAAAAAAAAAAAAAAAAAGAATCCTAATCCTGGTGTGGAAGAAGAGGTAGAGTTATACTGCTAACACAGAAATATAAAGAGACCATTTGGGCCTGGGGAACATGCAAAACCCAGGAGAAGGGAGTAGCATCCAGGGGGGTTAGAGGGCTGTGTAAGAGAAAGGCAAAGAGTCCCTGGTGTGCACAGTAACCACAGCATTATGGAAGCCAAGAAATATGAGACCCCCTAGATATGGAAAAAATTAGATAATCCTCAAATCTGTAAATACTTTAAGGCTTATCTGAATTCCGAATCAGTTGAAGTTCATCGCTGAAGAATTAGAATTAAAGCCTATTTTTACTGAAAACATGTTCCCTGTTTGGAAGCATTACAGTGTTCAGGTCAAGAAGAAACATGTCCCACTAATACTCTTGTTTATGTCAAGTTTTTATCCAACTGCTTTACAATGTACCTTTCTTTCTCTTCCATATAGTCTCAGACACAAGTTTATTTTACATAGTTAAGCTCTTTACTCTCTCCCCTGTTCTCTTCTATTTGACTTTATTTAGAAAACCAACCATTTCACATGGCAAAATACTCAGACATGCTGGAATATATGACTTTGACAAGCTACTAATTTGACATCAGCAGGAAAGAGGCTGATCGATGATAAGCCATTCTGTTATTCAAATAAATTTACCTATACTTCTAAAGAATTAATGAATTTATGAGAAAACAAACAAACAAGCAAAAAATCAAAACCACAACTTTTGATAGTATAGATATCTCAATGTGAAACTTTTTTTTTTTTTTTTTTTTTTTTTTTTTTTTTTTTTTAAAGTTACATTCCATTAGGACTTACAGGAAAAGACCTGAGATTTACCTCTTGACAAAGTTTGCCTGAAATTTCTGAACTACAGTCAAGAACTCTGAGTTTTAGTCCAGGCATCTGCCACTGAATTGCTGTGGCAGAGCTCTGGCACATTAGGGCACTGCTAAACTCAATGAGAAGTTTTCCGTTGATTCAGCAATTTGCTGATTATGTACTATTTTCCCTCTCTGCAAAGCTCGAGATAATACTTTTCTAATTAAAAATGTGCTCAGGGAAGTTCATGTTTGAGCTTGAATTTTGGTTTGCCTTTAAAAATAGTGGCATTTCAGAGGTATGTGCTGAGTGCCTGTTTGTCAGCCAGCTGTACACTTTGATTTTGTATAGAGAGTATGTCTGCATTTAGAGTTTTAATGACCATTCTCAAATTGCCTTGTTCATATGACTAACACTGGATATTTTAATGGGAAATAAGGAAACACTACTGTTCTGACATAGAAAAATAAGAGAATCATCCTTATCTTGTACACTATATCAAGAATGGTTAATCTGTTAAAGAGGAAGTGTAAACTGTTAAACAATTGTGTTGGGTCTGTTTGGGATGGAGTCACTTTTCCCTGCTGCAGCCCACACAGTGCTGCACTCGTATCTGGAACAGCACTGTCATCACTCCAGTGTTGTGTCTATTGCTGCATAGTGCAAGACAGGTGAGTTGGGCTGGGCTTCAGGTACAAAATCGCAGTTTTTGATCATTTCAAGGCCATGTTCAAGGAGCATCCTGAGACATAGCCTAAATTGCAAAAGAATGAAACATCTAAATAGGTGATTGTTACTTTGGAGTTTTTGTAATCTATGAATTCGCCTGGCACCTTCTCATCTGTGCAGACTTTCATGTTGAAGTGTTTCAACTCTACTTCATTAGCTATCCCTGTAATCCCTGTCATCCCTCTAAAACAAACTTCTGTTCTTCAACTTCAGTATGTATTCATGTCTACATACTAATCCATCACTCTAGACAAGTGAATGCACAAATAAATAAATATATACATAAAGCTAACTGAATAACTCTTGTGGCAGCCCTGGTGCCTTAACTTTTCATATTGCTGAAAAATGCTTTGAACTTGCCAGGTAATCAATGTTTTTTAAAAGTCAATTTCCTTGTTAGCAAAATGACAAGGTAGTGAAGGTTATCAATTTAATTTTGTACCCTTCTTACAGTGAAAGGTACACACTAAATCCACAATATGATGCAAATGCTTCTATTAGCATAAAAATATAACAGAAAACACATTTTTCAGGGGGCTTTGTCTAGGCAAAGTATTTAAGAAAATTTCCACATATACTTTCCACATATACTCACCAGACTGCAGATGTCAATTGAATAAGTAGATCAGACACAGCTGACATTGAAAATCTTCCCCTAGCTGTTATGCCCATTAAAAAGGTTCTGTAGGCTTAAATTATAATCTTTTCTTAAGTTACATATGTATTTACTGAAGGTCCTGTGTCAGCTAGTACAGCTATGTACTTTGCTCAGCATCTTGCTGTTTAAGATTGTAAAATGCTGAGTCTAAGGCTTTGTTCCCAGACACTTCATTCTGGTACCTGAATACAAATAGGTGTGTGGAAACGCCTGTTTTTCCAGCATGCAGGTCCAGCTGGGTAGTCTTTTCAAAAGCTTCTTCAAATTTACACAGTGCCAAATTAGCCATTGGTTAATGATTAATCATCCTATAATGCTATTTAAATGACTCAGTTCTTTCTTCAGTGGAGGTCAATATAGGGAGATCTCCACATGGACTCATCTGGATGCAGCTTTGAAGTGAACTATAGCTGGAAACCCTGTGTTTGCATTTATGCTCTCACGTGTCCAGGGCTGCCCAGCCCCTCTAGTTCACCTGCAGATCTGCCCCATCTGGACATAAGATCACCATCTGCCCTGGACTAAAATCCACTTGGCATACTGTTGAGCAGGGAGCTACAAAGTTACAGAGATTGTCATGTGCATGCCCATCACACATCCATACCTTTCATTTTAGTAATTGAACCGGTGCCTGCTTGCTGCCAAAAGCTTTGGGGAAATGCTGTACTAATCATTTTATCTCACAAACTGTGTGTCTGTATCTTTCATGGGCTTCACTGAATATTTACATCAGCTTCCAAGTACATTTACCAGATATACTGGTCTGGCAAAAGCAGATGTGCACCACATTGAAATGGGTCTGAGAGGAAGCAACCCTATATCTCTTTTTGGTGGGGGGAACAAAAAAAGGTTCTCAGAAGAGCAAACAGGACAGACTAGGAATCTTATGTATGGGTCAGTAAAAACTACCGTTGTTTTTTTTTTTTTCTTTTGTTTTGCTCTTCCTCAAATTTTAAGAACAAGAATAAAGTATACTATAACATTTCAAGGAGAAGAACTCCTGGAGAAGGACTAGATGCTATTCTGTGCTGTAGAACCAGCAACAGCTGATGCATAAGCAGAAGAAAAGCAAAGGAAAAGAGCTAATAGCTGTTGTAGACCAGCCACTGCTCCTAGACAAGTTTACCTCAGCCAATAGCTGTCACTCGTTATGTCCATAACAAATATGAAAGCTAACTCTGTGAGCAAAGTAGGAAATATGGGGTGAAGGAATACTACAAAAATGTTGAGTAGCTCTGGGATTCCTAATGCTTCTCGCCACATTACCAGTAAGTAGAGCTAGTTTATTATTATGCAGGACAAAATTCATTTGTACACTTCAAAATATCATGGGTTACATGAGTTAGCTGGAGGTTGACCAAAAAGCATGGCATGGTATATTGTAAGGGAAGATATAGCGTGTGTATGTTTTCATGTATGTAAACACAACCCTTTTCCCATATGCATTCTGTATGAAGTGCTGCCTGCTTTACATAATTGCAAACACGGATTGCTGCTTTAAATGGACAAACAGAAGCTGCATGTAGATATTTTTTTCTGATTAAGTCCCTGCGCTTATAACCCCTTTACCTACTGTCAGCCAAGTTGGGAGATTGAATTCTAATCAGGTAACAGGTACATGCTCAGGTTTATAGAGTGCAAATTTGTCAATAGTTTAGTGCAACACTTGCTAAGGGCAAAAATAAGTTTAATTGTTTACCATCTCTAAACTATGTTCAGAACATGTCTTGTAGCGCATAAATAAAGTATACAGCTGCTGAGGCTGCAACTTAGCTGTAGGCATGGCTGTTGTACCACTGCTCTAGACCCGCAATCACAGTGACTATAAACATGGTTTTTGCACTTGAATATTCGTGTTATCCCTGGGGTAAAATGGGGATTATTTTGGGGGGTGTATACCTTCTCTTTCTTGGTCTGCACAGGGCACAGGAATGCCACATACCATTGCTGAGAAACTGTTCAATCACTAGACTTGTTTTACATCCAAGCATGCTTTATCAATAACAACAATGAAGCAGAGGTGTGGTCTGTGTTCAAGACAAATACAAACAGAACTGCAGCCATCTTATCTACCAGACCTTCTACATATCATGCAGTATGTAGTGCCAAGGGGGTAAAATAGTAGCTGGCATAAAGCACCTTGTCAAATCTCTGCTTGAGGTATGAAAAGAGACGATGGCCTGTAGTCAAGTCAGAGAGGCAGGCAGTTTTAGTTCCTGGCTCCAACAGCTTGTTTTAGAAACCCAGAGCCCACATGGCAATATTAAATATTGTGTAAAAAAGCACAGTGCAAGCAGAGTGATCCACAGCACTGGGGAATATGTCAGGGAGTTATTCCCACTGACCACTCTCATGGGACGTGGAGATCTCAAGTAATTTTCTGTGGTGGCTCCTTTTCCTTGTTTGCAGCTATTCAAACTAGTAGGAGAGCTGTCCAAAAGAACATTTGATGTTGGATGTTTGTCCACTGAATGCTATATGCCAATGACTTAATTTCAGTATAAGGCCACATGTCTCTCACATTCAGGCAATTAGTCTAAGCTCTCACTGCTTGGCTCTAAAATTGATAAAGTTCTATAATGCAGGGTATGCTGTGGAACCTACCAGTGAATCATGCTTAGGTTTTCCTGTTTTCCTGTTTGGGATATTTTTTCCTTAACAGGTTGACTTTATCATTTTAAAATCTCTGAGGAATTCAGTGTTGCTTGAATAAAGTAATCCAGGAAAACCTGGAAGTCCTTCTAGTTTGTACTGTGGTTGTTGTTCTGGCCCATCTAACCGCCCAGACCAGAGCACTGCCCGTGGACCACTCCTGGTCAGCATCTCCCCAGCGTTCCTGCAGAGCTGCTCTGGGGACAGCACTAAGCCACCTGCCCAAAGCCATCTATCTGCAAGGTGCTGCCCCCCTTTGTCCCTTTGCTATGATGTGACACAATGCACAGCACCCCACACCTTCCCGAACCTGCATCACAGGCCCACAGCATTGCAGCCTCTGGGAAGTAGCTCTGGGAGATACATACTGGTAAAATAAGTTCGTTTAATCTCCTTCATCTCTGTGATTTTCCTCTCTGAACATGTTTCAATGGAATTTTAATCCTCTTTCATGTAGGCTGGAGAGAACATGGGGGCTGGAAGCTTGTGCGCACCTAGCAGAGTAGTTACCACACATGGCGTTCACATACTGCCCTAAGTAATGGTCAAGTGTAGCCAAAGAGACAAGTCCTCTGGATCACTTGGCTGCCTCAAAAAGTGTTGAAATATCAGATTGAAATCCTTAGCCACCCTTGCTAGTTAGCATTCTCCTTCAACAGAGGGCAAAAGGCTTATTCAGCTCTGGATTTCTTTACTTTTCCTCATGCAATCTAAAAGATTCCCTCTCACCTCAGCATTAGACTTCTCTGCACTGTTGCCTATTGCTTTAACACTGATGATTTCCTCTGAGCTTGACATTGTTAGATATTGGGCTCTGGGTAAAGGGGAAGAAGCAAAGCTGAGATTCTTCATTAAAGATAATCATCTGCAGTAGGTGCTTTATTTATTTTTGGAGGAAAAAAAAAAAAAAAAAAAAAAAAAAGTAGAAGCAAGGGAGCAGTGTACCTGTTTCTGCCCTTCACATTCATCTGCCCCTCATCTTCTTCCCAAGGGGAACCTGCCACTGGCTTGTGGTACCCAGCAGTTGTGGAGCTCTGCAGCCCCAGTGGCCAGACACCTACCACCATGGTTAGTTTGGCCTAGGAATAAACAGCTCCAGAAATCTGGAGCAGAGTCATGTTTTGCGTTAAACAAGGTTCATGCATCTGGCACGGACAGGTCTTGGCTGCTCAGTTTTGGGACAAAACTTCACTGTAAAATTTGAAAAAAATAATACGTCCTTGACTGTAGATAAACAAACCTGGCAAAACAAAGTTAATCCTTCCAAAATGTAAATATTAAATTTTCATTTCAACTGCACCTTTGGTTCTGTTGCCCTTTGGCTGGGATACCTCCCCTCTCTCCTCTGCTGCTGGGCAGCACTGCTAGGACGGAAGCCAATCCCCCCAACAACACAGGGAGCACAATGCTCAAGGTGGGAAGAAGCTGGTGTTGCTGGAGTCAGCAAAAGAAAGTCATCCAAATCAAACTGTGAGGGAGAATCTGCTTCTGTCTGAATGTCAAGGAGAGGCTACAGTCTTAGCAGATGTTCCAAAGTGCAGCTGAGTCTGGCTGCCAGGCTGTTCTTACCATGTCTTTTAACCATCACTTTGGCCCCAGATTCATAGCAACATTGCAGAAGATGTCAGCCTGTCTGGCTGCTTCAGAATCATTACTTAAAAAGCAAAACAGAAAGAAAAAAAGTAAGAAGAAGGAAAAAAGGTAAGAAGAAGGAAAAAACAAACAAACAACAACAACAAAAAAAAACAGATACGCACCTCTTTACATTTATCTATCAAATTTTGTGGCATTGAAGAAGATAGCTGAAGCTAGGAGAGGGCTGAGGTAGGCTAGTACTCCCTGTTTGGTGTAGGGTGCCTCTCAAAGGCAAGACAATGAAGGCTAGTGTCTCTGGGTAGGGACTGATGCTGCAGGATAACACTTTCCTGCACCTTTCTCCTGGCATCTCTGTGACACCGTGCATCCCCCAGAAGGTGAGACAAGTGTTGTTTGTATCCTCCAGTTAAGTGTAATTTCTGGTACAGCAATTTTAGTCAACAGGTCTCTTTCACATTCCTTCTGCTTACAGTGCAGATTACCTTAAATTACCTTAACACTAGTCCATGGATGTATTTGTTTGGATAAATCCTGTGTTTTCTGATTTTTATAAACAATTTTATTTGCCCAGCAGAGCTGGACTTTGGGCACACTGAAAATCAGATGTCTGCATAACAGCACTGAAAGGCATAACATAACCTGCACCTGGGAAACCTGCTCCGCCTGCTGAGGGACCGTTTCTTCTCTCTGCTAAAGAGAGGAATTTTAAGTCACCCTGGCTTTCTGTCCTCCATGTGCAATTCTGTTGCTAAGTGGCAACCAAAGCAGATTATCGGATCACAGATTAACAGAAACCTCTATTCAGTGCTCTTGTGAAATTATACATTTCATTTACTCACTTAAGAAATTATGTTTCGTTTCTGCACTCCTACCCCACCCTCACCCCTACATAAAGCTGTTGTTCTTGGGGTCTGGTTCAGATCCTAGGCAGCCTCAGAGCTACTGCTGGGCTGTATGGAGGATCTCTACTCCTGTCGGGGTCTCAGAAACTACGGTCTTACCCTAGTCCTTCTGAATGGTTTATTTCAGGAGAAAATGGGAATGAGTGAGCAAAATTATTTAGAGAGCTCAGATCTTTCAGAGGTCTTCATTTGCTTCCATCATCTAGAAATTCCCCATTTCTATTTCACTTTTCCCAGCCAACACAGTTTAACTCAGAGATGCGCATATATCCACCTGTGAGACTAAGGAGGAGGAAAAAACAGGAACCAAACATTTAACGAAAGCAGGGGAGAAGGAGAATGGTTGGCTAAAATGGAAATAAAATATAGGATTGGCAAGGATGAATGGTGAGAAACAGGAGCTGCAAAAACAATGGAAGGGAAGGATGAAAAATGAGTGCTAAAAATGCAGGAGAGAGGTAAAGAAGAAGGTACCCTTTCAGGAGGTGGTGTAGGCAGTGTCATGCAAATAAACAGAGCAACAGGATGTAGCAATGTATAAAAAAGCAGTTCTGTGGGCAGTCTGGTATACCTGCTTTCCAGGGAGACAGGTATTTTCTGGGTCTTTATTCTCAAGCCTCCCAGGGAGATGGGAACTCAAGAAATACCAAGGCTGATGTAATCTTTTCCAAGGCAGTCTATGTGTTTTAAGCTCTAGCTGACATTCAGTGTGTGTGCTGCTCATGTGCCTGCTCAAGGCCTTTTCCTTTATGAACATCCTGCTTTATGGAGCTCCTTGCAAAGGAGGCATTGTGTGTGTGAAATTTTAGAGTGAGTGAAAACACCTTTTCCTCCCTCCCTTCTGTGATTCTGTCCTTCCTTCCGTCCTTCCTTCCTCAGCATTTTGTGTAAGTCTCCTGCCACCCCACTCTACCTTAGCTTTGCATGTGATTTCTCTTTGGAGGTAATTGCTTGGGTTTCACAGATTCAGTTTTCATTTCAGCAGCCACCTGCCAGGGTTGCTGGTGACTAGAGGAGTGGGTCTAAAAAGGGGAAATCCTCTTGCTGAGATGTGCTAATTCAGCTATCAAGCACAACACAGTCATTCACTTTGCAGTTCCTACCCTAGAACAGATTTTTCCCATGTATGTTATGGGGCTCCTTCAAACTTGAAGAATCAGTTTTCATTTCTCTTATCAGCAAGATACAGAAAATGTTGCAGACTCCTAGTAGCTCTCTGCACAGCACCCTAATGAGGACAGGAGGTACCTCCCTGTCTTCTCTTCTGGTCAGTGTCCCTTTTTGATGTCCACCTCTGATACAGTTTTTTTTGGGTGGGCTTTCAGTCTTAATGGATAGAATTGACCTCAGCACAGCAGTGCTCAGAGAGCACTCCAGAAGCAGTGGTCTGGGAGAGCTTGCAACATGGAGATGCTGGAAAGCAGGGAGGAGAGCAGGTGGAGGGACCAGTGAGTACTTCTGTGTGGTGTACAGCCTCTGCTTTGGCTGCTGCCTCTGCCTGTGTGAACAGTCTGGTTTTGGAAAAAAAAAAAAAAAAAGAAAGAAAAAGAAAAAAAAGAAAAAAAAAGCTTTTGTCCCTTATCAGGTAGGGCCACTTGTCTCAAGTCGTAATGGAATGAGGACAAATACCCTTCAAAAACAGTGCCTTCTCTTTTCACCCCTAGAGACATCCTGTGGTCCTTGTGATTAGTTGTCTGCAGTCTGAACTCTGTCTTTGACAAGAGCAGTCAAAATCTATATTTTTTGGACCCAAGAAATCTAAATGACTAGGACCACTGCAGCCTCGCTATTGGTCAGCATATCCAGTTCTGACAGTGTGAGCAGTCTGTCCGTGACCTTGTAGTAACATTTCCTTATACTAGATGCTGAGGGAAATACCAAGTGAACCCTGATGAAGCAAACTTAATAGTACCCCTGTGGCATATAGTCTGGTCTCCTCATACAACACTTCCAGTACCAGCGGGGTGGAAGTGATTGGTCACAAAATAAATAAGCACTGAGAGGAGAGGAGAAAAGCAGCTTTGTGTGGAAAACCTGCAGAGAAAGGAGAGAGAAAAATACTGTGTTGCATAGCACATAACAGTCCATTTGGGTTCTGAGGAGGTGACTTCTTGTGCTGCTGTGTGTAACTTTTTGCTCTGACCCCTTCTTAGTTTTTGCTGTAAAAACAAAAGCCTGACCATGACAGGTCTCTTGTAAAGGTGTCACTGATAGGTTGTTGCTTTTGAGTCAGGGTGAGAGTTGCATAGAAACCATCATGCAGTCACCCAAGATGCTGGGATGTCTCTTTTTTCCCTCTGTAGCATTGCTGGTCACCTGTATAAACCACAGCATGCTTGTAGTGCTGCCTCAGTATAAAGCCATACAAAGTCAAGAGGAAGAAGAGTGAAGGAAAGGGGGATGGAGAGTTGTTGTGAGAGACTTTGCTCCAGCATTACTTGATGACAGCAGTGATAAGAAAACTTACTGCTCCCCTAGGGCAGCATTTGTTACCTGCACTTCTATTAGTCATTCTTCTTTTTCTTTTTCTTTTTCTTTTTTTTTTTTTTTTCTTTTTCTTTGTCTTTGTCTTTGTCTTTTTCTTTTCTTTGTCTTTTTTTCTTTTTATTTTTCTTTCTCACACTACAGAACATCTCAGAATTTGTGAAAGAAAAATGCTGTGTATCCATCCTATGAGATTTGTCCTTTGAGAATAAAAAAGTATTGGTGTGTTGCCGGAGAATGTTGTGTTTAAGAGATCAATGACAACGCTTGGGAAGTCATTCTGCGTTACCAACATGAAACACTAGAAGAGGGAGGCTGTATCTCAGTGCGGGACCTTGCTTTTTGGTTTTCCAGCATCACCATGTGACCTGGGCCATACCTGTGGTTTGGCTGCTCCTCTCTCGTCCCCCCTTATGCCACCAAGTATTGCGGGCAGACAAGCACAGCAGCAGCCTGCCACCTGGTGGTCCGAGCCACCCTGGTGCCTCAGGTTCTTGCTCCTATTCTTGCTCAGGGAAATAAAAGACTTTTCTCCAAAATTTCTGCCGGGGCAGGCCAGAGCTGGGAAGCGTGCTGGGCCCTGAGCCTCCCTGCAGTCTCCCGAGGGAGGTCGGGCATGCCGGGGAGTTCCCGGCTGCTGGGAACTGATTCTGGGTCTGGTGGGCAAAAGCCATGGAAAAAGGCTCTGCACCGTGGTTTCACAGGGGCAGAAAACAGAGCCTGTTTTCTTTACAAGTAGTGGTGTCTGGGGAACTGCTGAGAGCAGCCGCTCGTGTCTTGTGGCTACAATGGATGTGCATGTTGAGTCTTATTTCAGAAAATGCATTTTAATGTATTGGGGAATATTGGCTTCGGGATTCATGCTTTGGGCTTCATACTTCTATTGGCTTCGGCCCTCTTGCTTTTCTACACAGAAGGAAAGATGTTAATGGTTCTGTTTCAAGAAATATATTAAACTGTTGGTGTCTCTAAGGAAGCAGCTGGTCATCCATTGGTAATAAATACAATAAACCAATTCTCTTTCCAATTACACCAGGGAACAGGCCTGGCATTCCTTTATTACCGTGATTCAGAAGCTTATCTGTTGTGTCACCAAGCCAGCCATAAAAACAAGCAATCGCTCTGTCGTCAAGGTGAAAAAAAGAAAAATACATGCTGAAGGCATTTTCCTCTTCCCTCTGAACACCTGGATTTCTTTCCTAAAGTTCCACAAACAAGGTTAATGCACTCAGACAGGTCAGGCTGTCAAACTCCTCTAAACAAAACTGCACAGAGCCTGCTGGACAAGTGGGTGGCACAGGGGAGTATTTCAGTTCCTGCTGATCCCTTAATCTTGCTAGAGCACAGCAGGAAAATGTACATGTGGGAGAGAAACAAAGAGGCTATCTAAGCCGCAGGGCTTTCCAGAGGAGTCTGTCTCTCAAATGAGCCCCGGTGGCACTAAGTGCTATTATTTGTGGTAGAAATTCCTCCCAGGGCAGCACACATTCCTCACAGGTTTTCTCTAACACATAGCAGATGATAATTTCATAAACTGAGATTTAGAGGTGCATTCGGCACCTTCTCTTCCAGAAATTATTTTTAAAAGAACAGCTTCTGTCCTTCCGTGCCACCACAAGTTATGCCATATTGTCCTTTTCCACAAATCCCAAACTTCAGCTGATAGAGTAAATAAACTTTTAAGAGCATAAAATAATGTTTACAGCAGAACATCACTACTCTGGAGCTTTCTACTCCAAATTATTATCTTGGCTAAGGTTGCAATTTATTCCTAACACCAGAGTCACCTCAAGAATATTTCTATTCTAATCACATCCTTCAAAGATATTCTGTTTTATCATACAGCAAAATACTCATTCTCAGTGAAAAACTTGAACACTATACTTGGAAAATGTTTAAAGACACAGCAGGACAGCACCATGTTCTGCCTTTCCTTTAGCATTTGACACTCTGGCATTGCCAGCCTGCACTAGTAAGTGGTGAGATTTGAAGGGAAGGCATCACAATAAAATGGTGAGATCTTTGGTAGCTTATACACTGAAACATCCCTTGGTGATGGAGCACTGGAACAGGCTGCCCAGGGAGGTTGTGCACTCTCCTTCTCTGGAGATATTCAAGGCCCATCTGGATGCCTACCTGGGCAGCTTGCTCTAGGGAACCTGCTTTGGCAGGGGGGTTGGACCCGATGGTCTTTCAAGGTCCCTTCCAACCCCTACAATTCGATTATTCTGTGATTTTGTGATTATAGGTTTGTTAGTGGGGGCATTTTATGCTTTATCTGTTTAGTTAGGTTTTTATTTGTTTTAGTGGAATGTTTACTTTAAAAACTCCTTTAAAAGACTTCCTTAATCACTGGAGAGCTAACTTTATTTCTCCAGTGTCCTGGAAAAAAAATGAGGCCAGTTTTTCTGTGGCTGCCTTCTCAGTACCTAATATCATGGATTTTATGCTCAACAGGTGCAAGGTACTTGCATCTTCTTTTAATTTTAAACCATTTTGCAAGAATTTTATTGGATTTAAGGAGGAGGACACAACAGAAGAGAGTGAGGATTTAAAGGCAGCTGAGAGGTTTTTCTTTATCACTGTTTTTCACTGTTTTTTTTTTTTTTTTTTTTTTTTTTTTTTTTTT
>CM021766.1:112753738-112864177 GCA_011076525.1 Nettapus auritus | reverse complement strand
AAGATTCTGAATGTTTCACCAGTCTCGCCATTAGTATGTGAACTAATTATTTTATGGAGTAACATGAACAGAGTGAGCCAGAGAGGTTAGCAGGTTATTCAAATCATAAGGGAAATTTTCATGTGAGGGAAGAAGGAAGAAGACCTGTGTTCAGTTCAGCTCCATCCTCCCTTTCTTTGACAAGAACCTCCTAAGAGCTTTAAGGTTGCTGTAAGGTCACTCTGCTTGGATGCTAGTGTGTGAAACACACTTGGTTCATGTAGCATCAAATATTTAAGTGCTCATTAATTCAAAGTACAGGAGTGTGAGAACAATTCTCTGCCCCTTGGATAGGACATGTCCTTGAGATCTGCTCCTGCTGTTTACCTGCTTTCATCTGTTTTATGTGCCCCATCTGCCAGCTGTTTGAGCACAGTGAGCTCAGTGAGAGATTCCACTAGCACTAGCTATCAGCATGGTCTCTAAGCTGGAAAAAGGTGGGTAAGGGGACAACCACAATCTTAGCCACCTGACACAGACTAATTTGCATGTTTGCTTTATGAGATGCCTGAAAAAACACGAACAGAACTCTGAACAGATATAGTTTTGTTTGTGTCACAGAAAAGTATTTTATTCTTCCTAGGCAGAATATGAGGAGGAGAAATAGTCCATCTCCAGTTTACCAGGAATACAAAAAATCAAATATTTGTATGGATCTGTAATTCAGCTCGCCCACATCTTGTTCACAAGAACAAGACAAAGGCAGGATGGATAATAAGAAAGCTCTTCTTTAATGGCGCTATTGTTTTGGCAGTACCTGTCTGGGGCCCAGATCTGAGAGTGTAAGAAGCTTTCCGTACTTCCTGTAGTTGCAGAAGTCAAGCTTGCCGTCTACAGGACAAAATGTTAGGTGTATCACAGGATGATAAATGGCAAAGGGTGAGTGCCCTTGCACACAGAGCAGATCTCACCCTGCCAGCATGAGCTGTGCTGTCGATGTGAGTTATATCAGGTGCAATGCGTCATCTGGGAGACGTTGTCTGGCACAATCTAAAAACAGAAGCCATAAATACCACGTTCCTTCTACTTGGAAGATCTGCCTTTAGTTTTTGTTTCAAGAAAAGAAGAAAGGAGCAGTTGGCAATGCTCACAGTTTACAAAAAAATAACCTGGCTCGCTTTAGAGAGGCAACACTGGGAGTTTTTTTTCGGGGAGGGCAGAAGTCAAGGGAAGCGAAAAGGCACCGGCCCGACCTGTGTGGGCGACAGGTGAAGGCAGCAAAGACTGGAGGTCACCCAGGGAGGCCATCACCACCCTGCCCAGGCAGGCAGCCCCACCGTGGCACGGCTCGGTGTCCAGCACCACCTCGCTGGCACCCACGTTGGCCTGCAGCCCAGCCAGCCTGCGCCTGCAGCAGGAGCCAGGTGCCTGGGGAGGCCGAACTCAAGGCCTGCGGGAGACCGAAGATAATCATTAGCCAGAAAATCAGTCGAGATCGTTGCTTAATCACCGGGAGGAGATAGCTCGTCTCTGAGTTTTATTTGCTAGAGATAACAGATCTAAGAGAAATAATCTGATGAAACATTTGAATTGTAGGTCAGGAACCAACGTGGCGCTGAGGTAGGAGGGGTTGTAAACTAGCCCCCAGAGCCCTGTACAACACGTTGTTTGCCATGCACTTTTTTTCCACCAGAGCTGTCCCAACACCTTCTGGAGACATTCCCACCATTCAGCTGGATGCTTTCTGTTATATATTCCAAGTAAATGAATTCCAGGGGAATTTTAATACCAGTGCTAAGTCTTTGTACACAGTACAGTAAGTGTAAGTTTCCTTCAGTCTGTGGCAAGTCAAAAAAATTGCTTAGTATTAAATACTCATTATACTATTAAATGCTATTAAATAAAAATACACTTTTCTGTCTTGGCCCCTATCCTCACGACCCTTTCATTACAGCTTTAGTGACTGAGTGAATGGGGAGTTGTAAGAAGGAGGATGACCTCCCCACAGACTACACCCATGCAATAGGAGAGCAGACGCCCAGCCCTGCTCTGCTTCAAAATTACATTTGCAGCTTTGCCTACTTCAGTCTTTTTTTCAGGCTGCAGAAATAAAGACAAAGTGAAGTGTAGGGGATGACATGGGCCACTGCTACTGAATACTGGCACAACTTGTTTTTATCCAAATCCTCTTGGAGTGCAATACCCACTGCACCATTCATAGTACCTTTTTAATATTGCATGTGCTTCAGCTGGAAGTGAGGACCTCAGCAGAAGCGGTGCCAGTTCTCACATGGAGCACCCCAGGCTGGGGAAGCAGGGAATTCAAATCCCTTGAGGAAGGGCCAAAGATCCCCATCCAGCTATCACACGGTGCCATTCCAGCCCCACCACCAGGCTCTGGCTGAGGTCAGGGCAGGCAGAGAAAGGCAAGGCAGATCACAACTGGGCCTAGGTAGAGAGGGTTTTCGCCCAGGTTGGTTCAGCTGGAGAAGCAGACACAGGACCTCTTTTTATTATCCACCAGACAGGAAGAGCAAATGTTTGTGACTGTGTTTTGAGCTCAGGGTGACCACAAAGACCACCAGGAAGCCAAAGGGGCCAGAGAAGGGGATAGCCAGTATCTGTAGCTTGGCTACCAGAGCATAAGCAGAGGGAACGACAGATTGATGGGATTCTTCAAGGCCATAAGCACTTTCCTGCATGGCCAGCCTACTGGGGAGAGCAGCTGTTTTCTGTTTTTTAAACTGATTTACTGCTGATAACCCCACCAAGTGTTAAGCTTTTGATGGTGGATGATGATCAGATGCCCAGGAAAGAATGGAGGCTGGAAGAAAACGCCCCATCTTGCAAAACTCCAGGCTGGCTCCACACACATGTTGAGGCACGGCCCAGGAAATGCTTTCTCCTGGGTGCTGGGGACCTGCACTCCACATGCCCTCCTTGTCAGTCCTGCTGGGGATGGCCACATCCTGCTTGCAGCCTGCTGGGTCATGCTTGTGAAGTCTTGTGTACTCAGAGAGGATTTGAAGGAACCATAACTCACCACAGAGCAGTGTGGATACAGTCCCTGTCACTCTGGTATTTCGGCCCTAGCATAACCGTGCTCTGTTATTTTTAGATAAGAAAATTACAGACTTCGTTTTTCCTTTTGAAGCCAGAAGATAAGTGTCTAGGGCCAGTCCTAGTCCCAGGGTTACCTAGTGGTTGGATGCTAAGCAGGCATTTCCATTAGTTTGGGTCTGTGCATTCCTCCCACGACCATTTTCAAAACACAGATTCACTAGAAGCAATGTACTTAATCTAATGGATGTTCTGCCAGCACTAGCACATGTTGATAACATCTAAGTGTTGATAAAAGGTGGGGATTTTGCATGTTTTCTTTTCCCTCAAAAGGCATAAGACGTGGCAGACATGATGCCACTGCTCCCTGCGCTCATGGCAGTGACAGAGAAAACTCATACTTCTTTTATGAAATCACTCAAAATCCTTGGTTGAAATGTTGATTAAGTGCTAAAGATTAATGTCTTCACTATACAATGCTAATTCATCTGCAATTGCCACTCTTTTGTACCATCTGTCCCACATACTGATTTTTTTTTTAATGAAAAGGTAGAAGTCTGAACAAATGAAAAAGTGATAGGAGAATGCTGTAACCTAGCTCCAAGATAACAACAAAAATTATCAAGTAATAACAAAAGTCTATTCTTTTTTAATCAGTAATCTCTTTTCAATGAAGATTCATTGTTAATGAGTCTACTCCAATAGAGTTATTACAGTACTAGCAAATTTGTGATGGTTACTGAGCAAAAGGTTGTGAATAAACAATACTTAGGAAAGGCAAGACTTGTGACACAGTCCTGACTGTTAAAGCCTCTTCTGGGCCTGAATTTTAACAACTATAAAACAGAGATACTGTCTTCTGCCATGTGGTTTGTAACATGCTTTGGAAGTGTAAAAGAGTTTGACTTAAAAGCCCAGTAAATTGGTGCATGAGCTTGTTATCTTGCTTGAAGACTTAAAGAATTTAAGACTTAAAGAATTTAGTGCTTTTAATCAGCAGGCAGAATTCATGTGTGGTTTGTTTTTCTTTAGTTGCTTTTCTTTTTTTTTTTTTTTTTCAGAAGTTAGCAAGAAATAAACTTTTATTGTATCTGTATCTTTAAGGTAGTCCTTCAGGCTATTTGGGAAATTCCAAACGTAGTTATACCTTTAAACTTTTAATTTGCAGTGGAAAAGTCATTGTTTTCACCTGGGTAGCTGTCTTAATGTTGAATGAAGAATAGAAAAAATGCAATAGAGTTCTTTATTTCAGATTGCATAAAAATACAGAAGTTCACTTCCTCTAATTGTAGGAAAAAATGGTCACCACTTAAAACTGCATGCTTGCTTAAAAGTAAAGACATATACTTTAAAAATGAAGTTTGAGAGAGAAATAAGCAACAGGTCTAAGCAAGCTCATCATTTGATTTGCTTGTAAGTACTCCTCCATGTATTGTAACAGCCCATGCTTATGTGCACCCTGCTGAGCATAGCCATGTTTCCCACTTTTTATGTTTATGCATTTTAATCACCCTACCCCTCAAACAAAATACACTGGAAATATTTCTAGTCAAAGGCAAAACGTATCAGCGGAAGATGTAGCCTGCAGCTACGTGAAAACTCCAGCAGAGATGAAGACAACCGGAAAGCTCCGCAGGTCCATGGGCTTTGCATTACCGTATGACTAGCTTGCTGATTTTACAGGTATGAGATACACACAGTACTAATATCTGATCTAATGCACTTCTTTCCACTCTGACAAAACATGAACTTGTGTATGCTCATTTTTTTCCTATAAAAGTCACTTTAAAATGTTTCAAACTACATAAAAATAAATATTTACATGTGCATATATACATGGTGCCAAACAGTACAGTACTCTCTTTCCATTTCACCAGACTTCATGGAAAGAGAATTAATATTAAGTATTGCAGAATTATATAGAGATTTCAATTTTCTTGTTGGAGCTAATGAAAGCTACCATTACATGGCACTGCAAACGCCACAGGAGTTCTGATGCTGGAGTCAGCACAACTGCAGAAACATGCATTAGGCTGCAATCCTCTGCTTCTATCTGGGAGCTCACAGATAGAATTAAAATCAATTAATTGCACTTGTAAATCAGATCCAACAGATTCTTAAGGGCCATAAACTCTGCCAGCAGAAGCCACTGAATGAATCTCTGGCTCTAAAGCCAAAGTAAGCTTTGGCTGTTTCTCATGCGCTATTAAATGACTGATTTGGAGTCAGTGAAAAATCTGTATGATACAAACGCCTACTTTTCCATGTCTTTCTACATCTACACCACGTAATGGAATTTTTACAGAGGTACCAAAAAAAAAATTAAAAAAATAAAGGACTGTTCTCAGCTCTTTTCGCTACTTGCATATTAGCACAGAGGTTAAAGACAGCACGAACTGATTGCTTAAGGTACAGATGCTGATAACTTGAAGTTTGGACAACCCTCCAGGAGATCAACACATCACTGCTGTAAGGACTTTGGTGATTTGGGCTTGTCAGGAAGGAGAGATTTCTTAAATTTCCTATGAATTCACGAGGGTACAGAGACCCACAGCTGCAGCTTAGGGGAGCTGCCTTGCCCCACAAGGTAACAGATGGAAAACATGGTGAAAAACATAGTGAGAAATTGGTGCCCCTCTGGGGGGGACTTCAGCATAGCCTAAACAACAGCTTAGAAACCTGACTCGTGCTTTGCTAGATTTTAGACTTTTTCTGCTTTCCGGTAATATGCAGCTTTGTTCTGTGGTATTATTACACTAACTGCATAATAAAAATAGCATATATATAGCAAAATAGTTACAAAAATAGCAAACAAGGAAAAGAAACATTTCCTGCACCTTTGCACTTCAAAAGCTTTGTCACCAATGTTCCATGCTAACAGCAGATTTCTTTGCTATCTTCTTGGTTGCAATCATTTACAGAAGCCACCACACCCAAGTCCACGCCATTCTTAAAGCACCAACAAATCCAGGTCTCAAGAAAAAGCCTGAAGTGAGATGCATGCTGAAATACGGGCACCGCACTTAGGAGCGGGTGTACTGCACCGTGCTGTACTTGGTGACCCTGGAGGACTTGCTCAGAGTGGAGCTGGCAGGAGGTGCCCCATCCATAGCTGATCCTACCTGGTTCATCAGAGAGTCCGTGATCAGCACATGCTCTTGCCTTCCTGTGCTGGCACCATTCGCCTGCTCGGCTTTGCCTGCCCCTCCTGAAGCTGTGAGGACCTTCTCGTTCACCACTATACTCTGCCCCTCAGACAAGGTGGGATAGCTCAGTGAGCCCTGCTCGGCAACAGGCACGAGCACCCTCTCCCGCTCCCTCACCACCACGTACTTCGAGTCGGTGAGGTCTGGAACCGTCATGGTTCCTGCCCTAGCACCCTCCGACTTCACCATCCTTTCCGTAACCACCACGTTGCTTCCAGAGGGCAGGTCAGGGATTTCCACCATTCCCTGCAAGCTTGACGCAGGGGCCAGCACCCTCTCTGTCACCACCACGTTCTCTGAAAACTGAGGATCTAGAAAAATGGCAGCTGAGGGGGCAGGGCCCCCCGCAGAATAGGACGTTTCCGTCATGGTGACGTTGGTCTCCGCGTAGGATGTGGGATGGGGGCGAGCGTCATGCTGCCCAGACCGTGACGAGAAGGTTGTCTCTGTGACCACCTCCTGGGACACGGCCTCTTGTCCCACACCACCGCCTGCCTGCGCTGGCAGGGCAGATGAGAAGTGGCTGCCTGAGGT
This sequence comes from Nettapus auritus, assembly GCA_011076525.1. Lineage (NCBI taxonomy): Eukaryota > Metazoa > Chordata > Aves > Anseriformes > Anatidae > Nettapus > Nettapus auritus. The sequence continues at coordinate 112,857,398 of CM021766.1, read as the reverse complement.
AAATTCTTGCTTGGAGCTGAAAGATTTTTGCTGATTTAAGAGCCTTGAGCTTGCGTCATGAACACCGAAACCAGATTCATTCCTGGAGCTACCATCTTTCATGTCGATGTGTCTACCTATGCATATTTCTGCTAGAGTCTTAAATTTATCTCCCAAATCATCAAGAAAGTGGTCGTCAAAGTCACCCTCAATGAAGCTGCAGCAGCCGATGGAGCCATGGGGGGAGCCAGACTCCCCGTGGGAATAAACCAGGAGACAGTCCCTTGCAGCTTGGGCTTCATCTTCTTCTGCAAAAGAGACAGCTTTCTAGAGACAGGAAGCAAAAGCAAGCAAAAGATCATTAATGGCACTTTTAGACAGTACATTTGAAAAAAATCAGGCATGTTTGGTCAAAAGGATTACAATAGAATTTAACTGAACCCACAGCAACTGTCAACAAACTAAGGGAAGTACCTAGAACTCCTTTTTGCTTTTTTTGAAGTTAGCCTGTACTTAACAGTAAATTAATGAGGGAAAAAAAAAAAAAAAAGAGCATTTTGGAAGTAAATGGAAAGCCTCAGGTTTATCACCATCTACTACTATTTCCTCCCAGACCACTGTTTATAATACTACTCCGTCCTCAGAAACAGATGAAGAGATTATGTGTATTTTGGTTCAGTGAATGAACTTCATCTATAACTAGGTCTTTGTGGGAGAGTACCAAAACCATGCCGGAGAGTATCCTCACATTTAAACACACATTTAATAAGTACATGCTGACATGTCATCACCTGCCATGGCTGTTTTCACTTGTGTAGCCTGCAGGATCACACCCAAGGAGTCAAACAGCTAACAAATCACCATGGTAGATGGTTTGACATGCATGGAAACATAGTCCAGCATATAAACTGGCTCTATGCAGACCATTTTGGAACAAGGAGGGCTTTTGGGTTCAGACTATATTGCTTCCAGGGCCAGCTCAGTCTGAAAGCAGCAGTGTCTGTAATAGGGCTGCTGCTGGTGCTAGCACAATTATGTTCATATGCTCTTGCACCAGCTACAGTTCCAGGAGCGAAGACAGCCAAATCCTCTGGGCCTGCTGAACCAGCTTTAAGTAATATGGTTACTGGCTTGTGCTCAGAACCACTCTTCTGCCACATTTGAAAATCTGGAGTGTATATCACCTCAGGCATCTGTGTAATGGGGTACATATCCAGACCCAAATTGATTCTGTGTGTTTATCTGCATTTGATCCTGGAAGTAGGCACATAACCAGAGATGCTTTAACAGAAATCAGCACACACCTGGAGCTACATGGTTTGGATATCTATTTTTTTTTCTTTCCTTTTTTTTTTTTTTTTTTTTTTTTTTCCTTTTCCTTCTGTTTCTGAGGTACTTTAGCCTCACCATCTTTAGATGATACTTTATAGAGGAGTATAATTTCAACTAACCTTGTAGCCTCTCATATTATAACCTTTACTAAGCCCTCCTACAGGAATTCAACAGGCAGCTATGCTCCAAGTATGCCTTAACATTTAGAAGCAAAAAATGCAGAAGGAAAGCAGAATTGCTGCTATTGTGTCTGTTCATCCAGAAGACCAGTAGTCGGAGCACTCAGGAGATGCACAAGTCTTTCCCTAGATTAATCACCTATATGTGATTCAAACCTGTATAGCTACCTGCACAGACCCATTGTCAGCCAGCTGGAGAGAGTGAAGGTGTTTTATTTGTAGATGTGAAGGACGATCTGTACACTTTCTGGCATATGGAAGCTCCCCTATAGTGAGCTCACCACCCTAAGGACTACTGATGGGTGTTACGAAAGAAGCATAGCTGCATTGAGTAGGATTATCCTATTGTTCAATGATTAGATAACAAAAAATAATTCAGAAAAGGGATTGCAACATGTGCTCATATGCTTCTGATAAAGCTGATGAAGTTTCTTTTGCCCAAGCTACTGTGCAGACAAATCCAGCACTGCTTCATCAGCTATTCTGAATACGCAGACCCACCCTCTACCATTTGACTTTTGTGGCTTATCTTTCAAAAACTTGCTCCATGATAAGGTCTGCAGCTGTGACTCATGAAGAGTCATCGGTGCCTCCCTACAGGACAGTTTTATGTGCTCAAGTCTCTGAGGTTTTTATCACATTATCTGCCTCACGGCTCCTTCCTAGACAAGGAGCTCCTTGGTCACTGGTGAATATACTGGATCTCAGACCTTGAGAGAAGGGTCTTGTCATTGGAGATCTGGTGAACAACCTAAGATGCTACAAAACCAAGCACTGTCAAGGTCTATATCATATGTCCTATATCCAAGGTCTCTACCTATATCCTGCATGGGAACCTAACCCCCAAATCCTTAATGCCCCCGCCCACGTGCATGCAACACTGACCATTACTGGGACTGTTTACACATACACAAACCTATTTGTTTGTGTCTGTAATAACACAAATGGCATTTCACAATGCTAAGTGTAAATCTCAATATACTGTTATTCTCAGGTCATATGCTTACTTCATTGAAGTAGTCTCTTAAAAATTCTTCATTCATGGCTCCTGCAGTTCCCACTGCCACACCTCTTCCAGCTGCTACCATGTTGCCTTCTCCAACTGCCATGCCTTCAACACCTCCAGCCGCTGCAGCTCTGGTACGGTAATCAGCACCAGAAAGGAGATGTCTTTGCTCTTCCCATCCTTCCTTGGTAATGATGCTGCAATGCCCTCTTACATTAGAGGCAGAGCTGCCTCCGCATGCTGCAGCTTCCTCTGCACTCATTCCTCCTGCTGCTGCTGCTGCTGCTCCTGCTGCTGCTGCTGCTCCAGCAGTCACTCCTTTAGAGTTCCCCAGTGCAGTGGGTGTGATGATGCTTTGCAATGGCTGCAGGAATAACACAAATTAGGATGTGACATGAAAGCTGGGCTGTCTAGCACATGGAACTCACCAAACCAGCAGTGGGGCTGGGTGGGTCCTGGGAGGGTGCTGTCTTACAACATGTTTGAATTTGCACTTATACATGTTGCTGCAAAGAGTACAGGGCCTCCTGAAAGAGGGTGTAGCTTCCATGACTGTGTTCCCAAGGAGGATCACAGAAGTGTTTCTATAGGTCGTTGGTTTCTTAAAACTTAAAGGGTTGGGAGTGAAAAGGGGTGGGGGGGAAGGTTGCAATACTTCAGGGCACTCAGCTGTTCCACAAGACTTATGCCCAGTTTTGGGGGAGTGTGCATTGCCTGTTTCATCTATGGAGCTACTTGGCCTTTTCTTATTTTCTAGCAGTTTGATTTCCCTGTTAAGTTTGTCGTTTTTCATCATGAATGTTGTGTGCCTAAATCAAAGTCTTTTGCCTTAGTTGTTTCTTCATTATTGTGCAAAGGCAGGACAGTGTCATGCCTTTTTTTTTTTTTTTTTGATTGTGTACGATAACAAGAAAGAGCAAACATTTTTTGCATTCGCTGTTCTCTTTGTATATTTGAAGTTTCTTCTGTCCTTCCCCCCACCCCCCTTTTTTTGGTAAGAGTTCTGCTTCGTTTAAGAAGAGAAACACACAAGGAAGTAATTTAAAACGCAACCTGCAACCTTAAACTAGTGATGGGAAGCTAAGCTTTACAACCTGTTCTTTCACTGCTTTACTTCCAAATAGGCACAAAACATTCCAGGCTTGCAGATGCAAATACTTTACTCTTTATAGCATGGATGCTTTTCCCGCACTTCTATATGCTCAGATACTATCAGCATTTGCTTAATTGTTTTGCCTTTACTTTGGAATTTAAACACTACAGTCGGTGTTTCTAGAGCTGCTGCTGGAATTCACCTTCCAAGCATCCTTCATTGAGCCTGATAGGGTTAACTTTAATTAATGCTCACGTGTAGTTAAAATGTGCTATGCAGGTTTGAAACATCAGCCCGTAACGTGGAGGAGATTCCAAGTGCAAAACTGAACAGTTGGATGGAAATCAAAGAGAAATGTTATTAGGGAAACATGCCTTCTCTTCAGGAGCTGCTCCTTCACTGTTCCATTTACGCAACATCTCTTCACTGCAGTCTGGTATTGCAGCAAATCCCTTTGCTCCTGAGCCGCCACATGGACACAACAGCAGTAACAGTGGAAGAACTGCAGGGAAACATCAGTTTGCCATTACTTATGGGAAGATGAGGGTCAAAGCACAGTAAGAGCCAATGCTAAAGTCTGTCCAACTCCTATACAGAAATGTATCTTTAATAAGTTAGTAATCATGAAGGCTAATAAAGACTGCAGACAAGTTCCAGGTTATTTCCTAGAAACCTGTGCCAGTATGGTTTCCTAAACAGTAAACTGTTAATTAGCCTGTCACTCCTGCAGATAAGCACGTGCAGATTTATCTATACTTCTATTGAAGATCTCATATAGGAAATCCAGCCCCTAAATATCATTGTACAACCTCAGCATTTCCAACTCCTCCTGTACTGCTAGATCAAGACAAAACTTCATATGGATTTCACCTCACCCATCCTACGACCTGTCTTCAGCATTACCCAAGGGGCTCAAAACAATCCAATTTCAGGAGGAAAACATCCTCCTGTGGAATTAGCTTTGTCTTACCACAGCTAGATTGCTGCTACTACAAGCAATGAACTATTGCCATTTGAAGTGCAGCACTGGTATATATGGCCGTAACCTGTCTACAAGTATTTCTCTTATTTTTGAGCTTTTGTGTTGTCTTACCAAAGAACAACTTCATTTGCTACTCAGGGTAAAGGAACCAGATCTGGGTATGTAATGAGGGCGATGGGCATTGAGAGAGTGCTGTGGTTTGAGTGGGAAGTTAGGGTTTACAGAGGGCAGTGTGTGAAACACTAAAAGGATTCCTTAGTGCTTCCCCTCTTGTTATTTATGGCACCATAAACAAATGTTAAAGTTGTACATATTCATTTCAAAATGCACAGCTTGAAATGCTTTGAGTGTGAAATGCTGATGTTACCAAAATTAACTGGAGATTTGCCATGACTTCACATAGACTACAAATTTACACAAGATGATAAAACCTGGGAGCAGGACAGCTTCTTCCTTGGTGCCTTGAGCAATATACTCATAGTTCTTCTGAGATTAACATGAAACAATTACTTACGCAGCAAAAGTAAAAACGCCAAGATGATTAGTGCAATCGCTCCTGGTCCCAGGCGCACTGATGTAGTGGAAATAAGTTTCTCTTTGCATCCACCATCAGCTGCACACGTACAAACAGTCAGTTGCAGGGACTCTGACTGAGCACAGCTGAACCCTTGCAAATCCTGTATTAAGAGGGGAACTTCAAATCTGCCCACCTTCAGGTTCCGTGGAGACAGCTGCACGCTCGTGTCTGAGGCAGAATAGTGTGGTTAAAGAAAAAACAAAACAAACAAACAAACAAAAAAAAAAACAAGAGAAAAGTGGACAGAAAGTTAAATCCTGTAAATGTTCTCAAAATCCCAGTAAGTCCCTTCTAGTTAGCCAATGCAAAATTCAGAGCTGCTGCTACAGCATATGTGCTCTTATCAAGTAACTCATGCTGGTAACAAAGCAGCCCTGCTCACTTGCAGTCTCAGATAACTATGGAAGAGCTTCACACCAGCAGACCCATCATGCAAGATTACCCAGCTGCTTACATAGTGCTAATCTTCACCTAAAACATTGTCTGTTTTTAGGAGATTAATCTGTTGTAGGCCACTGGCAGAGACCAGGAAGCCATAGTACTACCCATTCCTGTGGCTGTCCCATGTTGAGGACAGGACTAGGCAAGAGATACCCAGATAATCCCAGATGGGGAACACCATCCTGTTTTGAAAGTTGTGATATCTATAATTACTGCTAGTCTGGCTACAAGCAGGGTGAAGAAATTTAAGAAGATTCCTTTTTGATCCTAAACTGTGATTAGGACAACTCTGCTGATTGCTTTGCAGTGTTATGCTGTAGGGCTATGGATAACAAGAATGAATCTGAGAAGAAAAAGAACTTCCTTGTGTCTTCAATCTTCTTTCCAAGTATTTCCTAGGTTTACATGAATGGGAATGTAAGAAAAAAATGCTCATCTCATTTTGAAATACTCATTAAAATTATTTATGATTTAGCAATTCATGCTGCTTTGTTGCCAGCATGAATTACTTGCTAAGAATAAAGACTATTATGATTATGTCCTACTGCGCTGGATAATCTTGGACAGTTTACATTGTATTTCCCTTTTTCAAGACCCACACTTTGCAGACAGATTTTTTTTTTTTTTTTTTAAAAAAAAAGACATTGGAGCACCTATGGCCAGTTAACAACCATATCTCCAAGCTCAGTTTTAATGAAAAGCATCCTCCATCACTGCATGCTTTTTGTGGGAAGATGGGAATGTGCCTCAATCCCAGTGTCACCTGTGAAATCCTGGTTACTACAATCTAGGTTAACATGGTCCAGTTGAGGGAAGGCAATAGGCCCCAGAACACGACTGCTTTTATAGATACTAAAGAAAAGGGAGCAGAATATAGGCAATGCATCTTCTCAACTGACTCCATATGTGGTGGGATTTTTTTTTTTTCTTTTGTGTGTATGTGTCTGGATCAGCCAAAGTGTCAGTTTGATTGTAGTTAGCAAAGTGCAACATTCCTATGCAACTCCAGAGAACTGAAAGGAATTCAAGATATATTTTCTTACCATTTCTGTATGCAATTATCCAATTTTTTGCTGTCCCTTCTGGCTCATCAATGATTGTGAAGGTGAAGGGAGCACTGTTGGGGTGACTATCCAAATCACTAGCTGTTACATCAATTAGTTTTGCATCCGAACACACAGTCTGCACAGGGTTCTCGATAATTGGGCAGTTATCATTCTCATCTTTAACTTGAATAACAACTGTGCCAGTGACTGTTTTTGCAGAAAGATCTAAGATTAGAAAATAGGAAAAATGAAATCAATGTTTGACAAGTACAGAAATTTCATCTTCATTAAAAAATATATATAATTTCCAAAACACAAACACTTCTGAAATAAGTTAAAGAAACAAGAAACAAGCTGGAAATGCTCTCACTGAATTTTATGGGAGTAATATTTCATTCCTAATGTCAAGAAACATGTTGACAAAATTCTTCTGAAGGCACGTTGTTTTACTATCTTAAAAACATTTTTTTTTTATAGTTACAGAATCACAGAATCATCTACGTTGGAAGAGACCTCCAAGATCACCTAGTCCAATCTCTGACCTAACACTAACAAGTCCCCCTCTAAACCGTATCACTAAGCTCTACATCTAAACACCAGCACAATAACACGCAGATTATAAAGAGAATTCTTATTAGATATACAGGAAGTTTGAAGAGTCTTTCTTGCTTAGCTTTCCAGAAAATTTAGGACTGACATCTGCCCATTATCATAGCAAGAAGCAAGTATTTTCCATCTTAACAGGGGATTTTCCTGTCAAACTAGGTCTTCACAAAACTTCTTGTAACAGTTCACCTCCACAGAGCCAAAGAAGAGAAATGGACATCCCAAGGACCTAGTCCAAGGTTAATCTAATTTCATAGAGTTGCCCATGTCTCTCCTCCAAATACAGAGCCTATGGCAAACTGCACTAGGCGCCTAACTTTTAAGCCAACCGTATTTATGAAAAGACAAACTAAGCCCTAGATGAACAGGAAATTAACAAAATACATCTGACCAGGCAGCACAAAAACAAAACCCTCTAAACTTACCAGTAGTTACACCAAACATGGTGAAAGTGTAGGTGCCATTTACTACATATTGTGATTCGTAATCGAGTCTTTTGGCAAGTTGGATTTCACCTGTAACTGGATTTATCTTGATCCAGTTTGCTGCGTCTCTTCCTTTGATGTATCTGATTAAAATCATATATAAAGATCAAAACAACCATCAGCAGAAAAAGCAGCTTCACAGTATGCTCACTCTTCATTTAGAGCAGAGACCAACCCCCTAGGCTGAGGCCTAATGCTCCTGCCACTGTAATTGGTTTGAACTATTAACCTAAGATTATAAACCTCCCCTGAATGTTGAAACCTGCATTTCCCTCTCAAGGGATCCAGGATGTAGGTGTGGCAGTGTTATAAAAGGTAGGTTCAGGGAGTGAGAACTGAGCAGGAGAGGGATCCCTGCTGCTGGCCATGGTGGTCTCCTTTCCCCAGCCCTGCTCCCAGCACTGGAAGAGCAGCAGCCACCCCAGAGAGGCAGCACTAGAGGCATGGGGGAAAGGGACCCAGGGTTAGGTATGCACCTCTGCTAGTCCACACCATTTCTAACTGCCACCATGGTGGCAGTTCAACAAGATTTTAGCTGAAGAGCTGTGATTCAAAAATCTAAACACAGCCACATGCACGTGCATGCAGAATTTTCCACCCTAACACCCTTTTTGTCCAATTTCTGTGTGTTTCTGCCTACTCCTTCCTAATGTTTCTGCAGACAATGAAGTCAAATGAGCAAACCTGCTCTCAAAAATAGAAAGGCATAACAAATGGCACACAAGCACAATTTCAGCATGAACTCTTGTCTTGCCATATATGACAAAACAAATAGGATTTTCAAGCCAACCATTTTCTGCATAATAGAAAACTCATGGTAAAGATGTTCTTTTAGGCGTAAATTGTGCATAGTAGAAAACAGATTGACTTGGAAATTATCTCAGTTCACTACCCAGCTTTTTCAGTAAGATGTGATTTCTGACATGCTCAGTTATGATGGTTATAAAAAGACTCTTACTTTATGTTTGTTGCTGCTTTTCCTGTGTCTTCATCAAGTGCTTGATACTGTCCAATAACCTGGGTTACTCGCAGGCTCTCACTTGCCGTAATAATTTTTGTGCCACCGGGGAATACAGGGCCTTCCTGCACATTAATCACTTTAATTTTGATTGGAATTGTTTGTGGTTTATAGATGTTTTTAATTGACTTATGGAATTCTGCTTTGTTTGTAACAACAACACCCAAGTTTAGGCTTTGCATTTCTTCATAGTTTAGTTCCTAGAGCAATCAAAAAAAAAAAAAACCACAACAAAAAACACTCAGAATTTGATAGTATTTGATACCCAGAAAACATTCAGACACTTAATATTTAAATAATACTGGTGAAGGATGCTACAATGAAAAGAACTGTTGTTTAACATGTTACTCTCAATATAAAAAGCTTTAACTCTTGAAGAGTGCATATCTTATTTTTCATGGATGGCACCATAGTTATGACTTTTTTCTATTTAATTTTAACTAAGGTACAGAAATCCTACACATATATTCTGTCTTTGCCTTCAGTGAATCAGTACTCAGAATTACTCTGCTCTTCCAGTTTTTTTTCAACCAATACAGTTATTTTAGTAATGCTTATATATATATATATATTCATATACATATTTAAAATAATTATCAATTTTCAGATAAAGCCAGAACAGCAAAAAAGAAAATGTAGGGCACTATGCATCTTCAGTCCCGTGGATTAAAGGGCAGTGAAAATTCCATGGAAATCCATAAAATGAATCTGTCTGTGGCCATGGGAAATAAAGAAAATTAAACTGAGACCAGCAAGGATAGCACGAATGTGAGAAAGCTTACAGAGTATGTGCTAGCACTGCTACCCAACAACAAGGAACGTCTGGGGACTTCTGTCCCACTGGATATATCTGCCATCTCACAGAAAGTTAATGGCAAAGCTGTACAAAATCATTACTTTGTACAGAGTTATTGAATACAGCACCAAAAGATACGCCAAAGGAGGAATATCCACCACGTAAATTTACAGTTTTCTTACTGAATATAAATTGTGTGTCAATTTATACTAAAGAGAATCATTTATTCTAATATGTAGAAGACTTTTTGAAGAATATACTAACCTTTACAATTGTCAAAATTCCTTCATTTGTTTTGGTATCTGTTACTATACGAAAAAAGCCACCTTCATTACCAGAAACAAATGAAAAATTCGCCAGCCAGTTATCAGAAAACTCTTCATCTTTGTCAATCACTTTTATTCGCATAATTTCCACATTTGCTCTGTTTTCTTCAATGCTTCCTTCAAACTGCAATAAAAAAAAATGCTCCTCTTTAAAAAGATGTCACAATTTACCTCATTTCATCAATGTAATAAAGTTTGCATAACATTTTACTGTGCCATGAGATACCAGTAGGTGTAGGAACAATCCAAGTATTGTGATAAATGTACTTACTATATGACCTGCAACCACAGGCAGGTTGTCGTTGACATCCAAAATCTTTATTTTTAAAGAACATGTTGCACTATTTCCACCTGGTTCACCATCACGATCTGTTGCTTCTACCATCAAAGAATAGCTACTTTGTGTCTGCATTAAAAAAAAAAAAAAAAAAGAAACAAAATAAAAAGTGCTAACTAGGCTTTTTTTTTTTCTTTGATGTATTATTTCCATCATATTTTGGTCATCCCTCTCATGCAGTTGTCAGTTATAGTATCTCTCTAGCCAGTATTAAATCTCACGTACAACTGTCTCTATTGGAGTAGAGCTGAGGCTTAGAAAAGGGTTTATGAGTTCTGCATTTTCCTCAGAGAATTAGACTGTGCTCAAATAGAGAATGAAAAAAATTCAGCGGCCATGAACAGGGACAGAAACAGTGGTATATGCACGTTAGGACAGGGCTAGATTCAGAGATGTCCTCAGACACAGAATGCTAGCATAAACATCACCATCTGCTGGCCAGTGAAAATACATGCGAGCATAAGGAAAACTACTGGTAGTAAGTGGCTTTCAACACTGTTTCACAGCAGCACCCATCCGTAATCTTTGTGCCAAAATTTGCATAGCAGGCTACAAAAGTCTACATACAATCAGCAGCTCTGCAAGTGGTGATCTGGATTGTCCTTGCCACACATTCACCAGCAACAAAATGATCCCTTGTTTCATATAACTGCTGCCTGGAGACACAGGAGGGACAGAAAACAGCAGCCACTGGGCTGGAACTGTGCTAGGGAGGTGACAAGGTGAATGAAAACTTTCTCTCATCCCCTCCCACAGTCCCTGAAAAATATGCATCAGATCAGCCAGGCAAGAAATGGTCCTTTAATCCCAAGCGGGGTGAAGGAAGTTAAAAAAAAAAAGTGGAAAAAAAAGTGACACAACAGACAGCAGAAGAATGCTGTTAACTGATACATTTTTATGTTTTTTTACCTCTCTGTCAAGGTTTATTGTGGCTACTCGAACCTCTCCAGTATCTTTAATCATGCTGAATGCAGAACTAGGGCTTTGGGATATGATCCTGAAAGCAATTTTGGAATTCAGGTTATCTGGGTCATCTGCATCTGTGGCATTTATCTTCAATACAATTGTACCTGAAAAAAAGCAAACAAAATACATTTGGTTATGCTGCACTGAACTGGCAGGTATTTAACTACAATGCCACAGATAAGAGAGTGCTGTCAGATGCCCTGCACAATATTTAATGCCCTTGCCTTTGCTTATTCAGCTAATAGAGCTGAAGTGTTCTTGAAATCCAACATGTTAAAAGTGTTGCACTTGGCAAACAATTCACACCATCAACACACACCTGCAACCCACAGAATTCAATGCACCGGAACTATTCAATGGGTCAAACTCTGATAGAGTTCTGATTAAGAAATGTGATAGAAAACTGTACATACTGTACAGAAAAGAAACGTTTTAGACAGTAAGTTGCATTTCCCCTCACATCATTCTAAAGGGAGCAGTACTGACATTTGTACCTCAACACCAATAAAAACAATTGTTCTGTATTGACTGATGTTCTCCAATAGCTTCGCTCAAAATACATGGTGGCCACCATGCTGCAACCCCTTATAAGTCATGGCACAGGATACTGTCTCTTGGAAGGGGTCTACTTCAGGGTCCAGTGCCAGTACTTGGGTTTGAATGTTAACTAGAATTCAGGCTGGGAAACAATTACCATATGGCTACTACTGACTTGAAAGAGAGCCAAGGGTACTCAATACCTCACATAAATGGATGGTCAGTAATTTCTGTCTTCAGATTACCATGGCATTGAAATGGATACAATGTCAGGTATTTATTAGGATGTTTTACTCTGGGAAACAGTCTGTTGCTTCAAGATCTGCTCTTATGTTTACTTTCATTAACAGGCAAATTGCATTTAACTTATTCTCTGAGGTTTGGGTCACTGTCATATGCTCCAAACAGCAAAGTACTTCTCCGGCCCATATATAAAGGGGGTCTTTTTTTTAAGCACAGCAGAGCTGAGTCATAGAATCATAGATTAATTGGATTGGAAGAGATCTTAAAGGTCATCTAATACCAACACCCTTGTCATGGGCAGGGACACCTCCCACCAGACCAGGTTGCTCAAAGCCCCACCCAGCGTGGCCTTGAACACCTCCCAGGGATGGGGCATCCACAACTTCTCCGGGCAACCTGTGCCAGTGCCTCACCACCCTTACAGTGAAGGATTTCTTCCATCTATCTCATCTAAATCTACCCTTCTTTAGGTTAAAGCCATTACTCCTTGTCTTATCACTACACACCCTGTCAAAGACTCCCTTCCCAGTGTTTCTGTAGGCCCTCTTTAGGTGTTGGAAGGCCGCTATAAGGTCTCCCCAGAGCCTTCTCTTCTTCAGGCTGAACAACCCCAACTCACTCAGACTGTCTTCATAGGAGAGGTGCTCCAGCCCTTTGATACTCTTTGTGGCATAATAGGTCTATGTCCTTGTGCTGGGGCCCCCTAGAGCTGAAGCTAGCAACCTATCCCAAATAGGCTGGAATTGCCAGGCCAGATGGCATTTCCCACGCAGTTTTTGCTTAAGGACTCAGGTCTCTGGTTAGTGGTAGCTTTGATAAAAAACTCAAAGTTGCCATAAGAAGTCTTGTTCTCTGTTGCCTTTATGCATACACTTCCCCTTCATCACACCACACAGCTTAGCTCTGAATAAAAGCTCACATTCACACTTGGATAACATGTCCTACACAAGCCACATAATGCATTGTTGTTACTGCAGATATGCTGCTGCAAAAATTACATTCACTCATGTCCTTGCATAAGTTGGGAAAAAATAAATAATTAAAAAAAAATAAAAATCACGTTACCTATTTCACTTAATTCTTCAACTGAACCAACAAAAACTTCATGTGAAAACACTGGAGGATTGTCATTTATATCCACAACTTTAATTGGGAGGTCTATTGGATCTTCCAGTTTTGCTCCATTCTTATCTAATGCATGACCTCTGACCTGAAATAATACAGAGATAAACAATAAGGAAATACAAATGACTGCATTTATATATATATATATATATATTTTCAGAATGTCTCCGGTTGAAAGGGACCTTTAAAGATCATCTAGTTCCAACCCCTCTGCCACAGGCAGGGATGCCACCCTCTAGATCAGGTTGCTCAGTCTCATCTAATCTGGTCTTGAACACCTCCAGGGATGGGGCATCCACAACCTCTCTGGGCAACCTGTACCAGTGCCTCACCACTCTCTGAGTGAAGGAATTCCTCCTAACCTCTAATATAAATCTCCTCTCTTTTAGTTTAAAACAATTGCCCCTTGTCCTATCATTATCTAATTGAGCAAAGTCATGCTTCATCTTTTTTATAAGCCCCCGTTTAAGTACTGAAAATCCACAATGAGATCACCCCGAAGCCTTCTCTTCTCCAGGCTGAACACCCCCAGCTCTCTCTGTCTTCATTGGAGAGGCGCTCCAACCCTCTGATCATCTTTGTAACCCTTCTCTGGACCCACTCTTAACAGCCCCACATCCTTCTTGTGCTGGGGGCCCCAGACCTGGATGCAGCACTCCAGGTGGGGCCTCATAAGGGCAGAGCAGACGTGCACAATCACCTCCCTTGATCTGCCACTCCTCTGTTGATGCAGCCCAGGATGAAGTTGGCCCTCTGGGCTGCAAGCACACACTGCTGGCTCATGTCGAACTTTTCATCCACCAGAACCCCCAGGTCCTTTTCTGCAAGGCTGTTCTCAATGAGTTCTTCTTCCAGTCTGTGCTTGTGTCTGGGATTGCTCCAGCCTAGGTGCCACACCTTGCACTTGGACTTGTTGAATCTCATTAGGTTCACATGGGCCCACTTCTCAAGCTTGTCCAGTTCCCTTTGGATGGTATCCCTTCCTTCTGTTGGTGCACCACTCAGCTTGGTGTCTTCCGCAAACTTGCTGTTTGGTATGGTCAATTCCACTATCTATGTCATTGATGAAGATATTAAACAGCATGGGTCTCAAGACAGATCCCTAAGGGACACCACTCATCACCAGCCTCCACCTGGACATAGAGCCATTGAGAGGGCTTGGAAATTAGATCAGCCAATTCCTTCAGGACTCTGGGATACATGTCATAAGGCCCCATAGACTGGTACCTGTTCAGTTTCATCAGGTGGTCTCGAACGTGCTCTACATTTACTGTGGGTGGGACTCCCCCAGCCTCTATCTGTGGGTTCAGGGAAACAAAAGACTTGGAAAGTCTGACTGGCAGTAAGACTGAAGCAAAGAAGTTGCTGAGTACCTCAGCCTTCTCTGTGTCTTTCGTTAAAAGTCCACCCTTCACATCCATCAGTGGAGGCACACTCTCCTTGGCCTTTCTCTTCTGAGCAATGTACCTATAGAATCCCTTCCTGTTACTGGCATCACTTGCCAAGCTCAGTTCCATCTGTGCCTTGGCTTTCCTGATCCCACCCCTGCACATCCACACAGTATCCCTGTGCTCTTCCCAGGCCACATGTCCCTTCTTCCACTGCCTGTATGTTTCCTTCTTGCACCTCAGTCTGATCAGCAGGTCCTTGCTCAGACACACTAGCTGTCTGCCCTCCCTGCCTGCTTTCTTACACATGGGGATGGGAAGTTCTTGTGCTCTAAGGAAAACATCCTTAAAGAGTTGCCAGCTCTGTTCAGCTCCTTTGTCCCTATGGACAGTATTACAGGGGAACTCATCCACTAGGTCTTTAAATAGCTTGAAGAGCTTGAAGTTCATTCTTCAAAAGTTCAGGGTCCTGACTTTGCTCTTTGCCAGGCCCGTATTCACCAAGATCACAAACTCAACAAGGTCATGGTCACTGCAGCCCAGACTGCCTCCAGTCGATCTCTTTAATGAGCTCTTCCACACTGAATACATATACAGAAGATAAATATAAAGCAATATATACTATATATAACAAAAATATCAGTACTAACATACGTATATGCACATATGTAAATGTTCAGAAATGTTAAAACTACTTGAAGTTAACAAAATTAAACAAAATAAATTAAAAAATGGCTAAGAGAGCGCTTATAAGGAAAAGGTTACTATTCAACTTACAAGCAGCTTTGGAGTCTTTTCTCTGTCAACTTTTCCTGTTATGTTCAGGTTCCCAGTCTTCCCATCGATAACAAATAATCCATAAGGAGGTTCTGTTACTCCTTGACCAGATATAGTATAAGTTACCACTATCCCTGCATCTTCATAATCAGAATGTATCTAGGAGGAACGTAAATAAAACCACATTGGAAGACACAGAGAAAATATTTTGGCTATTTTCATAACAAACAAAAATTAACATTAAATGCAGTTTTCCTACATTCCTTTGAGGGTGAAGATGTTGAGATGAATGGAGGAAGAGTTAACTGGTCTGTCTGAGGAACTAGTTTGGGGAGATGAGGAGCATGATGCGTGTGACAACAGCTGGGAACCACGGAGTGGAGAGGTCTGTAGGAGAAAATTGGGACTGCTTGGACAAAAGAGAGCTGGACAGTATACAAGCATAAGGAGGACTCTGACTGGAAAGGTTAGAAAAGCACTGAGTTAAGATGAAAATCAATCTAGAGTGAGGGAAAATGAAAGAAACTGGCTGCTTAAATGGATGGGGACAAAAAATAAGAAGAAAGACCATAGGGGAAAAAAAATACTAAGAGTCTGGAAGAATGAGTTCAGCAGAGGAGGTTAAATTTAGTTGAGCAAAGCCTGAATATGAAACAGGGCATCTTTTTAAAGAAGACTAGTTCTAGGCTTTTGAATGGGACCAGGACTAAGGAAGTGATATAACAGAGGAAAAAAGGCTAGATCTGTAGAGGAACAGATGAAAGGGGCTGCATAGACTAGAGCTTATACCTTTCCTCAGCTGTCACCAAATATCTGGACTACATGAAACATGTGGAGAAGCACATTTCGTTGCACCTTCATCACCATCAACAGTCAGTCCACACAAAGGATAAGAGCCTACTATGATCTGCAGTCTATAGCAGATACATGCAGAAGTGACTGGTGTGGAGCATTCAGGTTTCAACGCTAGTGCTAAACCAAATGCATATCAGGCTGACACTACAGGATTAACACCTCAGTTATTTTTAGCCCAGTTTCTTAAAAAATCAGGCATATATAATCATGCTCCGTGTACACCTTTCTGTCCAATCATGTACGTGATTTCTATCCAGCCATGTACACCAGCAGTTTTTTGCCAACTTCAACCATAGCTGAGTAGGGGTGATGGAGTGAAAAAAACTGAAAGATTCTGCATTTCCAAAAGTATTATGAAAATTGTTGGCTGGGAAGAGATGAGAGACTGAGCCAAATCAGGCTTCAGAATAACTCATCTGAAAGAAGGAAACAGAAGGAAACGTGCCAACATTCTACTGATATTCACTAGTTCATTAAAATTCAAGAAATATTTGGGTCTGTGTTTAGGACAGTCACACCTTCATTTTATATTTTCATCTCTATTTTTATGTGCATTCTATGTTTCTCTCTTTTCTAGGCTTACTCTAGCAATTGGATTCCTGTATGAATTGTCTTCCTCTTCCCGTATGAAAGCTGGAGGGACTGTCCATTCTCGCTTCTGTCTAATGAGGCTATTGGGATGAGACAACATGCCACTCCGGCCACTTCGATCATAAACCTGCAAAAAAAACAAGGTTGAATGTCAGAATAGCATCTAGCCAGTTATGATAAATGCTTTGTTGCTGCTGTAGCTCAGAGTTATAAATAGCTTTTGTGTAATCTGGGCATTCTGCCTGCCCAAAACACATGCTGACCTTACCATTCATTTTCTTCCAAGGAGACTATAGACTCTTTCAATAGCTAGTACCTTTGAAATCATGGAGCAAAATTAGCTTCCTGAGCCACAATTTAAAAGGTGTACGTTCCTCAAGTTGTTTGAATAAAAAAAGTACAGTCATCTTTTCATCAACACAGATGTATAAAAAACAGGCTTTAAATACATAAGTATATTCCCATGGCCAGGGCTTAGTGAAAACAATCTGCTCTGACCAATTTAAGTGCTTGTCACCAGATGTAGGAAGAGGTTTGCCATTAAGGCTGCTATAAACCACCACTTCCGCATTATTATACCTTATTTGACCTTATTATACCTTATAGACCTTATTTGACATCCTATCAATACAGACTTAGCCTTCTCTCTAATACGTGATCATACAACATGCAACCCATCCACTGTCTCAGCTATCCTTTCTCAGCTACCCCTCACTGTCACTAAAACCCTTCTTCCTTATGCCCAGCTTAGTCCTGGCTGTGTCTGTTGGTTTCCGGATCCATAGCAAACACCTTCCATACCATAGCAGTTGATTTCATTTATGGAAAGTTAAAAAAAAAAAAAAAAAGATATCTACAGATGTAACATTTTAGCAAACGTTTCCTGACACTGAATGTCACTCAGTTTGATGGATGTAGGATTGGTCCTATTCTTACATTTCTGCTTTCATTTCGCTACCCCTTATACAGCTTTCATTTTTCAGAAAACAGTAAAACTCGAGGTACCGATCAACTGAAGTAAAGCACATCTTTGACCCTTGCTCTTCGATCAGAGAACACTTCTTCAGGCACTGATAAAGAAAAGCAGGTTTTTGTTATTTCCTACCTTCCAATGGAGTCCATTTCCATAATTCAAACAGATCTAAAAAGAAAGTTACAATAACCATTATTAACTCAATGTCACTTTAGCAGCAGTAAAACCTAATTTATAACCTAAGCAAAGCCATAAAGAATAAGAAATCTGACCTCTATCAATTACTATTTACTAATAATAGCTTCTGAAAAATTTCCCAGAAGCACTCCCATTAAAAGCATACACTAGAATTACAAAATTCAGCATAAATACATGTTCTGCACTTTTCTCCCAGCAGGAAGCAGATAAGCAGTCAGGCTTGTTAAGCTTTTTCAATAAATGTAGCCCTTTTTAAACAACCAAACAACCACTTTAAAAAAAATAAAAAAAATAAAAAAATAAATTGAATAATCCTTCAGTATTTCAAAACAATGGGAATTTTCCATAGATTGCAGTGAGTGTTGGTTGCCAGGAGTCCAGGCTGTGGTGGGTTACTACCCACATACAAGAACAAAATGGGTTAAATATTTAAAAGCAAGGACATAAAATATCTGCTGAAGTATCAACAACAGAAGCAGCTCTTAGAACCTCTCTTGCTATAGCATTGTGCATTATAAAACACGTTACACAGTTTGCCAAACACCTACATCTGTGTAAGGAATCAAGGAACAAATAGATTTATTAACTTAATGTAGTTTTTATTCAAGTGTTAAAATCCCTTGCTTCCCTAAGATCACTGCAAGTTCTGTGTAAATTATGACAGCAGGACTATTTTGCAGCTATAGTTAAACTGCTAGCACAGACTTTGCTTTTCTCCTGTTGCATTATCTGCATGCCAGCACTGATGTCTTTTGGCTTACTGAGTCTGAGAGACAGAGAACAAAAGAATTTCTGACAGCCTGTGAACAGATGTCAGATGATAATTCTTCCGGTGATAATTTTCCTAACAGAGTATGGTCTAGATTCACCCCAATTAGGCTTTAAGCATCTGATTTGGGAGAATAATTGGCATACATACATCTCTTACATAACCAATACCGAGAAGTGAATGCTAGCAAGCAAATACAAAACATTATGTGACAACATCCAGTACTGACAGTAACTACCACTTTATCCACTAAGAGTCCAGGATAGCTACACACACCCTCAAACACCTCAGTTAGCTGTAAGCAACTGGAGCCGCAGCTGAATTATCAGAGCGCCTGTGCTTACACCCATTCGTGACGTTTCAAAGACTCTCTGCAAGCTACAAAAAATTTTGAATGGGGCAAAAATGTAGCATTTAGAAACAGCAAGGACAAAAAGTAGGTTATTACGGCAGACGAAGCCAACTAATAGATTTTGAGGTTACTGTAAGTAGATCACAGCATCACAGAATGGCCGAGGCTGGAAGGGACCTCTGGAAGTCACCTGAACCAACCCCTCCCTGCTCAAGCAGGGCCACCCAAGACCAGGACCTGGTTGCCCAGGACCATATCCAGGTGGCTTTCAAAGATCTCCAAGGATCTCCACAGCTTCTCTGGGCAACCTGTGCCAGTGCTCCATCCACATAGCCCAGCAGTGCTTCTTGATGTTTAGATGGAACTGATTCTGTTCCAGCTGGTGCCCACTGTCTCTTGTCGTGGCAGGGAGCACCAGGGAAAGGAGCCTGGCTCCATCATCATTGCACCATCCCTTCAGGTATTTACAGCCATTGATGAGATTCCCCCCTGAACCTTCTCTTCTTCAGAATGAAGTCCAACTCTCTCAGTCTCTCCTCATAGGAGAGATGCTCGGGTACCTTCACCATCTTTGTGTCCTTGCACTGGACTCTACCCCAGTATGCGTCCAGGTCCCTCTCAAACTAAGAAGCCAAGAACTGGATGCAGCACTCCACGTGCAGCCTCACCAGTGCCAAGTAGAAGGGAAGGATCACCTTCTTCAACCTGCCGGCAATGCTTTGCCTGCTGCAGCCAAGAATACTGTTAGCCTTGTTAGCAGCAAGGATGTACTGCTGGCTCACATTCAACTTGGTGTCCACCAGGACTCCCAGGTCCTTCTCTGCAGAGCTGCTTTTCAGCTGGGCGCCCTCAGCATGTCCTGGTGTCTGGGGCTGTTCCTCCCTAGCTGCAGGACTCTGCACTTCTCCTTGCTGAACTGCAGGAATTTCCTATCAGCCCACTGCTCCAGCCTGTCGAGGTCCCTCTGGACAGCTCTCTGCTGGGTCAGCTGCTCCCCCCAGATTTGTGCCCTCTGCGAATTTACTGAGGGTACACTCTACCCTGCCATCCAGACTGTTACTGAAGATGTTGAACAGGACTGGACCCAATAGTGACCCCTGGGGTACTCTGCCTCCAGAGTTACATTACGGGCCTCCAACTAGACAAGTGACTACTTTTATTGTCCTCAGCACTATTATATATACCTACTTTTTGCAATTGCTTCAATTGATTCTTATTTATCTTAAGGCCTAAGGAAAAGCAGCTTCATAAAAGGTGATTTCCCACTGAAGTAAGTCAGTGAATGTTTCTTTTTCTCTTTGACTGATTTCCAGACTGATGACTGTTCATCCCTTCTGCCTCACCCTGATTGCTGCCTTGATGATAGCCTTGATGTTATCCCGTTCCCACACAATGCAGCACAGCAGTGGACAAAATGGGAAAAGCAGCAGACTGCTGTTTCAACTTGCACAGTAGATCTATTTTTAAAATGGCAGTTTTCACAATGTATGTTCCCATATATCCTGAAGACAGAAATCAGCAAGCAGTAAACTCCATAATGAATTGTAAGGATCTCACACCTTCAATCACATTTTTTCCATGAATATTCTCCATCTTGTTTATTAGTCATATGAGTTTTTAAAATTTATGATTAATGAGAGTATTACCAGCAAGACAATGGGTGACAAGAGAACTTTGGTCTCTAGTCAAGGTTTTCCAACAGAAGCTATAACTCTTTTGGAAGGTTGTCAAGATGTCAACTTGAAAATCCTTTTTTGTTCTTACAGACAAATTGAAGGAGAGAGGCTGAACAGAGAAAAGAGGCACCAGGCAAGAAGTTTCCTTGTATCAGGAGCCTGAAAATCATGGTATAAACTGAAGTGTCTGAAGTTCACAAATAAGCAGGTCTTCTACTGAGATAACTCTAAAGCAGAGCATACCAAGAAAGCGGAGAAAATCACATTAGTCATTAGAAACAGAAAGCCTTTCATTAAGATAAGGTAAAAATCAGTATGTTTGCTTAGGAATAAAACAGTCTCAAAGTATTCTGCTTTATTGTTAAAGGACTAAAAGATACTTCTGGTTTTGTAATTTTTAATCTATGGTCCAGTCCATGGAGAATCTCCTAAGCAACTTCAAAGAGAGCTACAAAAAGTGTTTAAGAATGACAATTTTATTTGTGAGATACATAAATACACATGGAAGAAATATATAAAGGTATCCTGCACTTTTATTGAAAACTTGTAAAAGATCCATGAATTTTAAAATGTGGAACAGCATTTTAATGATTTTCTTTTCAAGAAAAACTGAAAAGTCACATAACCAACAGGTGCTGAATTTTGAATCCCCCCCCCCCTTTTTTTTTTTAGTATCCTAAAGCTGCCTTCGATTAAATGGCTTATTAGGAAAACCCTGTCTCTCACTTGGTGTCAGTCATAGCCTCAGCACATAAAAAGCAGACGTCTACTGATGAAATCTGTTGATGACACAGACCTGAGAAGGTATTGGTAAAAGACAACTGGATTATTAAAGAAAATGAGTCAGAAAACCTGAGGCCTGAAGTAATAAAAATGGAATGAAACACAACAGGAAAGCAGCTGGAATGGGAGAGAAGGGAAAAAAAGGGAGTGACGGACATGTACAGGGGGAGCAAGGCTGCTCTTGCACAAACGCATGTTCGTGTATGGTCAAGGAAGTGACTAAGGCGACAAATTTTGAACATGCAGCTTCATTTATACAGTAAAGGTGCAGACAGAGTAAGCAAGAAGGTATGTACCCATATTTGCTTTGCTGTGAAGCACGGAGTCCTATAAACGTGGTCCTGTCATGTATGTTGGGTGTTACGAGATTTGGATCTTGCACATTCTGTCGGTCAGTTTGGTGCTTACAGAAGCAGGCTGAAGGGACATCAGAGGTTATCTCCTGGTCCATCTCCCTGCCCTGGGGCAGAACGAACTAAACCCACTCTCTGACAACTGTTTAACCTATTCCTAAGAACTAGTGATGGAGATCGCAGCAGTTGCTGCTGAGAACTCAACAGTATACAACAGACGCTTTGCGGGTTTCACTTCAGACTAGAACTAGCCCAACACCACAGACCAAACACCCATGGAGTAGGTGGAGGCATCTCCGAGCACAATTTCAACCTGAACAAATTAGATTGACACACTCTGGATACTTGCTTCAAAAGCACAATTTGATCCAACCAAGAAGGTGCACTCTGCATCCACTTCACGTCCATTTACTGTAACAGAAACTCAAAGATCTATACTGAGATTTCGTAACCTCAAACTGAATCTCCCTCTTTGCTGTGTTCTCCCCACTCTGGGAACAATGCAATTCCCCTTTCATCATAATTACCTTTCATATATCAGAAAACTTAACATGCATCTTACTTTCTTCTCCCTAGACTAAAGAATCCCAGTTCTTTGGTCTCACTTCAAGAATCGTAAAGCAGGATTTCTTGAATTTAGATTACATTTGTTTTGTTTTCCTTCAGTCTCTCTCGGATCATTCAGTCTCTGCTGATGGATGGACTCCAAAACAATACACCTCTTCAGCTGAAGAGGATGGGTAAAATATCGGGTCCTTTATATTTCACACCTGCTGTCATAACTCACCATAGCATCTTTTTTTTTTTTTTTTTTAACAATGTTTAATGCTGTTTAATCAGTGCACAGATACTTGCAAATATTTTTGCAATGTTTTAGCATGTTTTGGGGAATAGAAACTAGGCTGCTTGAAGTTATCTCACCTTTGCTCTTTCTAAAACTAAGAATCCCATGTTTGTTTGTTTGTTTGTTTTTCCTTTATTAAACTTGACTTTTGAAAAGTAATTGCAACTGGAAGTGATATTACAACAGTAATTTCACATATTCTGGAATGAACTTCATCATATCCAGTGTAACATGTAACATCTCCAACATCATGAGGTACAATCTGAGAAGACATTCAGAGGAAAAAAACACTTGCCCAATAAAACTCACACATCTCTCTCAACTATTCACTCAAATACAGAAAGCTTTCTAAGATATCCTCTCAAACACATGATGCTCACCTGCCACCTACTAGTCTAATGACCCTTGATAGTTGTGTCTACACGGCAGGGCCACAGCTCTGGGCGTGTGCCCTGGACATGATCCGAGTCAGTCTCAACCCTATGGGACATCGCCCGGCACACCTGGACCTTCCTGGTAAAGGGTTGGAAGCAAGGATGGGGGGAAAGCTGCTGGCACCTCTGCAAGGCCCCTGGGACCAACGCTATGGGGATGTAGCCCGCAGGCAGGGAGGAAGCATGGCCAACCAACAGATGCTTCTAGGAAAAACAGGGAGAGGAAGAACTTGCAGTTCTCAATGCTTCTGATGTGGAAGATGCTATCAGATGACATCATCTTTTGACTGGTTTTGCTTTTCAATTTTTGCTTAAGGTTTTGAAATAATCAGTGCCTTCTTGGCATGCTTTATGACAAAAGTGACACTCACACATGTGGCTACTTTCACCCACATTAATGGCTTTGTCCAGATCAAGGAAAAAAAAACCAACACACACATGGAAAGGCAAAACCGTCTTTCTCCTGACACCAATGGAGCAAGGCAGATTTATTTGCTGGAATATGCCATCCCACATTGAGGTGCCAAGCAGGACGCACTTTTAGTATACCACACCCTGCCTTGGCTTTAGCTGCAATCAAGGATAATGCAGACTAAGAAAACTCATTTTCCTCTTTCTTCAGGCAAAGCCAACAGGGTCCTGAGGCAGTAGAAGCCCACCAAAATAAATCTCTGTGTGTGTGTGTATTCATTCAGGAATTACAGCAAAAAAATAGTGAAAACTTTCGCAGAACGAATGCACCACTCTTCCTGTCATGTTTTTGGGCTAAACAAGGGGGAAACATTTTCCAGCCCAACCAAAGCTCCCAGCTGGCTGATAAGAGGAGGGCTAACCGCTGCCTGCTGACCTGTAGCCAACGCTAAATTTATATCAAGATTAGTGGCCAACAGGTCTCCCACTCGGTCTGATTTTGCGGGATCTCGAGGAGCAAGGTCCTGACGTACAGATCTGGCCAGCTGGACTGTGCAGCCAGCCTTCCCCGATCCTCGATCCCCATCCCCAGCTCCCGGCGTGGCCCACTGCCTGCCCTCCAGCCTCGCCTTCACCTGGGCAGTGGCTACCCAACTCCCGCAGGTGTTTTGCCAGGCTGGGCAGGCAAGTGGCTGAACAGCAGTGCCTCTCGTGTCAAGGAAAGGAAACAGTTAGAAACCATCAGTTCAAATTAAAATAATAAAGCTTTCTTCAGCCTCAGTTCATTATGAAATGCTCCTTGATTTTAGCCTGGGACGGCAGGTCGAAAGACTGATAGCCAACAAGGATTGAGGGAAGGGTAAGCCTACGTGTCCTGGACTTTTAAGAATTTGCTGTCTTTTCCTCTAAGGAAGTGAAGATTTCCAGTAAGTGCTCCTTATGATTCCCTCTGGGCACGATCCCTTCGAACAAGTAACGCAACTTACAAATGCAGACAGCACGCTGAACGAGAACAAGACAGCAACACCAATTCCTCGCTGCCCTCCGGGAGCCCCGACAAAACCCACCCGCTTCGTTTCCACGGGGTTTCTCTACTTTTCCCTCCTCCTGGGGATCGCCTTCGCCCCACAGCACAAGTCGGGGAAGGGGACCCGCGACAGACGGCGGGGGGGCTGCCAAGCCCCGACGCGAGGAGCTCGTCCCAAGCCCGCACCCGAGCCCCCGCGGCACCGGGATCGGTCTTCGTCGCTCCTTCTTCCCTCCCTCGGTCCCTCCGAGCACGGTGCAGCCCGCAGCCTTGCCCCGGTCGGCAGGGAGAGGACCCCCCGTCGTGCCCGGGACTCACCAGCAGCACCATCAGCCGCGCCACCGCGCCGCTGCCCCGCGACATGGCCGCCGCCGCCTCCGCCGCCGCCGCCGCCCTCCGCCGTGGGGTCACCTCCTCCGGCCTCCCGGCGGGGTAAAATGGAGGCGGCCCGCCGAGGGGCGTCCGAAGTACCCGCGGGTGGGTGGAGAGAGGCGGCAGGGAGGGGGCAGGTGGCGCCCAGGCCGCCCCGCCCCGCCACCTCCCGGCTCGGCTCGGCCTGGCCCGGCCCGGCCCGGCCCGGCCCGCCGTCGGGTGGTCCTGGGGGGACGGTCGGGGGCTTTTGGGGGCTGCCCCCTGGGGACTGCTCCCCGGGGGCTGTCCCCCGGGGGCTGTGTGGGCATCGGCCGGGGGGTGCCGGCTCCCCCCTGCGGCTTTCCGAGTCGGGGGTTTGTCCCCCCACCCGGCGAGAGAAGCGAGCTGGGGCGTGTAGGAGGCGTGCGAAGTACCTGTGGCAACAAAACGGTAAATTAATGAGTAATTTGTGGGGGGGGGGGGGGGGGGACTGGGGGGGAAAAAAAATCTGGGGGGGTTTTTTGTTGGCCCCCCCACCCCTTTTCCTGTAATCTCTTTTTTTTTTTTTTTTTTTTTAAATTTGCTTCCAGTCACGTCCTTCCTGCAGCTATCTGGAAGAGATCTTTCCTGGATACACCTGATTAAATGATGCTGACAAAGACGTAACTGATTCTTCACGATGGCGCAACAATTAAATACACTTTCCATGCATCCTGTTACATGTGCTACTTACCTAACTAATCTAAGACTGCACTCAGTTGCTGTAAAATAATTTCTGAAAAGGCTGGTTGTGATACCAGGAGTTGTGCTCGCTGAGGCAACGTGCCTTAACGGAGCCTTTCCAATTATGCTGTGTTCCCCAATTACATGCTGTAACAATGAGTGATAAATAATTGTATGGTGTCCTTGATGTCAGTTATAACAAATATAATAGACGTGGGGACCACTATATGGAAAACAGCATTACCGCACAATTCATTCTGAAGTTGTGTATATCTGTTTGTAGTTATTTAGGAAATTGCAATCTATGCAGTTTGCTGATACCGTTACATCAAATTCATTTTGTTACTTAACAAAAACAAAAGGCAGAAACAATATGTTCAAAATGTATAATATCAAGGTTTTCTATATTCTTTGTTGTTTCTGTCACTGAGTTACTGTGCTAGATGGGTTGATTTGTAACAGCATAGAAATGTGTGTGTTTGCATAGGAATGCACCCTGAGGTCCTCTGAGGATCTTCAGGGTGTTAGGGACAAGCGTGTAGTTTTGTGCAGATTTGTCAGCAATGGATGCAGCTAATGTTGCTCAAAACACTGAAATTCTCCTTCAGTAATTCTTGTTTAAGATAAATAAGGTCTTGGAGAGCCTTCATATTATAGTACTTTTAATTTGGTGATTTAGAAGTAAATTCTGACTCTTTCTGTATATTACATTTCCTAGCCTGGTGATGAAGCATAACTGGAAAGCGTTTCATTACATGAGATGGGTGTAAGAGAAGAACCTTAATTTGTAACATTTGTCTTAAGCTGGAAATCAGTTCCATGGTATTCTGAAACAGCTTTTACTTGCCTATCCAATGCACTGCCAGTAAGGTGTTAGCAAATATCCTTATTTACAATTATTTGCCCTTTTTTATGCTGGTATGATAGACTAAAAAAAAATTATTTCCTTTGAAAAATTCTTGGCACTGTTTTCATTTTCAAGAAGCTTGTGCTTTCACAGGAAGGGGGAGTAGAATCATCTTTTTCAAGGAGCTCAATAACCACAGCAAGACCAGAAGCTTTTCTACAGGTTATTTTGCTGGAACTTAGACATCTGTTCTTGTGTTGCTTATAACAGTCATATGGGTGAGCTACATGTCCTGCACATTCTCAAGGCTCTCAGTCATCAAAAAATGTTTGGGGCTTTTTTTTTTTTTTGACTTGTTTAACAAGTCAAAGCAGAAATAATTATTATGGAAGTTCTTCAATTCCCTTATATGGGGAACTACTATTATTCATATTTTACAAAAATAGTTTGCCTGATGATATGAAATAAGTATCAAACTATCAACTTGTTTATAACACAGCTCCTAGCTATGTCACCATTCCCTGAAGTTGAATTTCTTTCTGCATTTTCTCCATTTTAAACTGGCGGCTACAAAACCCTTCTCCTCCCACAACTGTTCTGACCCTAAAACCAACTTGCATGGGAGGATCCATGGAGTGTTAGATCTCTATTTTCCCTCTGGAGATAGCAGCAGTTCAAAGTTCACAGGCTCCAGAGAACAAAGAGAAAATTCATCTTCGCTTTTAAAACCTTAAAAGCAGTCCTGCCCTTCTTCAGCTCAGGGAAGGGGCTCTCCACGATGTGCAGCATGCACCGAGTTGCTGTTTTCTCAAAGTACAAACATCTGTCTACATTCTCTTGATAAGCATTGAACAGCAAGTAATTTATCTTCTAAAACAACTTAACTTTCCTGGGGAGGGAGGGTTTCTGGGGAGGGAAGGTGTTTGCTTTCAGCGATGATAATTGTCAGCACAAGTATTCTAGTGAGTTGTGGTCTCATCTAGTGGCCTCTGTGAAAGGGGCTTGGTGACTCATGGGAACCCTGCCTTGTCCCCAGCTCTGCTGCCACTCCCTCTTCGAGCTGAGTAATGCTGTACTGCCGTGCAAGGCAGCCCCTGGGTTTGCTGGGGTGGAGGACAAGGGCATTTCTTACAAAAGCTAAGGTAAACTTATTGTTGCAGTTGAAATGCAGGCTTTTTTTTTTTTTTTTTTTCCTAGGAAAGTAGTGTTTTTTCATTTAGTCATGCAATTCAATCAAATGAGTACTGTGCTTAGCAAGTGGGATTAGGATGGAAAATACAGTGTATATTCTCAGGAAAGACATGCTGGAAGCTCGTCATGATTCATATTTACCTATTATAAAAATATTTGTTATTGCTTTAAATTATTTCTTTAGAATTTTCTTCATTGTTTAAAGATGACCCCAACTACCACTCTGCTTTTGGAAAAGAGATACCAGTAGAAAGCAGTGCATCGAGGCTGTGCATAAACATATCACAATTACATTTACTTACTCAAATTATGTAATAGATATTGTAGATTCTGTGAAGAAATAAACGTATTGCAGAGAAGGGTCCTAAAGCCCTGGCTGACACCTAGCATCAAATTAGTTCCATCAGCTACTGCTACAGCTACCATCTCCTACATTCTTGCAGCCCAGGGCCCTCGAGTGAAGGAAAAAATAAAAAAGGGACAGAAATGTAGTAGCGCCAGGGTTTGGTGCTTTAAGTAAACATTCACACTCTCAAAATGGAGCCATTGTTTTCTCTGTGTGCGTTAACCCTGTTTCTGATTCCCCATGGATTGTGCCATGCTCTTCAAACACATTTATGCTGTTTATTCCCCGGTAGCCACCAGAAATAATCTTTCCCTTTCTCTGGTTTTACCCTTCCTCTCCTGCTTGGCAGCTATCTCTTTATCTTTCTCTCTTTAGCCCTTTCCCCTGTACTCCCTCTCCTACTTTCTGCCTCCTCTTTTCCGTGCCGCCAGGCCGGCCAACCTTCCAGGTGCAGCTGCAGCCGTGGCAATGAGTAAACCCGTTGAGCTGTGGGATTGGTGGAGCTGTAAAAGCTCGGACCAGACCCTTGCCTTTATCGCGGGCGTTTGTTACTGTCTGACAGCAATGAAATACAAGGTCTTTTATGTGTGTGAAACAAGGAGTGGCAGAACAACTCTCGTGTTGTTTCTTGCTGCGTAGCAACCCAGGCTGCTCTGAAATTGCCTATAGACCTTGCTTTCAGGGCAGTGTGACTTACCTTTCTGAGGAAACTTGCGTAACAGAAAGCATTTAGGTAGGTACAAGCTAGCTCATGATCCTCCCATACAGCTCGGAGAAATAAAAGCTTGAGTTTCACTTGAATTGTGGAATTAATCCCTATCAGTCTTATGGGAATTTGTTAAGTTCAGTATCAGCTGCTGTAGTGCAATATCATGTAAGATTTCAGGGACTGTAGTTATAAGGATGTTGCATTCCCTGATCAGGAAAAAGGGGTATTAGTCTCTTATTTTTTTTTTTTCTCATGTCATAATTCAGTAACATAAGCTAATACACTTAAAATTACTGTGTATGCCATTGCACTAAGTCAACAGGTAACCTTAAAAGAGGCTGGTTTAGCAAAAAAAAAAAAAAAAAAAAAAAAAAGTGTCAATTTTAAAAGAGAAGAACAACACAGGTGCAAAACCAGATATCAACTGATCTGAAGTTTAGTCTGAAAATCAGAAGAAAAGCAAACCCTCAAATTGGCAGGGTGACTTTCATTTGGAGGTGTAAGGACAAGAACTCAACTGCTTTTTTTTTGTGCAGATTATGGTCAGCTAACAGAAGAGATTCTGTAATGTGGGTGCTGGTTGTCAATAGGCTGGATGTGATAATGGAGGAGGTTCCTTCAAATATTATTTCTTAAACACTATTTGAGAGTGATGTTAGTGTGCAACAGATCCATCTGAATGCTAACTAGAACTTCACCCTCAGTTGTTTCCCCAGAGTACCTTGTTGGAAAATACAGTCTTTGCAAGCACTGTCTAGCTTGTTGGAGAGTGCAAGTCTGTCAAATCAATAAGCATAGGAACTGGCTGATGTGTTAGGGTATGTTTTCACTACATTTAACAGTTTCTTAGTTTAGAGTCACTACAGCATCCATCCATGTGTGAAAACCTGTCATTAAGTTATGGTAGTGATGCTATAGTGGTGAGGATGGCTCTGACCTCTGGCTCTACTTTTATTTGTGCTGATAATTTTTCTGCACTGTAGACTGACCTGTTCAGTGCTGATACTTTTCTAGTGCCTGCTCTGAATTAGTGACCCGAGCCCACAAGTCACCTAAACTCTCCAGGAAAAAAAAAATAAAAAGCCCTACAGCAACTCAGCTCATGCCAGCTGCAGAGAGCTATGACCACAGGAAAAGCCTTGGAGCAAAAGTAACTGCTCTCACCTTGCACATGGACTTTACCTCACACATACCCATGACGGTGGCCATCACAGTTAATTTGGTGATGTGGTCACTGAAATGTTTTCCATGTAAGAGGGTGAAATACTAGAGCCTATGTATGTGGACTGTCTGTAGTTCATGATAAGAGGGAACTGGCCTTTCATTTTTATGTTCCTATTTTAAGACACCTTAAACAACACAATCCTCTACAGTTTGATAAATATTTTTCAAAGAGATGAAAGGAGAATGGGTTTGGTCTTTTTATTTCTTTTTGTTTCCTTGGCAGTAACTGAAAATTCTTTGGTGAGAAATAAATTACAAAACTGGTTGATGCCAATATACTGGCATAAGTATTTACATTTAAGACCTAAAAACTGCCTGAGCATTTCCTACTATTTCTACATCAGGAGAAAAACAAGAAAGTGAGGATAACATTACTTAAGTGCATTTGAACATGAGGAAAAGAGTTCAGCATTGTATACTAAATTAAAAAAAAAATCCTCCTTCCTCCTCTTTGTACATTCCTTTGGAGGGTCAGAAAGCACAGGTAGGCGAGTCATTAGGCAGGAGAAATTCAGCCAAGGAAAATGTACCCAGGATTAGAATTTTGCCATGGAAAACTATGAGTTAAGAAATCACCCCAAATGATTCCTTGTCCACATTCTGTACTGCAGGTTGTATCTGGTCATCATCTGGGACTAACAGCTAGAATAGATAAACTCTTTTCAATATTCTCCACTTGATTTTTTCAGTAGGGCTAATGTCCATATTGGCCTGAATTAAATCTCTCTACCTTTTCCCAGCCAGAGCATATTAATTTGCCATCAGGGCATTTTTTTTAGTCCATCTTCTGAATTACTGGAAAATACATTTTCCAGTGGAGAATGTCTAGGCCAGAGGAACACACACATCTCTCCTTCAGCCATATATATACTTCCTGAGAAAGCCCATCTTCCATTTATTTATTTATTTATTTTCAGTTCATGGGCCCTGGGGAACAATCTTTGGTTTCACAGATTGTTTTCTGAAAAAATCTGGTGGCGTTATGTGGCATCACTGGGAGTCACAGTGACAGCACACACGAATGGGGTCTGCTTGGTTGTGTTTAGTCCTCCCACAGGTCCTCAAGTGTGCATGCAGCTCCTTGGAAACAGCTTTCTCAGGAAAGCAGGAGGAACACTTTCCCTGTCAGGAAGGTGTGGGATCTCCATAGTTTCGTTTAGGAAGGGGAGAATGAGAGGATTCAGCCCTTCGCCTTTCTAAGATAACTAAATTACATTGAAACACGCATAACAAAACCAGCTTGACCAATAATTTTGCTTACTGTCCTACTAAGAGCTAGGTGCAACAAATTGCTTATCTCTCTAATGGTATGGACAGTTTTAGCTTTTTTTTTTAGTATTATTATTTGTGTCTTTTAGAGAATGAAAATAACAATAATGTCACGATCTAGAGTGGGCATAGATAGAATATGTTAAATGGGATGTCCATTATCTCTTAATAGAGAATTTAAGGACTGTCTGTCCTTAACTAGCTGTTAGATTTCATCATTGTTTTCATGTTTTATATTGGTACAGATTTTGAAAAATTTAACTTTTATTATTTTTCACCTGTGTGCATAGTCATGAAGTCCAGATCACTCTGCAACACTGCCCTTTCAAAGTCATCTGCCCAACTTGTTTTTTCCTCTGTCATCACAGCTCTGTTAGAATATTTGGACAAATAGTATAACCAATCTAGAAAGATATAGTACATAAAAAAGTAAAATATTTATGAGAGAGAAATCAATTAATATAAAATTAAACATGAAAATATATGTATGGGGTATAAATTAATTCCTTCATTAGTTGTAAGATTTCCTAAAGGATTGTTGTTGTAGAGCTTTATGCATTGGGTTTTATATTAATCACTCTTAGTGAGTTACCTGTGTGGTTCTCTTCACTGGGGCAATTTGTGTAACTAAATATTCAAAAGAAATGCTTTGGAGTACAATATCATTAGTGGTGTTTACACTAAAAAATACTATTGTTCCCTAAAAAATTAATGCAGCATAAATGAGAATATGTATTGGATGAAACAAATTTTATAAGCAGTTCATATTAATAGTAATAATATAATAACATACTAATAAAAACAATTAGATGTTAGCTGGAAAAGCAAAATACCTCAGAACACAATCTATGTGCAAATTCTTCAATTTTGTAAATCCTAGATTTAAAAAATGAGAAGTGCACTCAGAGGGAGTCACATGATCCAACCTAATAAAGATAAACCTGTCAATCTGAAGATAAAGGCAAACTTGGTTTCCATATCCTCACAGAGTTGATAATTGTCTCAGATTTTTAAAAGGTACATTAAAAAAGACTTATGTGCTCTATACCTCTGCAGAGATAGGAAGCCAATGATAGATTTAAATTGCAAAAAGGAAGATTTAAGTAAGGTATCAGGTAAATTTTCCTGTAGTGATTAAAGGAATTGTATCATCTAGGAGGCTGATAAATCTCATTAATGGATGATCTTAAGATCAGGATGGCCATCCATTGGGAAAGATAGCAGTAGAGCTCTTGAGTCCCTTCCATTCCTATTTTCATTAGCATCAATTGGATTCTGAATAAAACACTGTGAGTCCTTGACACCCCCAGGCTTTCCTATTCAGCATCTCCTGCTGATGTGATACAGTCAGGTCCTGTCCATTCATGAGCAGTAGATACAGAGATTGATCTTACAACTTTGTGTGCACTCAGTATTCCTTGCGATGAATGTATTATGCTGATAGCTAAAATATTTCCCAGAATTAGTTTTCCTTTTTTTTTTTTTTCCCTCTCCTTGCCCAGACACCACCAATAAAAAAGTCCAGGTACTCCTTCACCCTCTTTTATTCTCTTTTCACCCACAAATCCAAACAAAAATATATGTTGCCATGAATTTCCCATATTGCTTAGTGTTAGATGAACATTGCACCTCAGCCCCTGTTCTCTCGGATATTGCTTGTGGGTTTGACTGTGAAGCTAGATTCACTCTTTTCTTGTGTTCATACTGTACAGATTTCAAATGGCTGACCTTCTTTAAAAGTACTTACAGATGACAAAAGAATAAAGAAGTAATACCATGAAGAAGTTTCTTGCCTGTCATTAAATATGAGTGCCAAACTCATGCCACAGTTGATAGTGGCTGTCTCAAAAAGTTTTCCTGTTTTGCATACTTTAATCTTAGCTAAATTTAATCAAAAAAAATATTTTAAGGATAAATGAGGAAGAAACCTAATCCATAGTTTCAGGAGCTTAACCAAACCCAATGACAGACATAAAGCAGACATAAAACAAAAATAAAACAAACAAAAACAAACAAAACCAGCTTAAGGGCTGAAAGGCTGTATTCTTTTTTTTTTTTTTTTTTTTTTTTTTTCCTTAATGGTTACACAACTATGAATGTTGTGTAAAGCATATTGGTTAACATCAGTGCTAAGACTGACAGCTTTCCATTAATATTTGCCTATTTCAGATTCTTTGATACATCATTCCTATAGGAAAAGTACAAATCTCGGACAAACTCCTCGCACAGAGACTAGCCAGCATTTCAAAAGTGAAACAAACAAACAAACAAACAAAAAAGCAGCTAAATGGTCCTGTGGAATTCTTGTATTAGACACTGAGTTGGAGCATAATAAAAATGAAGGCATCCCCTCCATTACATTGAAGTGTGACTGACAAAACTTACAAGAAAAATGAATATATATTTATTTGCACTCTGGCAATGGGAGATGCCATCTAGAAAGTGCATGCAAGCTTAGCCCCTACTGGCCCTCCATTCCCAGGTACTCGCACAGACAAGGCTATTTAGCTTACAAAAAATAAAAGGCCCAAGCAGTTAGCTAACTACATTTGCAGGTAGGCCCAGCAGTGTGTGATGAATATCAGAGGTCAGGGTACATGATGGATGTCTATTAAGCAGCTTTTTATTTTTATTTTTATTATTATTTTTTTTTAATTTTCCTAAATTGGCTTTTCATAACTGTTCTATTTAATATCTTCTTATGCTGTATCTTGAACTCCAACATGCTGTTTAGCTACCAGAGCCAATAAGAATTTGCATTATACAAAAGTGCATTCAAAACTATCACCAACTGTAATTTTGTCCTTGTTCTCCTTTTTGTTAGATTTTGGCGTGCTTGGAATATGAAGGAACTTCATGTCTGATGACCTATTTTTTACTTGTACATGCACTCACATAGATTTCAGTAAAAGTTGCTTGTGCATAATAAATGATTTTCTTTAACAAAAGTTTGAATTTTTCCACTAAAGCAGTTCTAAATACATGAAGATAGATGATAATTTATCTCTATTGGAATTAGTAGTGCCATCTGTTTCAGTTGATTGATTCAATTTCATTTATGAATGTTTGAAGATGCGCAATGTTTTTAACTGAGTTAACTTAATGAAAAAAAATATTTAAATCATTACCTGAGGTATGTGAGTACCAAAAGTCATGCTGTATGAAATACTGACAAAAAGTATGTTAAAATGTTAACACAATATAAAATGATAAATTACACTTAATGGTAAATATATTATTCTATTTTAAAAGCAATATTTTACTGTCTTCAGATAAATCATTTTTTGAAAAATCTCTGTACAAAAACGGTTGTTATCATGAATACTTGCCTGGGACCTTAGAAATTTGATTGAGAAATGTCAAAATGTACTGCTTTTACATTTAGAAACAAATTCTTGTTGCTTGGATAGGCTCAGCTTGAGCTGTATGCAGTGCGTGTACCTGAGATGCCTGTGCTGCCCAAATATTGTAATTCAAGTGTCTTTTGTTCTTCTCTGTGGCTTGTACGCCAGCGTTAATCTACAGATCCTCTGAAGTACTGATTCAGAGCTGCAGGTCAGAAGGGTATCACAGAAAAGGCCATCTAATGGGAGAGAACAATGCAGAGAGTGATGACTTGAAGAAATTGTACTGGAATTCCCATGGGACCTGACACAAAGTTCTATTGTGACAACCTAAAACAAAGTATCTTAGTCATTTTGACACATGAAATAATTTCACCCTGGGATGCATTTTTTTTTTTTTATGTGAAAGAAAACAAAAACTGGATTTTTCCTGTACAAACCTTCAGTTTTAAAAGAAACCACACTTTCTACTGATAGATTAAAAAAAAAAGTCCTGAGTCAGTCTACTTAAAACACAATGTTCCAAATGATCATTTATTGTATTTTTTCAGAGCCATTCAGAAATTATTACAAGTAAAACTCTTAGATTTTTATTTATGGAAACAAAATAACACTGTTCTATTACTTGTATTTTAAATGGAATGAAAATGCTTCATTTGGTTACTTGGTAGGAAGGAGCATTTGAATTATGCTGTTGTGTTAATTCAAGCAAAATGCTAGGTTCTTTTGGATTTTTGCTTAAATTTAGTGCTCTTTTCATATTGCAAGTAGTACAATATGCTACTCACAGCAGTTTAAACGTGTTATTTATTACCACAAAAGCAGGACTGAGCAAAAAGAATTGAAACCTGCAGTACAAATTCAGACAGTGTTCCCAAGACAGTAATCTAACAAGACACCCTGCTTGTGTCTCTGTTCACTTCCATATGACAGTATGGTTTTCAAGCTGCCAAGACCTCAATGGGCCCGTGGAAGACTGTAGGATCCTGCTCTCTAAAATCCAAGTAAGTAAAGTTATAGACTTGATGTTGCACACTGCTGACATTTGAGGAGCATTTGTCTTGAATGGCTTATAGTAGGTTTAAGATCACTATTTGGAGTTATTTTCCTTTCCTGAAAACCATTCATGCTTCCTCACTAAACAGCAGGATGAAAGCCAGGCAGCAAGTGTGTTTCTAAGTTACAGGTGAAGAAAAAAAGCAGAACTAATATCTGTTAGGATTAACCTATATGCTATTTTTTAATAATAAAGCTAGAAAAAGAATTTGCACTGAATTTTAATGTACCTAGTATTTGTTCACTCACATTCTCAGATACATTTTTGTTCCACAATTTGTAATAACCTAAAAATTTCAACACCTCATTAAGAAAACAATTTTAAGAAAGTTTGTAAAAATCACACAGCAATAAAGATCAGAAATGCACTGGAAGTGTGCTGAGGAATAATGCTGTGATTGCTGTTTGATTGTTGATCATGAGAAACCAATATTAAGAAAAGCTAGAAAGCTTTTGAGAAATGTAAAATAAAAAACTATTGCTCTTAAACTATGTTAAAAAGTTACCAAAAGGCAGTGCTAACAAAATAAAATTAAGAACCACTACATAACCTAAAGTTGCGTTTTAAAAAGTTTTTTTTTTTTTTTTTTTTTTTTTTTTTTTTTTTTTCCACACTATTAGTTCTTCCCTTTTCTACTTCTAGACATGTGAGAGCCCAGACTCAGCTTGAGCACCCATACTTCATACAGCATTCCTGTTTGAGGGGGGCAGAAAGGATTCAGCATGTGCTCCTGCAGCCTGGTTTTATAACCTTGGAGCACAACTAGGGAAAATATTTGAGATTTCCATAAGATGATTATTTAAATATTTACAAAAAACTTTTTTTTTTTTTTTTACATTAAAAATCTCTCTAATGGAATTGCATAGGCTCTCTAAATGCACAGAGAGCCCTATATATTGCAAATACTTGCCTTTTTTATATATAAATAGGTGGTTAGTGAAATGAAAATGAGCTTGTCAGTGTTTTAGTGAATTTCAGTAAGTAATGTCTGGATCTAAAATCAGATATAAAATCAGATATAAAATCACATATAAAAGCATACAACTTTATATATTAGTATCTGTTTACCTTCTTTAAAGGATGATTCTAGAAACCATACTTACAGTAGTTTATACAGTAGTAGTATAACACAAATAGAGAATAATTCCACTGAAGTCAATAAAATTTTAGTGATACTTAAGGTAATCAAGGCTACAGGATGAAGTACAAGTAACAATACTTCAAATTGCTTTCGAGTGCTACCAGGGGAGTGCATCTAGCATTCTCAGTTGCTTCAGAAAAAGCTTGAAGGCATGGAAGGACGTTTTTCAAGGTAGCCTTGAATTTGGCAATGAATCCTGGACAGCACTAGTGTAAATGGCTGTAACATAGACTCTGCAGCTTGTCTTTAACAGCAGATATAGTTGCATTTCAGAAAGTATCATTCAAAAAGCTTTTTTATGACATGAGACTCAGAAACTTGTCATGTAGTTCTGAAATTAATTAATCTGGATTTGAAGGTTTCTTCTCCTTTTTATTGAGTTGGAATTTAAAAGACAACTCTTAATCTTTTCACTAACCTGTCCATCAAAGCTGAAGAAGCAAAATTTGAGGGAAAACTACTGATCTGGTGATCTAGCAAAACAACAACAACAACAACAACAAACAATCCCTCCATATAACTCTATTGTATTTACAGCAACGCGATGTTGTTGTATACACTATGCTTACTGTACATATGATACAGAAGTAAAATGATATAGCTACTACTTTTCAGCATTTTGCTCCTTCGGATCATAATCTAAAGCATGTTAAAGTATTATTAAAATAACAGAATCCAGTAGAGCTGTTTTTGTGGGAAAATAAAAGCCAGATTTAATTAAGATTATAGAATCATAAAGACTTTTTCAATTAACACATTCAAGTAAACTTTCAAAGTATCAATGCAAAATACATTGACATATGAAATAACAATTTTCCATGCTGCGTATTAGTGAATTTATATTGTTCCCAAGGGTTTTTTCTTTTCACAAAGGCCTTCAGCTACCACTGTCAGTATTATAATACTTGCTATTGCCTCCCCACATCACAAAGCTTCTAAGACTTTGTTTTCTTGGCAGTATTTGAGAAGAGAACTGGTATATTATATTACAGTTCTTGTAAAGTAATCAGATGTTGGAGACTTAAATGGTAGGAATATTTTGGCACAAAAATCTGACTAACTGCTTCTTGGTTTCACCAACATCCTTCTAGATTTAAGTAAAGCTGTAGTGGTACTGGAAAAAAAGATGAAGCCAACATCTTGGTTTGCAGCATCAGTGCTGCAGCTCCAGCTGTGGCAAATTCCTAGCCACACTTTTGGCCATGATCATAACAACATGGCAGGTCATGAAAGCGCACGTTTTACTAAGAACTTCAGAAAGCTATGAAAACCTATTGTGTATATATGATTATTATTTATAACTGTTGCTGGTGATAGGAGAAATGATTCAAAGTGCTGTTTTGCAGCGCACCTGAAATTTCATACAAAGTAAAGTGATGTGTTTGAAAGTGCTTATTTAGTCTTGTGTTGACTAACTGCTAATTGCATTCTTTTCCTGTCTTGCCAGTGAGGGGCCATTAACCCAAATCTGCTTGTCTTGGGAGATCACTCACCAATATAGTATTTTAACACTTTTTTTGTCTGACATTAATTCATGCTGATACTGTATGTGGATCCCTTCTCACTGCTCTGCTTACTAGTCAGATATCTCTCTAAAATTGTTAGTGTCTGTTTGTACAAGTTTATCCCTCTGTGGAAAGAAAGAGAGAAATTTAGGGCTCACTTCAGCTTTCCCTTCACTGACAAAGTTTTTGACCTTGAAATGGGGCACCCTTCTGAGATCCTCACTCAAGGACGAATCCCTGAAATTTCAGTGCTGTTTGCTAGTTATAAATTATGATTATATTCTTGTTGGGTTGCAGCTAACAAATGTCGATGCAAGTGCCAATTTCAGTGGGGAGGTGCGCTGGCAGAAGCCTTACTGGCTGGAGTACTGCACGGTGCTGTACTTCGTCACTCTTCTCCGTGAGGTGCCAGGGGACACTGTGCCCATTGCCTGGCTGAGGTGGCAGTCGGCACTGAGCATCTGACCTGTGCTGCTCAGCCCCCCCAGGTTTGCCCCTCCCAGGCTTCCCCCCGCAAGGCCACTCATCCCAGACCCTGACACTACCCTCTCAGTGACTACCACATTGTGGGCATTGGATAACTCTGAGGGAATATTTATTAAGCTGCCTGGCATGCCAGAGGCAGGCCTGAACACCCTTTCTGTCACCACCACATTCGATCCATCTACCAAATCAGGAATGCTCAGAGACGTCGGAAGCCGGGAGTTAGGTGCAATGACTCTTTCCGTGACGATAACATTGGACCCGTCTGTGAGATCGGGAATATCTAGCATGCCACGCAAATCAGAGGCAGACGCGGGACCAACAACCCTTTCTGTTACAACAACGTTGGATGCACGCAGTGGGTCAACACAAGGAGATCCAGAGGTGTAGGTCTCTGTCACCGTCACATTGCCATGGAGCAAAGGATCAGGCATGGGCCGTGGGGGCTGTATGGTAGATGCAGATGTGTAGGTGTTTTCGGTAACAACTGTGGTAGTGCCGACTGGGGGAGACATGGGTGCAGAGCCGTTGACAAGGATGGTGGTTCCAGGTGGCGGGAGGTTCAGGTCACATTCAGGGTTGGGAAACGTGACGTTAATGCCTGGCCAAGGTGGGTTGACATCAGGGAAAGGTTCGATCTCCTTGCCCAGACAGATCTCTGCCAGGGTCTTAAATTTTGGTCCTAATGTATCCAAATATGTTTCATCTGTATCTTCTCCAATAAAGCTGCAGCAACCGACAGAGCCGACAGGAGTACCTATTCCTTCGTGATCATATATTAATAGGCAGTCATTTGCTGGCCGACCTTCATCTTCATCTGCATACACAAATGCTTTCTGTAGGTTGCAAAAATAGAAAGGTGAACAGAGTGACTTTTTGTCAAGTTGTTAACCGTGGCGACTCAAGCCACAGTAAGGTTTCTCCAACCATAGTAAGGCCCAGACGGCTTGAAAAACAGAACTTCTCAAGACCAAATATATATATGTATTTATTTGTGTGACATAAGCTTTATTCAAATGTTACTAATATTTTATTATTGTTTCTGCAAATATTTAACATCCCAGATTTGGTTAAGACAAGTACTGCAGAGACTTGAGACATTTATAAATGTGGCATATCCTGGCAATAATTTTCCTAGGTATTTCTTGCCTTCCTGTCTTGAGAATCTCATCCAAAATGATTTATTGTGATAAAATAACTGCATGTTAAAATTTTGAAATTGTTAGCAAAGTGGTTGAGGGGACAGCACAAACACAGCTGGCCAAGACAGCCAAGGAATAGTGGTATCTGTCTGCCATCAGTGGGTCTGATTGTAGGGTAAATGGGAACGAACATACTCTTTGGGCAGTAGTATTCAGACAAAGCAATAGGAAGAAGATTGAAGCAGGATGGCAAGGAAGACTGAAGCAGGATGGCAGAAAAAACAGGACAGAAGGGAAGGGACTATGGGTTGGCCACAGCAGGGAAGGCTTGGTAAGTCTAGAGGAGAATCCATGTTGGGTAGAATAGGGATCAATGATTTGGGATGGAGTTGGGGATGGTGGAGTGGTCAGTGAGGAGGGACAGAGCAAGAAAGAGAGAAGTTTAAGGAGGGGTGAGGTTGGAGGATGCAGGGAGGGACAGAAGAGGAGGCCCAGAAGGGAGAGGCAGAGGGGTTGGAGATTGAGATAGTCAATACAAGGGGTAATCTGGGTAGTGCTATGGCAGGCAGACAATTAATACATAGTGCTCCTGGACCAGGCAGGGAGATCCCAGTATGGGAGAAAATCATGTTCAGGTCTTCAGGACTGCTCTGTGCTCTTCCTCACTGAATCTTGAGTAGATTTTGAAATATAGCAATCTTTACAAATTAATTGATTTTGTTTTTGAAGACATATGCGATTATAGAGAAGGGCTACGAAGCTGGTGAAGGGTCTGGAGAACAAGTCTTACGAGGAGTGGCTGAGGGAGCTGGGACTATTTAGCCTGGAGAAGAGGAGGCTCAGGGGCGACCTTATCGCACTCTACAGGTACCTGAAAGGAGGCTGTAGCGAGGTGGCAGTTGGTCTGTTCTCCCACGTGCCTGGTGACAGGACAAGGGGGAATGGGCTAAAGTTGCGCCAGGGGAGGTTTAGGTTGGATATTAGGAAGAACTTCTTTACAGAAAGGGTTGTTAGTCACTGGAACAGGCTGCCCAGGGAGGTGGTTGAGTCACCATCCCTGGAGGTCTTTAAAAGACGTTTAGATGTACAGCTTAGGGATATGGTTTAGGGGATGATTTGTTAGTGTTAGGTCAGAGGTTGGACTCGGTGATCTTGTAGGTCTCTTCCAACCTAGACTTTCTGTGATTCTGTGATAGTATTATGCATCACAGTTCATGATAATTATAAAAATATATACATTAAATCCAATTTATATCCAATAAATCCATTAATCAGGTAAACTCCATAGGATTTTATCCCATATGTAAAGTCTACTTAATATTTTCCCAGTTCAAAACCGTGTGTTTTTGTCATTTGCATCTTACAAGTCTTTTACTGAACAAAAAAGGCAATAAAAATATGGAAGAAAGTGAACTGGTATTCACAGTTCCTTAAGACTTAAAGTTACTACATTTAACTATCTCTAAAAAAGTATTTGTGAACAACTTCACAATGTTATTATATATCTACACACTGAAAACAGTGGAAAATGGGTACATTTGATGATCCCTTATTAGGCTGAAATAATTTAATTAATGCCAATACCTGCATTGTGTGTGTCCATCAGTTTTACAGAAATGAATCCTACAATAAAAACAATAAAAACTTCTATGCCAACAGCTCAAAAGCAGTATTAGCAATGTCCTGCTTTTTCCTACTAGTACAGTGAGCTTTGCTCTTACACCAGTCTTGTATCATGGGAGTTTCAGTTGAGCGGAGTTATTTGTATTTAGACATTGGAACAGGCTGCTCAGGAAAGAGGGGAGTCACCATCCCTAGATGTATTTAAGAAGTGGTACTTAGGAACATTGTGGACATTGTTCCATGGTGGACTTGGTACTGTTAGGTGATGGCTGGACTTGATCTTAAGGGTCTTTTCCAAACTATGGATCCTAAGATTCCATGATTCTGTGATGTTGTATTTTCAGTGTCACTTGGGGAGGATAGTGTAACAGCAGACTCACAGATGCAACACAAAGAAAACCACATAATTACCTCAGAGAAGTAGTTGTCCAGGAAAGCCATGTTCACCCCTCCTTCTCGATACTCTTTTATTGTTCCTCCTGTTGACCCTTTTACTTCCCCTGTTCCAGAAACTCCTCCAGCTGTTCCATAACCAGTACCAGTGGCATAGCCAACCCCTGTAGTTTCTTCAACACCATGGCATACTCCTCCACCTCCTCCATATGTGTTTGTATATATATCTGAGAACAAGAAAAGAAAAATTCTCTGTCCTGTGTTCTGTGAAAACTTTCACAGAATTTGCCACTTGTTTTTGCAAATACTATAATGACACGACTGAGATTCTAAAGATATTTTAGATTAATTGCAGGCACAGATCCACACATGTGTCAAACACTAAAACTGCAATAAAAATTAAGTGCAGACATCTAAAACTTTGATTTTATTTGTGATGCTAAAGCTAGACATATGTGCTTTAAAAAAATCAGTGTTTGGCTTGTGTAATTGGACAGATTTCTGTCTGGTGTACACATATGCTGCCATGGGATTCGCATTGGCAAATAAGATAATGCTTATGGATATGGATATATATGCATGGATGCATATTTATAACCCCACTGGGGTTAAAATTGTTTTGTCTGAAACTGTTTACTAAAAGAAATAGCTTTTTAACTCCTTTCAAATTTTCTAGTTCTTAGATTGCTAAGGGGGATTCAGGAGAACAACAGCTGATCATAATAACTGCTGGTGTTAATAATACAGAATGAAAATAACCTTTATACTAAATTATAAAATCATACACAGAGTTTTATCTTCTCCACATTTTTTCATATATTATAGCAATGACTGTGTGGTATTAAATATTAGCATGTAATATAATAAAACAATTACATGCAGTAGTCTTTATGACAACCTATGATTGCATTAAGAAATATAAGCCAAATTCTATTGTTTTTCTATTTAATCTTTTTCATCTCAGGTGACAGAATTTGAACGTGGGGCTCTCACTGTAGCAGTACTGAAGAGTGGAAATAACTAAATCACAGGCAAGTCTTAAACATTTCTATTGCCATGGCAGCAGAACTTCCCTGAGAACAAAGACACATTCATATTTATGACCCAAAATATTCTCTTATCTTTTTGTCTAAGGATAAGAACATTTTTGGCTAATCAGTGCTCATCGGAGAAGTTGTTGCTTGCACAGTGACATTCTTACTGTCAGAAGCTAGAGGAAATGGATCTGTGCCAGCAACCTTAATTCCTGTTTTGGAGCCAGGAATGGGGAAAAAGAGAAAGTGGAACTGCAGAGCTAGACTTACACTTTATGGCCACCAAATTCCTGGGGGAACCTTATCACAGAAACATATATTTATTATATTGTGGGTCAGCTTTCTATCTAGGTTGGTGCACAAATGGGCTAGCTACTTGATAAGTCCTATTCTCCCTTTTGCTAAGGAAAGGGCCTTGAAATTGGGAAGGGACAAACCTTCTACCACTGACGTATGAAAGAAAAATTCCTTATTTTGGTCTTCAGATTCATTTGCGCTAAAACTGGTATCTTGAAAAAAAGCCTCCATCCACACTAGATGGAATGATTAAGAAAAAAATGCCTGAGATTTGAAAACCTCAGCAAATATTTCAAAAGAAATGTATCTGCCCATTTTCAAGGCTCAGTCCTCAGACCCTTCACTCATGCTGGAAGTCCTACTGGCATCAGTTTGACTATCTGCAGAGGTAAGGTTGGAAGGGTTGTGTTGTAGCTGAGAAACCAATGTGCTCTCTGAACCAGAAGACATGAAGTGCTGAAAGACAGCTTTATGATAACACACATAGAAAATCTTTGGATATTCTTACCAGAAGGTTCACCAAAATCACCTCCAGCAGCTGTTGTTGGGGCAAGAATGTGTGAGACATCCTAGAAAACAACGTTTTAGTTCCTTGAATTATAACTTTGAAATTCCCTTATGAAGGTCAAGACTTTGTGAATCACGCTAAGGAATTACCACTTTAAACTGTTAATGATAGCTAAGAGTTACCACTCCCATTTAAAATAAATAAATAAATAATAAGATTTTTTAATTTTCAAGGTAAAAGGTGATCAGTGAAGATGGTTTGTGTTATCTTGCCCTAGCTTGCACTGGAAAAGCTTGCAAATTACAATTCAGCTGAGGGAGTAGTAAAATCAGACTGTTGGGCCAAGATAACTGAAAACAACTTAAAGCACACAAGCTCCATCTGCAAATCTTAATTAAGAATCACCTTTCATAGCAGCCTGGCAATTGCTGACAATGCGAGGCTTCTTTTAAAAGATGACGTAGTAACACAATCACTTTCTGTCTTCTAGACAAATGCAGTCTTTTCTGTAAACAGAAATTACTGCAGGGTTTGGAAACATGGGATGTACTGACCCTATCTTCAGGCTGTGCACCTTCTATTCCCCATGGATGAATCGCCCCTTCTGTGCATTCAGGTACAGGTTCAAATCCAGTTCCAACTCCAGCTGCAGCTCCAGGTCCACAGCCACAACAGTCACTCATTGACATCAAAATTGGAATCACTTAACAGGGAAGAAACAATAAATAGGGATTTAGGACATCCTTTCTTCATAGGAAAAGCTATTTTCCCCAGAGGGCAGGTGCTCAAGAACTTTAGAAAAAAAGTATTTTGAAATGTTTCAAACCAATCAGCCTGC
Source organism: Nettapus auritus (assembly GCA_011076525.1). NCBI lineage: Eukaryota > Metazoa > Chordata > Aves > Anseriformes > Anatidae > Nettapus > Nettapus auritus. Next base: position 112,812,868 of record CM021766.1, on the reverse strand, counting down.
AAGTCTGCCTTTCAGAATCATTATCTGCTTTTGAAAATGTATTTGGATATAGAATGTGTATTTGGATATAGAATAATTTTTACCTTCAGTTATAGCAAAGTTGGGGTGGAGTAGGGCTGTTATTCCAAATTTATGGCTATACATCCAAGAACAGATTTTGATCTACCTCAACTGAATGAATACAAGATGTTGATTTAATTAAACAAATAGAACCAGTCTTGCTATATATAGCATTCAGTGATATTCATCCTTGACACATAAGCATATATTTTTCTCTTCAGACATTGTACTTTCTTTTCAGAAATACAGATTAGTAACAATAGACTTATAAGAATCAATAGGGTACTATTTATGTGGCTACAATGAATACAATGTGGCTAACACTCCAGTTGCAATATTCCTATCACCTATATATGATGATTGTTTGAAAAGCAAGAGTCAAACCCTCAAAGCCCAGCTTTAACAAATGATTAGACAGAGTCATGTTTCACAGTGTGGTGCATTATGCTTATTTCTTTCAAGAATTCAGTGTTGGAAATTGCTGGAGAAAAAAAAAAAAAAAAAAAAAGCTCATTTTAGGAAGGGTCTGCAATATTCATTCTGGCTGTATTTAGGCTATTAACCTAGATAGTTAATTTAAAAACCTAATACTGCTGTAGTGTTACTGGGGAGACACACTTGCTTAAAGCAGACTAGCCAAAGTATCTAAAACTCCCAATTTAACATCAAAGTGAAACAAAGAGAAAAAGAGAAAGGGCAATTAAGTGTATACAGTGCTACCTCACATTGCATGAGTAAGGACATATCTAATTCAGACCACCAACTAGGAAAGGAGATTTCTGAAGGCAGAAAGATGGCCTTTCCTGTAGAATTAACCAACTGGGAACTACAAACAAAACACTCTTCTTTGCAGCTTCAAAATTTTGTTTTTGTTGATTCCCACTTAATCAGAGACCAAAAACCAATATGATCACTCTCCTCAAGAGTCAGGTTCTCATAGATTTTGTAGTCAGTACTTCTGCACTGGACGGTTTCAGATGTTGACTGCTTGATGCCAATGCCAGGAAAGAAGAGCAATCACATCTGACTGCAACAGTCAGAGAAGTAATTGCTGAAGCTCATATATTGAAAATTACATATTGATCCTTTATTGTATACAGTACTGTTTTTAACAGATGTCGTATTTAGCAGCACTGGCAAAAAGTTAAGATGATGATCTTCCTCATTCTACCACTGAAATCTGTCTTACAGTTCAAAGGAAACTCATTCCTTCTTTACATGTTTTCATACCCAATTTGACAGTTGCCCATTTGTTTTAGTAATATAACTGAAGTTCAAATTGCAAAGTGTAAATTGTAAAGAAAGGGGCAGCTTTTGCCAGAATCTTCTGAATCTTCTACTAAACATTTCAACTCTTTGTGGTAGTCTGAGAACTGAATACCTAAGGAAGAAAACCCTAGCTCTTAGGATGGAGAGAGTTATTTCTGAATGAAATATATATATATGTAGAATATAGGATACATACATATGTGTACATATATGCACATACATCCTATATGGATCCATATAATTCCTATAGTTATTGTTTTTGTTTGTATTTTTGTTTTGCCAAGTTGCACATGGGAGCCCATGGGTTAACAACTGACCAAAAAGTCACCTTGCTTTAGAAGAACAAGAAATACACTTAGTAAAGGTTAAAATATATATGTATATTATAAATTTAATACTTACGAACAAATATTAAGCCACCAAGAAACATCAGGCCAATGGCAGCACCGCTAAGTGTAGTAGAAGATGGGCCATATGTGATAGGATAACCATTTTCTTCATAAACAGATGTATATGGTTCATAAATTTCTGTGTTAGTTTCCCAGCCTGTCACAGCGCTGTTGTCTCTTTCAGTAACAGGCCTACCAGTCCAACTAATTCTGTCACCATCAGGACTACCATCACCACCGATGATAATTATTTTTGTGGCCCCACTGCTGCAATAATTGCGACTGTCACAGCGACAAGCTTGTAGAGGAATTAAGTATGGTTGTAAGCAGCTTCGGCCTTGGCTATCTCTTACTCTAATATAGATCTTATAAAGGTAGAAGTCCATGTTCTGACTCACTAATTCTGCAGAGGTAGCTTTGGGGGGGGGAAAAAAAGAGAAAAATATTTAGATATAGGTGTTGACTTTAAAAACTGCTCAAATCTATAATTTTGGTGAATAACGTTAATAGTACAGACTAAGTGTTTGCATTAGATGTTCAGTTACTTATGCATTTACAGTACTTATTCAAAGCTGAAGCTATGCTGGTGGTTTTTATTTGTTTGTTTGATATATTTATTTATTTATTTGTATTTGGAGAACCTGAGCCGGATCAATCTAGTTATCATTTTTTAACTTGAGAAATATGAAAGGGGCAAATGCACTTTTTTATATCTACTGCTGGTTTTCCTCATTTTTATTCCTAGAATTGTTAACATATAATTTGCAAGCTTTACACATTTTCTTTTTTCTCACTAGAGATTTACATGCTAGTGATGCTTTTTTTTTTTTTTTTAATTTTATTTTTTTCAAAAGGTATTTCAATTCTTTTAAAATATTTAAAATTATGAATTCGCATCTCTTTAGGACAAATGGGAGTTACAAAGTACTGCAAATCTGATATTTACTGTTTAATAAAGCCTTCTATACATGCAGTAAATTATGCAAATTACGTCATTTAGAAATGTATGAGATTTGATTAATCAAAAAGCAAACAGAATTTGTACCATACATTGCAAAAGCTGTAATCTTTATTTACCATTTTCATACGGCTCTCATAAAAATAAAATTTACAAAGAAATTTTGCTCTCATATATATAAGAGCTTTGTCATATATTTAGAAGAAAAATAATTAATAGAATTAAATAATATAGAAATAAAAAAAATATCAACTTGCTTTTGAACTACCCCACTAGGCTTAGAACAATAAAGCTGTTTATCGTAGTTATCACACTCACATACAGTTTTGCTGCTCTATTATTATCAACGTATTTTTAGTTTCCATTAAAAGATGTTAACTAGATAAAATGCATGTAATAATTCTCATTCAGTGCTAACATATATAGAGAGAGCAACTCTTTGGATTCAAATACAAAATCATATTTAAGTGAGAAGAAAGGATTTTAATGACTGTTTTGTATTGTTATGAAAACGTACCCTACTCAGTAATCTTCGATCGGAGGTAATTACTATGATTTATTCTGTTATAAAATGTAGTTTAATTTACCATTTATTGATCTGATAATCCATGTAGTTTGAGGTTCACCATGTATGCTGAACGTAAAGGGGAGCCCATATAGATCACCATTCATGCTCTTTGCTGTGATGACCACTGATGGGGAATGCATACATACTTTCCTTAATGCTGTATTAATAGTTGGGCAATTGTCATTGGCACCTTGCATTGTAAGCACAATGGTGCCAGTAGCAGTATATTGAGGAACCCCTGTAAAAAGAAGATATTTGTAATCAGGATGCAATATTGATTCTATAAATAATGCAGTTCAGGTGGGAATAGATGGAACAGAAAAAAAAAAAATAAGTTGTACAAAGAGTATTTTATTTCAGAAAACTGAATCTGTTTTCTTACCTCTAGTAATAGCCAGAACCTCTGCTCTGTACTGCCCATGGGATACATAGGAGGATTCCCAGTCAATAACTTTGTTCAGTGTGATTTCACCAGTGTTTTGATTGATTCTGAACCAGGCACCTGGATCACGTCCTATACTATATCTGTATTTGTTTAAAATAAATATTCAGAATTATGTTGAATATGAAACAGTACAAATGCAGACCTAGTTATGTGGGTGGAATAATTTATTCCAATTACTGTGGACTCCATATGGTATAGTAGTCTGCTATATATTCATTTTGCAAATAATGTTTGTCACTTTGAAATATTTTTTCTTTAGATTATGCTAGATGCCATTGCATTTTAGCCTTTTCAAACAAAATTCTTGCAGTTGTCAAAAGATATACACCATAAAAAATAATTGTCAACAAAGGAAATGCATAAAGTTCATTATATTTTGAAAGTGCTATCATAGTCTGAAAGTAAATAAAATCTGTTTGGTCCTTGTAAACCTTTAACAGAATCTTTGATAACATCAGTAGTTAAATCCACAACTCTTCCTACAACATACTGTGGTTATATGTGGTTGTTAAAGCTTTTCAAACCTTGTTAAATTGGGTGCATTTATTTCTACATATGTTAATAAAACAAATTATTCTTATTAATTAACTTTCACGAATTTCATCAGAAATAAATGTCAAACCATTTTTTTAAACTATAGAATAACCTGTTAGTGACCTCTTCTGTTCTGATTGTATAATATTGCCCATTACTGTGGTTTTCTGCTTGCTTTTTTAGAGATGCAGTTAGATTCTCTTTCTGTGTTCTAAAATTGGTTTATAAAAAATCTGTTTTGATTTATTTAAATTACAGATCGAGAGAGGAATGATATCTTGTTTGCATTGTGCACAAGGCTAAGGAAAGTAGGTCAGGAAACAAAAACAAGCATAGCATAAGAATTCTATTTATATTTCTAAGTATTCTATTTCTAATATTCTACTGCTATTATTGTTGTTGTTATTTTTTTTTCCTGTTATTTTACAGCACCCTTTGCAAGCTCCTTTTCTACTTCTTTGGCTGGAATATGGAATACCTATTCCTAATCTCACTGAAATCTCAATTAAAAGACTTATTCCATCCAGAAGGTTAAGCAGATCAGAGCTTACACAACATTGGTTGCAGTAGTCCCTGTGTCCTCATCGAAAGCTGTGTATGTTCCCACAACATAGTTTGCCCTCGTTCTTTGTGATACAAAAAAGATAATTGAAGATGGATTAAACCTTGGAGGTTCAATCACATTTTTTACTTCTACTATGAGGGGTGTTCCGATGACTTGGTATTGAGACATAACAGAGTGGTGGAATTCAGCTCTGTTCCTGACACCGATACTCAGTGAGTGAGTTCGGATATGTTCATAATTCAGTTCCTAAAAGATAAAATATGGAAAATCAGAAAATAAATAAAACTTCCTGGACTTTAATCTTATTTAAATATCTTATTTTAAATGGTTGAGTGTCATTGTTAGTGATATATATATATATATTTAACAATTAAAATTATTTTAAGATGATTATTTCAACAGCTGAAACATAATATTTATCCATACCTTAATTACTCTAAGGATTCCTTGATTTGTAGCTGGATCTGTAACAATTTCAAAGCAATTATCTTCATTACCAGATATAAAGAAAAACTCTGCTAACCAGTTGTCAGTAAACTCTTCATCAGCATCCAGAGCTTGTATTCGTAGCAGTTCTGAACTGAGTGAATTTTCTGAAATAGCTGCTGAAAACTGTAATGACAGATAAATACCTATTAGCAAACACTAATGTATGTAATGTGAGGTTGTAATATATCTAATGTACAGCTGACCACAGAGAATTCTTTGAAGAATGTACTTTCCTCAGTTAATGCTAACTGTAACAGTAAAAAAAAAAAAAAAAAAGTGTTCTGTGTAAATTGCTATTCTGGTTGCAGATCTAAAGAGCTGCGTCACCTCAAATTTTTGCAGATGCAGCTTATCAGAAATGGATTTGTGCTTTCTAATGGTAATGTTGCTTTTGATATTAAACACTTACAGAGCTTTGAGCAAGAGTTGGGAAGTTGTCATTGACATCAATAACTTTCACATGACAGCTACAAAGGGAAGAAATTCCATCTCCAGCTCCATCCCGATCTGATGCCTTCACAACCAGAGTGTAGCTACTGTGTTGCTGTCACAGAAAGAGAAATGACCGTGTTACAAGCACCTGCACATCTTATAAACTACAAATACTTATGTCGTGCTACCGCTTCCTAATATGGGAATTTGCCTTAGATATTTTGTTTTAACATATATAATGAAATGCATTTACCCATTTAAACAAACAAACAAACAAACAAACAACAACAACAAAAAAGAAAACACACCTTCTCACGCTCTCTTTCTCTCTATTTTTTGTCACTCATAACATACACACACCATGACATCATGTTATTTGACTTTGGAAATGTTACCTCTCTGTCAAGATAATTTGCCAGATGGAGTTCTCCAGTAGCCTTTTTCATAACAAACATTGGAGGGCCTGAAGGTTCCTGACTCTCTATCTTGAAGGCAATTTTAGAGTTCAGGTTATTAGGTTCATCTGCATCTGTTGCAATTATTTTCATCACCAGTGTGTCTAAGAATAACAATAAAAAAAAAAAAAAACAGAAAAAAAAAGCTCTGAAATCAGAAATACCTGGTGTATAAAAATGACAGAAAGCTATCTGTTTGTTGACATCTATGAAGAAAATGGAAGTTTAATTTCCCTGTACTGATTATGACTGAATGTGAATGATTATAATGCATTACAAATTAAGGTCAGATGGAGTGAGGTAGATTTTCACTGAACTTCTTTAAGTCACCATAGGAAATACGTAAAAATTGTAAGTTTTGTGCCTGAAGATATTCACAGAAGATATCACCACAGTTTTAAATGAGAATTTCTAGAAGGTAGGACGTGAGTGTAACACACTCAGCATTATTCTCATGTTTAATGATGCTTGCAATGCTTTTGGTAAAATGAACCATTTTAGGTGTTTAAGAAAGGGCTTGTTCAGCAATATTCTACTACAACTTCAATACCCAAGAAAAAAAGTAATTTATATACCTTCACAGGAAATAAATGTAGTTGTAATGTTATTATTATTATTTAATGAGAAGAAATGGACCAATGTATTTTAAGTTGTCACAGCTAAAGGAATTTCACGATGGTACAGTTAGGAACTAAAATATTCAACACTGGTATGTGGGAGGAAGGGGGAAGCATTGCTGTTTAATTTTAAGCAATGATCTTGGGCCCTACTCCAATAACACTCTGAGAAGCATCTCCTGCTCCTTCCTCTGCAGTAACCTTGGGAAAAGTACGTCATTGCCTAAAAAAAAAAAAGTCGAATGAACACCCCAAGTTCATATTAACTCTACTATGGGATCTTTACTAACTACAATGATAGGCAATAACATAGTTACTTACTGTCCATACTGCATTCTTCAACAGCTCCTGTAAATACAGATTGTGCAAATATAGGAGGATTATCATTTATATCCAGAACTCTGACTCGAAGTTCAAGAGGTGGTTCCAAATCTATACCCGTCACTGAGTGTTTAGCAAAGCAGCGTATCTAGATAAAGAGATTTAGTCATTTTAAAACCAGAATTGAAGGAAGCAAAGCTACAATCTGAAACAAATGAATTAGAGCATTTTTCTCCTCGGGCTCCCCCTGCGCCACCCTGCATTCACAATTTTAAAGGAAAAATAAAATGGGAATACTTACAACAAATACTGGGGTCACTTCCCTATCCACTATTGCTGTTATATTAATGTCTCCTGTTCTTGGGTTAATAACAAATATTCCATATGGTGCACGATCAATTCCAACTCCAGAGATGCTGTATGTGATTGGATTGTTTTCTTCACAATCTGATCGAATCTACAATAATACATAATATTATTACATGATATGATTTATACCAGTTTACTGAGAACATCTGAAGTGTTTTCTTTTTCCTAAAATTTGTCTCCTTATATCTACATAAGTATAGTTTTCCTTCTAACCACATTTAACAAGATTCTATTTATAGAACAAATTGAAGGCTCTTCTACAAAACAGGCAGCCTATAGCTATATCTGCCCTTAAATACTGGACAGCTTTTCTCTTTCCTTTAAGTCTTCTGGTGGTGAAGTGAGGATGTTAGGGGAGAGAAACTTCCAGGTGTATTACGCTGTGGCTGGACCTTGGAAGGGGTATGGACAAGGGGAGAAGAAGAATCACAGAATCACCGAATATCCTGAGGTGGAAGGGACCCACAAAGATCATTGAGTCCAACTCCTGGCTCCACACAAGACTACCCAAAATCAGACCGTGTCTTGAGAACATTGCCCAAACGTTTCTTGAACCCCAGCAGGGGGTACTGTGACCACTGCCCTGGGGATCCTGTTCCAGTGCCTGACCACCCTCGGGGTGCAGAACCTTTCCCTAAAACCCAGCCTGACCCTCCCCTGTCCCAGCTCCATGCCGTTCCCTCAGGTCCTGTTGCTGTCCCCAGAGAGCAGAGCTCAGTGCCTGCCCCTCCACTCCCCTCTTAAAGAAGCTGCAGGCTGTCATGAGGCTGCACCTCAGCCTGCTCTGCTCTGGGCTGAGCAAACCAAGGGACCTCAGCCGCTCCATGTACATCTTCCCCTCCAGACCCTTTACCATCTTCATAGCCCTCTTTTGCACACTGTCTAATAGTTTTATGTCTTTCTTGTATTGTGGCGCTCAAACTCTTTGCTCTGTTGTCCACAGGACTCAGGCATCATCCTTACCTTGTGCTTGTTCAGGGATTTCTTAAAGTGAGAGAGAAAAGAAAAATATCTCAATCTAGTACAGACACTACACAATAAAGAGACTATGGTTGGAGCTCTCCAGGAAGGGGCCTGATTGCAATGTTCTGGGAAGCCTTTGATTACTCCTCAGATGCTGTGTGGTTTCATATATGAGACTGTCAACAGTGCTGGAACTACTGTATCATTTTTCTTTTATTCTACATTCCTTGCCTTGGCTAGTCTAAGCAAATGTGCTCTTAAATTTCTCTGCTTTTATCTGTCTTTAGAAAAAGCTTCCCTGTCAGTGAACAATTCTGCTGTACTTTCTACTTACTCTGGCAATTGGATTCCTCTTAGAATTATCTTCTCCTTCTCTACAAGCTGCAGCAAATTTTATCCATTCACGTTTTTGTCTTCTGAAGGTTTTCCATCTTGCTGTTCCATTTTCACTCCATTCTTTTACCTTCGACATAGAGTACCGTTAACATACGACCACCAACCTCAATACATTTAAAATTAATTCAGACATAAAGAATTTCCCACAATAGGGAGGAGAAAAGAGATATTTATAGAACGTGTTTTTTAATACATCTGCAGGTCCCAAACTCTAACACTGTACATGTGTACTTTAAAATTATTTCTAGATATTCATATAGGTTCAGGAGAACTTCTGAGAGGATGAGCAGGTTATTACTACCTGTAACTGTTTAATACATAAATATGTTTTCAATCTTCAAGTTCAGAAATATCTTACTTCAGTATTTTCCATGTCATTTTTACATTGGTTACATTACATTCTATCGGAAAATTACTCTCTAAAGAAATATATATTACCTCTACATGAAATCCTATGCTGAAATCCAGGAATACCTGTAAGAATGATAAGATGATCAGCATATAAAGACACAGGACATAATTAAATAACCAAAACTTAGCTGCCATACATTGTTAAATTGCAGAGTAGGAGCAGTATGTTTTACTGAAGTCTATTGTAATAACATATCTAGGTTGTAGCTGAAGGATTTCCATAAATTACATTGCATTTTTTTTTTTTCCTGTATATATCACTTTAATTTTTGAAAGTTAATGCTTTTAAAATTATTTCTGCCTTTCAAGGCACTTTCAGTTTGAAGGGATGTGCCATACAAATTATACCTATATCAAAATGAAACTTTCACACAGGCTTTTACATTATATCTTCTCAGCTGAAGAAAGAAAGGATGGAAAGATTTGTTCTAAAGAATGTGCATTTTATTATTTGTTATTCTTGTTGTTGTATCTTATTTACAGAGTCCACAGTAGACCTGTAATACTTCAATATACAGTTTAACCAAAAGGAAAAAAAAGTTTTATTCAAACATCCCACTGAGGTTAAAGAGATTCCAGGTATAATGGAAAAACAACTGCAAATGGGCAGATTTTCCTGGATTTCAGTGGGTTTTAATTTGAAGTCTAACTATGCAACTAAAGACTCGAGTAAATATAGTTTACAGAATCAGATGCAACTTTACTTTAAAATCATAGAGATCCATCAATTTCTTGATTAGCACAATTTGAAAGAAAGCACGGTTTAATTAATCTTTTTCCTAAATAAATTGTGACAATAAAGCTCACTTGGTCAATGTACCTTTTCAGAGCACTGCTTTTGATTTAGGATCTACCTTTGCTCTCTTCAGATATAAAGGTTGAAGAACATGGGATCTGCATGATTGGATTCTGGCTTCATTCATAATTGGGAGAAAACAAAACATCTAGGTGACTCAAGAAGCGATGCAGAGTTTGTCTTTTCTCAACAAACATGATGAATGGTTGTACTTCTCAGTTTTCTATGTTTTTGTAATTTCCCAGTACAGTTCAAGGTGTTTTTTTTTTTTTTTTTGTTTTGTTTTGTTTTGGTATGTTTCTTGGTCTGATGTCTTTTATCTGATGGATTTTATGACAGATACTGCATGGATGTAATGTTAGATGACATTTCTGTTTGTAGTATCTTTACCTCATGGGACTTTCCAAATGTACGGCGTTGTTGCTTTATCAAGGCCAGAAGATGAGCACAGACTTTTTTTCCACTTATTTCATGTTAAAACAATCTCTAACATGCAAAAGATAAACGAAAAGCACCTTCACCTTCGCTTAAACAATGTCTCTAATGAACTGATCAAGAACACTCATTGAAACCTCATATAAAAGCTGCTCTAATGTCTGTGAAGGAAGGTGTTTGGTCTGTGGATCTACCTCTTTTTTATAGGTATTACATTTAAATTTAAGGGACAATTCATAAGTAATAATGAAGTACTTATATCGTACTTTGGTAACTATACTGAAATAAATACTGAAGTAAGATTTTTTTTTTTCCTGTTTGTTTCTTTGAGCAAGTTATTGACACAAATTGTTAAGAAAAATGCAGGAAAATCACTACAAAGTTGTTTTAGGTCTTTGGAAATGAAACAGATATGTTCATATTGTTTTCAAAACATCAATACAGCTTTTAATCTGAGTTTATGTCTTGGTGACTGTTTAAATCTTCAGCTGCAGAATGGGATTCATATGAGTCATTACCTCAGAGAAGATAAATCTGCAATATCAGACTCATTTGAACTGTGGAGTGGTTTCACCTCAGTAGAACTCAAACCCTGTGCTTTTAAAAAAAAAACTTGTGGCTTAGGAAAGCATGGAAGAGTAGAAGGTGCAGATTACACCCTCACCAGAGAGACTGACTGTCAAAGTCCTCCAGAAATGGCACTGATTCAACATTTCTTATCAGTTGATCCCACCTGCACAACAGAGACTCCTTTGGCAAGTACAGTGAAATCCTCTCCACCCTTAGGCTGAAATCTCTTCTGTCATGCAAGCAAGGAATTGTCTTGACCCAGAAAACTATGGGTATACACCTCTTAATACAATACCAGTGAATTTCATCTGCTGACTGCATCCTATGGCCTATTCTGTCATTTAACAGTGAAACTAACATATCACATCTGGTCATGTCACTCTTGTCTTTAACAGGGCTAACTGAAAAACTGTGTTGGGCATCTCTGTAAATAAAAACTTGTGGAGAATCCTGTTATTTAAGGACATAAATATTCATTTAAAAACTTGATTTCAGTCTACAGGAAGTTCTGCTTCCAGGCAATGAAAATATCCTTTTTATACTGGAGTTTCATCCACTGCAGTACTGATAATGGGAATGCCAAGAATTTGTTCATCAGTGATGTTGAGAATTGTAAATTAAGGCCCAGTATTTCCACATTTGTCCCCTACTGACAAAAGACCCTGCTGCTACATACTGCTAATGGAAGCTCTTTAAAGAAATCTTGATGGTTTTGAATCCAAAGTCTGTAGTACAGTTTGTGATGCTTCTTGAAAATGCTGATCTAATGAACTTGAGGTCTGCATTCAACAAGTCTTTCTCAGTTACTACTGTATTATAAGAAGGAGGGCAGGCATACACCATATGAAGTTGTCTTGTTCACCAGATAAACCTAGACAATTTTGAAGTGACATCTATCCAACATGACACAGGGATGGAAAGTCCTCTGCCTTCCTAACATTTTCTAGTTCTCCACTAATATCAACAGTTAGAAGTCTCCCCCCAGACCCCAGCTGTCTATTTTTAACATCAGCGTGATGCAAAGTCTCTATCTAGTGCTGTTTCGAGTGGAGAAGTACCTTTTATCATCTGTCTGCTAGCAGCAACCTTTGGTATTCTTGTAGATAATAAACAAATTTCCTTTCTAAACTAGTATCTGAGTGCCAGCATGCAATACTTCCCATAGATTCAGTGCTTAATGATAATTAAAGCAATAGAAAGCACTGAAACGTGAGATGCATCTTAAGGATCTTGGGGCAGGCAAGCTGATCAGAATGAAACCACGATTTCCTGTCCTTTTAGTCTCTGAGAGACCCTGAAAAAATGGGAACTCTGCTGAGAAGCTAGAAGCTAGTTGCACAATCTATTTCTGGTGTGGACTAAGAGAGGTGCAAGCAGAAAACATATTTATTGTGACTGTCATTCTCACAGTAGCCTGTCTGAAAACTTGTATTTCATTGCAATGAACCTTGTATATAAAATGATGCCTTAGAATCACACTGGATTTCTGCTGGATTTATTCTGATGTAACTGGGAAGAGAATTAGGCCCATAGGATGTGCATGGTTCTTTGCACCTTCAAAGCAATTTGCAAACAAAAATTAACCAATCATTAATTGACTGCTAAGCAATATTATATGACATTATGGAATCCTCCCTCCTCCACCTACTCATATCTAAATGACTGAACACGCCTGTAACATCTTCCCAGCATTATTCATATTGGATCTGCTTCCCACTCTTTGAAGTCAACAGTGGTATTGTTATTGGCCATGATGGGAGGAGTGCTGAGAACTCACATATATTATATGAGTCATCAGGGTGCCATGGTAGCTCTGGTTGTGTCAGCGTTTCAGGACTTTTACGTCTTACTCAGCCAAGCTCTGTCTAGCAAAAGGTTGAAATAATTAACCCTTCTCCTTATGCTTTCTACACCTCTTTGAGAAAACGTAAATATGCATTAAATAATAAGAAGCACACCTGAAATATAAGATACAAACTCATATTTTATAAAGGAGCAGTATAATCACTTTTAAATCAAAACAAGGATAAGTTTTTGTATGTACTTTCCATTTTTGCAGGTCACTAATGAATGTACTTTCACTTTTAAGGGGAAGTTTTTCAGGGTAATTCATTTTTCTGTCAATTCTCTTTGTAATTCTGCAAAAGTTAGGTGCTTCTGTTACTTCCTTTCTTAGGAAGTGAAGTCAATATTTCGTATTGCACCTGGGATGGAGGAGCCACTACTATTTCAACAGAAATATAATAATGTTCATGTCAGTCAGAAGAATAAATTCTAAAGTTGTATTTATTTTAAAATACGTTTACTCAAAGAACTAACCACTTTGGGAATATTTCCACGGAGATCATTTCTTTTCTACTGAGAAATATAACAGATGACACGTCATACAGAAATAATGAATTTCCATACATTATCTGAGTTTAACCATTAGAAAAATGAATAGAAAAGTAATTTCAGTGCAGGGTGTAAGCCATTATCATTCAAATTTTAGTTTTTCAAATTAGATGTGCTCTAATTGTGCTCTCCTCAATAAATATCCTCAATAAAACCTGGGTTTTAATACAGCTTAGAGTGCTACAGCTGCAAATACACATTTGCTTAGGGGCTGTTTTTACTCAGGAATGTAACTGCAAACTTAAGAAGCTCATCTTGAGTGATAATTCCTGGTGCAGAACTGCTTTCATTTCTATTTCTATAATATTTTTTTTCTTCTGCAGAAGGACCTGCAGTTTTCTGGCTACATCCTTGCAGATATTTGGTATGCAAGTGCAAGTAGATTATTTGGTCCCTTAATATTTTTATATGCAACCAAGTAGGAGGTGTAACCAGAGCCTAACAACTGGAAAAAAAAATAGATAACACATGGGAAAATGTAGCCAGACAAAAGTGCATACGAGAGATGCGGTGAATTTAAAATTATTAACAGTCACCTGATGGCTGGCAGGAGGAGAGTCATACCTGATCAAACAGGTTATTTCCATAAAACGTGTCTGTGCAAGTACCACAGGCAGAACTCCCTTACTCATGAGAATAACACCTTTGAAGTCACATGAGCAAGGGTTGCAGAATCAGTCCCACCAATGGTAAAATGCATACGGAAAATTATTAGTTTCAGAGTTCGTAAGTTTTCTTTTTCTGAAAGTGTGCTAGCATGCTAAAATATGTATAATTCCACAGCCATTTTATTAGATACAACTTATTAACAATATACTAAGCAGACACACTATTGAGACAAGTGATTTTCATGAAAGATTAATCAAGCTGAAAGCCAAGAGTCGTTCTGAGAATGCACTAAAATCATATACATAATTTATAATGTAGTTATTCTCTACAATTTGTACATCAGCTTTCTGTACAATGCTGAAAGTTAGGCTGCACAGGCCAAAATAAATGCTGTTGTGCAGGAAAGCATACAACAAGAACAACAGTTGTTTCCTCTGGGTAGTAAAAGTTCAGATATTTGGTACTCCTCAAAATGTAGTGGCAGCTTTCATAGTCACTCCTTTTTCTTGACATGCCCTCGTTCAGTCACAGTCATAATGATAATATACTGAAAGAATGAAAATTGCTCCAGAGTTGACAAAATAAGATAAAGCAGTAAAAGCAGACAAGTTTTAGCAAACTTTCTCCATTAAAAAAAAAAAAAAAAAAAAAAAAAAAAAAAGTGAACTTCAACACATCAGGACTATGCATCAGCAAGTAACAGAATAAAACAAATAGTCAGTAATGTTATATAAAAAATCCAGCACTGTTAGCATCATGTGCAACAGGCCAATCTCACAGATCTGCATGCTGCATTAAACAAGCAGAAACTCATCCGAACCATAACTTGCTTTTGCCAAGTTTTGACATTGTTTGCTTGGCAGCTGCCCTGCTCTGCTTAGTTCTACCAGTTCTACTGATTGCCAAACTGTGACTGTTTAAGCCTTGGGATTTCATATGCTATAACAACAAACCCTTCTTCCCTGACTACCACATTTCCAGAGGTGTCAATAATAAGGAGTTAACAAACGTTTGCACTCAATAATACATTGTGTAAAGTGAAATACACTAAAGGATACAACTATACTCTAAATTCTAACTTTATCAATCTTCAGGGCCTTAAACCTCTACATAATTTTAAAAGAGCAGCACAGATGATTGAGAAGAATCCATGAGAAAATCACAATGCAGGAGTAGAAGGGACGCCCTAATTCTTTTAAGTCCTTTCTCAGTAATTTCTGTGCCTTGATGAACACACTGTACAACTATTCCACTTGACTGTACCCACAACTTTCCTTTTACAGTAAGAAAAACAAACCCAAAGAGCAACACTTTCATCACGCATTCACTTGCTGAGCACATGGCTGCTCTGAGACAAATGCACAATACAAGGTAAGAATTCTTTGTAATGTGAAATCATGGGCCACGTCTTGATTTTTGCTCAGCTACAGTTGTCACTAAATTTTTTTTTTTTTTTTTTTTTTTCCTTGAATGTAGCCATAAAACTCATTCAGCTCTGAAGCTAATCAGTTTACGAAATAATATTTGCTCTCCATCTTCCGTCAATCAACCAGAAAAATAAAGACATAGAAGCAAATAGTATCCAATCAGTTTTGGTGGCTTTTAAAAAAATATGTAAGATTTTTATTAATAAAAGCAACTCCTTAAACTGTCCCCATAAGCAATATTAATCTGAAAATTCATGCATTAAACAGAAAGTCATATATTAAGCATCAAAAAACTGCAAAGTCATAATCAGAAGAAATGTTTGCCAGCATTTAATGAAAACCTAAGCTACTTGTATATAATCTTCAGAAACTGAGTTTAAAACAATCACTGCTTTATTTCTTTGTGCTAAATGCACATTTATTTATTTATTTATTTTCTCTGGGCGGTAAGAAAGTCAGGTTAGTTTACACTGTGAAAAGTAATGGTCTGCTGAGGAGATTCATCTAGCATAATCATAAAGTTTACAAATATTGTTTTAAAATTTGACTTACCAATAAAAGGAACAGAAAAGCAGCTGTTCGGTGAGGGAGCCAATCCATTGCATCTGACTTCTCGGATACAAGTCCAATTGAGTTATAGTTACAGGTCTGTTCCTTTTCCCTCCCCCCCCAAATCTGATGTCTATGTAAAAAGACTCTCGGTAGATGTCCTTATACTCAGCCTTTCAAGGTGTCTCTGCCTCCCTCTGAGGGAAGAACTGAAGATGCTGTATAACAGAGTGTCTTTCCCCACCCCAAAATCCTGGGCTGGTCTCACCTGAAACGCTTGACAACATCATTATTGCTTGCAGGTAAAAGCTAGGAGACACACCTTAATGCTTATTGCACTGAAACCCTTTGTTGGATACAAAAGGGTACGTTTTAAAAACAGAAGGAAAGCTTTGCTCGGAAGATACTGAGTGATTTATAAATTACTCACAACATAAGGAATCATTAAAATGGTAACTTATCATTGCTTTGAATGCAGTTGCCAGTTTTCTTCTTACACCAAGTATAATACAGGAACTTCATGAATATTGCTGTGAAGATCATGGACTTGAAGAAATGATTAGTCTGAGTTAAAAAACACGTCCATTTGTTTACTGCTAGGTGAACAGTCGGCTCTATTCACATTGTCAACGGAAGTGCAGTACTCAGAACAGGTTGCCTTTAAAAAAGTAACTTATTAATTTGAGAAGAATAAAAATAAAAAGTGTTTTCTTCATTGGCCCACAAGAGTATTCAGAAGCAGAGAAAGGAGACTCTGCTTTCACTACCTACAAAGTCTCCTCATGCCATACCTCTCCCTTCCTATGGGTAGTGCTCTTGCTGATACAGCTGGCACGGAGATGTACACGTGCCTCTAGAGAAACCGGAGAGCTGCGCAAACTGACAGAGAGTGGAGTGCAAAGGAAGGATGTGCTGCACAGCTCATTTCTGGCCTCCTTTTGGTGGCACAAGAACAAATATGCATGGGACGGAGAAACCTTTGCTGATCGGTGTACCCCTTTGCTCTGCACTGGAGGCTTTGTAAGTGCTTCCTTGCATCTTTGGGAATGGCCCCATGATGGGAAAGATAAAGGTGGGCATCCGCTGTGCTGGTGGACCTGTGAGGAGAGTGCAAGCTCTATCCCCCAAAAGTGCAATAAAACTGGCATTCCCTTGCTCCTTGAACCCACCAAGGCGCTTGGCATGTCCCAGGACTAATCTCAAGCTGGGAAAAGAGGTCTCAGCACTTCTGGGGCTATGCATCTACTACTGGAATGAAGCCCCATACTTTTGCTGGGAGCATGACATGTCTACATGCCTCTTTGCACAGGTGCCTTGCAGCCCTGCAGCTGGTTGGGGCTGCCGAAGCCTGTCACACACCTACCTCCCTGCTGCCGCTCAGCCTTTGCCACTGAGCACAACGTGCCTGGCAGTGAGTTGGTAAGGAAACTGGGACATGTTAAACAGATACCACCTGGAGCTTTCCCATTTCTGGGAAATCTTCAATAATCTGAAATTTGCTTTTGACTAAAGACAAAATGAAAGGTTATTTTCTGCACATGTAGAATGGGTATATTTCTTATGGAACAAAATGGCTTATTTCAGAACTAGTGCTGAGTTACATATTCCAAAAGATGCCATTTAAAAAACATTTAAAAAACATTTTCCTCACTGTATTTTTCATCTGTTTGGTTCAGAGTTTTATTTCATTTAGCAGAATTCTTAGCATTGTTTTCTATATGTTTTTAATATTTCATACCCCAATGATATCGTCATTAGTGCAATAGCATGGAAAATATTTGTGTTACTATTGCAGTAGTAGTTGAAATGAGCTAATGTTCTGGCAGTTCAGAGTTAGGTCTATACTTTTTGTATAGGGGAAATACATAGAAAAAGGGCAAACACAGCTTCGAAACGAGTAGTCTTCTCAAACTTCTCTACAGATCATTGGAGAGAAGGATCAGTAGACCATTTTTTGAGTATCCTTGAAAGAAGACTTTATTTAGATTATCAACATATCACAACATGTGAAAATTATATAGGAGACTTGGTAAGAAAACTTCAGAAAACAAGAAAGGCTGAAAGTGTTTGTTACTCAGAAATACTCCTGCTAGTTCTGTATTTCCATTTTGACAACTGAATAGAAGTTATTTCTTGCAAATGTAAAATATGCATATTCTTTTACAGAAAAAGTATCTCATGTTGGCTGTGTCAGTATTTGTATTACAAAAATAATAATAATAATAATAATTTGATGTATGAAAGATGATAAAATTCCTCAAACAATAGCAGTAGTCCCAGCAACAGTGAAAACAACCCCCCACCCCCACCAGCTATTACACTTTATCTCTCTGTGACATATCTTATTATGAAGTACAGTGCACATGGACTTATCAGAGAGGATAAATAAGAACAATTGTCCAATGGGAAAACTTGTTGCATGAAATTTCAAATGGGTTTTCCAAAAATATAGTCAAATTTTGAAAAGGATTATTTGCATATTAACAATTACTAATAATAGTTTAGTCCAAGCAAAACAACTAAAAAAGTTACAATGATTTGATCTAGCTTGAAGAAGAACTAAACCATTGACCATTATACTTTGCGAACATTGGGATTGATAAGACAGAATTGGTGGCATCCACCTAACAGACATGTGCTCTGGGAGGCTTTCTCTCCGTTATATTTTCTATGAAGATTTTTTTTTCTTCCTCTCAACCCTCTCAGCACCTTACAGAACAGCAGAGGGAAGGGCCTGGGATCAATGTGTAAACTGAACTGCATACTTCAAAATACAACCAGCATATAATGTACTAAGTTAAAATTTCACTTTTCTTTTCACAGAAAGATTTTCAAACATGTTTTGGTGTCTAAAAATTCAGCCTGTTGATATTGCAAATGGGCCCAGTTTCTAGTGACCATTTGCACAAGGCAGCTAACATTCAAATGCTTTAGAAAGCATATTTTTTCCTACTGTTGTGGTCTCATTACTTTTAAGACTATTCTTGAGACGCTTTTGAAAATGAGGTGTAAGTACTTAAACATGAAGGCTACAATATCATCCCAAGCCTACAGCCAATTTTAAACTTGCTTCATCTATATTTGATACAGCCTTCTATCACATAGATGTATACACACATTGTAATAGACTTTCTGACCACCTCACAGGAAAAAAAAAATAGTTCCTGAACACCTCCTGGCACAGTCTTCAAGATGATTTATGCATGTTCTTCTGGTGTGGCTCAGGGGGTTCTTGCCCCAGACCAGTAGTGACCTAGCTCCCCAGTCAAGGGTCAGTCACTGTTCTCACCATTTCATCACCCATTCTGCACCTTTCTCCATGGTCAGGAAGACTTCTCTACCTTCTGCCAAGAAATAGAATTTATTTTCATACCCAAAGACATTGGAGAACCATTTTTTTTAACATTTTCCATGGTACAAGAGAAAAAAAAAACACTTCACTTATAAAAAAGGAACAGGAAATAACAAAAGTTAGATGATGAAGTAATAAGAAATATCTTTGTCATGGAAAAGCTAGAGACATTCTTTTATTCTGATAAAATGTTGTTATTTTTAAACCTTGGATATTTTGGTAAAAACATGGTGGGTAGACCTGAGACTGAGATGCTCAAAAAAAGTTGAAATTTGTAAGTTAGTGTTGTAAGACATATATAAAAGCAGAAACAACAGTAATGTGATTTTGCTCTGCACCAGTGCATTTCAACAGAAATTTTAGATGGTTACAAGAGTTTGTGTCTCATCTGGGTGGCAAAACAGGATAAAAATTTTCACTTGACAAAATTTCTGACAATACTCTGTGATTGTTAACTGCATCTCTATGTTAGTGTTCTCAATTGAAAAAGACTGATTAACAAAACTTGTCATTTGCAAAATGCATGAAAATCAAATCACTATGATCTGAAGTTATCCATGAGTCTGTCCTCCCTACAGTTGGGTTGAAGAATTCGTATAATCCTACAGTGTGATATGACTACAAAAGAAAAGGCTATATGAATCTTTTTTAGCTTGTTTGTGTCACAGATGAAGGAGGAGGGAGTCACCACTGATGAAGAGATAACTGAATTGCAGATAAGAAATTCCTGCTGGCATAAATCCCTTGCCAGCACTTGCTTCAGTGGGGAGGCTGGCAAAAAGCCTTTCTCAAGGAGAGTTGCTCACCAGCTCCTTACCTTCAGGCCAAGTGATGAGGTTATTTGTTGGGAGTGTTAAAGGACCCTGAAAAATGAGGTGGCAGCTAGTGATCTTCCTATATTTTCTTTTCATAGAGCATTTAAGTAAGGCAAACCACAACTCCAGGACAATAGTATTTTTCCTCTGGAGCACAAAATATTTCCTTTTGCTCATCACCTGATAAGGCCAGCAGATACTTGTGAGGCTCAACCTATGTTGTAGGTGTTTTTGCACATGCCTGATGTTAATGTTTATGTGTTTTAAGACTCAAGCTCACAACCTTAACTCGAGAGTTCTACTATAAAGAGAAAATACATGAAAATAACATTAAGTGCCTTTAAAAGCAAACATAGTATGATATGGAATGCTAATGCTGAACTGACTTAGTTATAAATTCATTATGACTTTATTAGACTGTTACAGAGCAGACTAATGTGGACATCTTAATTGAAAATTTAAAAGAAAATATTTAGCTTTCTTTAAATCTAGCACTTTTAATTTATTCCTTTTATTTCTCCAGTTTCACTATATTGACCAAATCTTGTAAAGTTTTTATTTTTTATTAATATGCATTTTTCCGTTTAACTTCAGTTTGTTTGTTTTTGTTTTATTTTGCTTTGATACAGTCTGATTTTGGGGGAAAATTTCACTCTGATTTCTTTTTTGTTTGCTTCTTTTTCTTTCTTTCTTTTTTTTTTTTTCCTATAAGTTTATGTTAAAACTTAACATGTTTTCACTTAAATGTTTTCACAATTTTTCTGTCTGAACTAAGTGTATGTATTTATACAATTTTACGTTACATTACCCTTGACGATAAAGAACATGTGTATACTCTTCTTGTTTGAAAGGCTGTGTGCAATTTTCAGATTTCCTAAATGGCTTAAAACCTGCACCTTCTAATTATACTACACCTACAGAGCATATGATGGTAAGGAGGAAAGGTTAATGGTGCCAAACCAGGGGCAGAGGATGGGTAGGTCAGCCCCTTTGGGCTGTAGAAAGGGCTTGGATCTACCTCAGATAGCCACAAAAACGCACCCTAAAATTGAAGTTTGAAACAGCTCTCAGACATAGCCTTGAGTGAGTCTCCTGTGTGGGAAGAAAAAAAGAAAAGAAAATTAAAAAAAAAAAAAAAACTTATATAATTAAACTTTTTTTGCTACAGTCTTATTTTCTTGATTAAAGGACATGTGTTTCTCCAGGAGTTACCTGGAGGATCTGTCATTCCTAAGTCCATACAGACCTCCATTCTGAAAAAGAAAGCCAGTCTAGGACTTTTCTAAACTATCCGTTTTCTGGGAAACATGCAGGAACGTAGATTTAAATTATTTTATCAATGCTATATTCAGATCTGTGTGGAAAGTCAAAGAAGAGAGTTTCTGTAATAGCATATATATGCCCAAGAGAAGGCAAATGAGAAATATCATTAGCTCTATCAAAGCAGTGTATGAGGAAGACAGCTCCATTAGCCTTATTTTAATATGAGGAACCTGAGGCATGGAAAGATGAAGTGACTTGTCTGAAACCACTCAGCAAAACAGGTACAGAAATCTGTCTCACCTGTTGCATTTTAGGATGTATGACAAGTGGCATATGGCAGTGTACTTACCTCTGATACACCTTATTTTAAATTTATGGAGCTGGAGATTTTGGGAATTGCTTGAAAACTAAGGCACAGACAGACTTTGCAATCCTTATGATATATGGGTCTATATTGTGTTATATACTTTATATTATGATGTAATTTGGGAATCTGATTTGAATATCATCAGGATCACTTTTGTTGGTGATAACATTTTTCTGGAGTATGGACTTCTGTTAAGATTACTTACAACCACTAAGTATACATTTCAGTCCAAAAGAAGTTCTCTCTGACAAAAATAGTTGCTAGGATGGGTAAGTATCTCTTGTTATCAACCTGATTAACAACATCTTGTGTTATATTATCAGTCCTTCTCTGTGGATATGAAATTTGATGTTAAAATTTAATTAGACAGGATTGTGTAAGAGGCAATTTTTCAACTTCCTCAGAATAAATGATTTTTTGCAGCCTATTCACTTCAGTTTACTGTTGATGTTCATAACTGTTATAATAGTAATAGTGGTGATAACACGGTCATTTCTGAGTTGCTGAAGATATGTGGGTCCAACCTATGAGCACAATCAGAAAGACAACCTTACAACAAAAGAAGAAAAATTAAACATGATCCAAGGAGTGGGAGGTGAGAAAGAAACATGAAGTATGTGGAAATTAGACTGGTTAGAGCAATGCAGTCATGAAATCTCACTCTGAGATGATGCCTATCTTCTCCATGAAACCTTTGGAGTTAACAGCAACGGAAAAATGCTTAAGGTGACCTGGGAAACAGTGGCCTGCTACCTTTTCAAGCAGTTATCATGTCCTGGCTGTCTTATTCTTCCAGTCTGGAGCAAAGGTTTCCTTTTATTTATGTACTATTTTAAATTTTATTTTTATATTTAATTATTTATATGATTTTATTAATCTATTTATATCAGTAGTGAATTTTGTGTTCTGGTGAAGCCAAATTGAATGATTGTAGGATTTGCAGTAGTGTCTAGGCTTAGCTACAGTAAAGTGTTTCCTGCATGAATTATTGCTATGAATCCTTCTGAATGATGAGTGCCACCACCGAAGTCACTGTTAATGCTCCTATGACATGGTGGAAGGTCAAAAAAGTCTTAGGGGTAAGTAGCCCTCTCTATCTGTTTCTAATCCTAAACTTATCCCCTGTTATCTCTTATCTCCTGAGAAAGAAGTAATTCAGAAGATAGGCAGAATTAATCTTTCCCTCAGAGCCTCAAGAGAAAATGTTTGGCTATAGAAGGGTATGGGTGGAAGAGGTGTGAAGATCTAGCATATCTATACATTTGTGTCTGGATTCGACTACTGAACCATCCACTGTACCTCTTAGAGGAAAAGAGTGAGTTTACTTAGACTATCTTCATTGTCTTGAAAGAGAGAATTGAAGAGGAGGGTAATAGATACCAAAGAGGCTCTAGAAACCAACAGCAAGCCAGGAGCCATAAACATCAAAGCTCTTTTCTCAGGTGGCAAGGTTAATATGCAGTGGACTCTCAAGTTATCCCATAGGGTCTATGGCCACCTTCATTTCTTTCTCCATGTGTTGCTGCTGAATTATGCCTTTTTTGATTTTTTTTTTTTATTATTATTATTTTTTAATGCCCCAGACACAGGGTCTCTCACTCTCTTCAGTGAGATCCAAAGCTGTTTGGCAACCTGGGTCTCTGAAGTAGCCCCATTTGTGTATGTGTAACCCCATTACATATGTAACACTCAGATGTTCTGATAAAACAGGAGAAAGTAAATCTGTACAATTTGGACAGTAGGTAGAGGTTATATGAGTGCAAAATAGATGGTTTATATTTTTATTTTTATTTTATTTTTAATATTCACAAAGTTTAAGCATTGTTTGCAATGTATAATTAATTTCCTTCTTGTTAATCAAGTGTATTGGCTTAACCATTTTATCTGAAGAATTGTCATTTCATAACAGTATTTCTGCTTATAACTTGTCTGACTTTCTTTGGTAATGGGTGAAGTTGATATACCTTCCTCTGCTGTGCCAATGTCTCCTCAGCACTTTGAAGCTTCTGGACATAATTCACCAGAAGTTTCTATTTTGATGTAGAAATGGAGACAACCAAACTCCTGCTGCAGATGCAGAGATTCAGAAGGTGACATTGATACATTTGACTTCAGAAATACTGGAGAGCAATCAGCCTCTCCACTTAAAATGAATGAAAAAGTAAAACATAGATTTGTAGAAAAATGTGAAGGAAAAATTTATGGTTCTGGAATTGTCTTACAAAATATCTTACTTCATTAAAAGCTATTGGGAAGTTTGTCTTTGCATTACCTGTGACATAAATTTAGACAGCTACATAAATAATGAAGGATTACCAAAACTGAAGAGACTAACTTTATTTGAAAAGTCCATCAGAAGCCACTAAGTGTGCCTTTTATTAAAGGCCAATGCTCTATTTGTCATTACACTGAGCATCCAAACCAGAGTAAAATCAGTCTGCTGTATGATTGAATCTTTGTGTTGCAGCAGCACACAAAGAATGCCCACAGGCTACTCTTGGCAACAGGTTCCATACTGTTCATTGCTAAAAAAATCATATTAATAGCATCTCCATTCCTAGGAGCTCACGGCACAGAAAAGGAATTCACAAGTTTAGAAAAGAGTTTGCAGTCCCAAGTCAATATTTGAAAGCAGTTAAAATCCACTTCTCTACTTCTACTCCTACTTCACTTTCTTCTCCACTTCAAATTTTATAGCTCAGTATAGTACCACAGTTTCTGAACAAACTATTTATTCAGCCATATGAATGATGTAAAACTTAATTATTCAGGTGATATTATGCCCCATTTATCCATATCCAATGTGTCCAGAGAAGGGCTACAGGTGAAGGGCCTGGAACACAAGTCCTGTGAGGAGCAGCTGAGGGAGCTGGGGTTGTTCAGTCTGGAGAAGATGAGGATCAGGGGAGACCTTATTGTTCTCTACAGATACCTGAAAGGAAATTGTGGGGAGCTGGGTGTTGGCCTCTTCTCATAGGTAACTACCGACAGGACTAGAGGGAATGGCCCCAAGTTGTGCCAGGGGAGGATTATGTTGGAAATGAGGAGACATTTCTTCTCAGAAAGTAGTCAGGCATTGGAACAGGTTGCCCAGGGAGGTGGTGGCATCACCATCCCTGGGGGTGTTCAAGGAAAGGTTGGATGTGATGCTTAGGGACATGGTTTATTGGGTGATATTTGTAGTAGGGCAATGATTGGACCAGATGATCTTGGAGGTCTTTTCCAACCTTAATGAGTCTACGATTCTATATATATACATGGATATGTATATGGTAGGCACAAAGACGCAGAGCAGAGAAGGAAATGTATTTCAGAAACAATGCCCCTTTGCTTCCCTCAGAGAGGATGTAGTACTTTCCAAAGGCTTTTTCTTTATCTTTAAAATATAATATGGATACACATTTGCATCCAGACATCTTGCAGCCATTACAGCTCATTAAAAAAAAAGCCTACTATTTATATTAAATTACAACAATTTTATCATTCCTATCTATTCAATTATTTATTCCAGCTTTTTGAAACATCAGTATCACATGAAAGATAATTAGTGGTATCTAATTCCATTTCTGGAATTTAAATAATGTCAAAGGTTTATATTATATACACAGACGCCAAATCAGTAGGTATGTGTGTGCAAGGGAAATAAAACCTAGGGTTTGGGAATAGCAGGCTGGGTAAATCAATGTGGATAAAGAAGAGTCTGTTCTAATGAAATATGTTCTGTCATTTCAATTAGGCTGAAGAGTGAATAATTTCTGATCATTTCTTCAGTGGCTGAAGAGTGAAACACCAATATTTATTTAGAAAACATGCTCTTTTTATGTATTTTGTTTAACTGAAATTCCATTAGAAATCTCATGAGCTATCCTGCATACAGATAAAGGAGAGAGCCTACAAAGAATGGTTATGATCCTAGATTTGATGGAGAAAAAAAGCCAAAGAAGCAAGAAAAGAAAGAAGCTCCAGAAGCTATAGGAGCAATCTGGACCTACCCAGGACTGATTCTGTGATAAGTCAAGGCTCAGCTTCAATCAAAATTTCTAAAAACTCTTGCCAAGTAATAAATAGGCTTATAAAATCACATTCAAGCATCTAAGTAAGTGGCATGACTATCAAACGTGCCAAGCATCGCCAGAGAAGTGCTGCTAAAAATCAGACCTGCTAATTAGAAAACCATACTGGGTAACAACATCACAGCATCACTTCAAAAGAAATAAGATTTTAAGCATCTAGCTTCATCAGCCACGAGAAAGAATAAAGAAAATGTTGGCTTGACAATCTAAAGCACGAACCCCTGCTCTTACATGATTTAAAGGTGAATCTTCTATAGAGGGTGCAAATTTAGGTATCACATTCAACTGTTGACAAGTAGAAGAGCAAGAATGTACCTGGGTATAAAGGAAAAAGTTAACTTCCTCACTCTGCCATCATTCCTCTCAGCTGATTTGCTAACCTTTTGTACTTAGTAAAGAGTTTTTTTTTTTTTTTTCTTTCCTTTTTAATTTATATATATATATATATATATATTTTTTTTCCTAGGCTTTTGGAATAATTTCAATGAACATTAGTGTTGTTGAGATGTGGGGTATTTGTTTCAATTTTGCAGTTTATTCTTTCACATAAAAAAGTAAAATATATGCTGACATTTCACACTTCTACAGTGATGATGCTAGTAAGACCCCAAGAATGTGCATTTAGCCTTTTGATATCAGTTGCAGCAAAAAATTCTCATCTTACCTCAAAATAAGTTTATTTCTGGATGGCAGTGTACATACCCTCACATACCCTGCTAAAGTTCTGTCTTCAAAGGTAGAGGTCATGCAAAGACTCATCACTTAAGAACCAGAGAAATAAACAGCAAGGATAGGGAATGTTATAAGCTTGAATAACTGAAAAACGTGACAAGATACTTTGGAATTTTTAGATATATATTCTAAAAAAACATGTTTAAAGGAATATATATATATACATACACTCAAATCCCAGGAATATGAATTATATATATATATATATATACATACATATTTTTCTAAGCTCACAATCAGCTCCAAATGAGCCAGGAAAGAATCTCTAAACTCACACAAGCAAACTTTCTATCTTCACTTAAATATGTTGTACTAAAACATCCATGGTGTCTAAAACACTGAACAATGTTATATTTTTATCCAGCCTTGCTGTTTAACACACCTAAAGGCAAGCAACCTCCCTGGAACATAGTGGTCCCGCCATTATTTATTTATTTATTTATTTATTATTTATTTATTTATTTTCACTTTTACCAAAGGAAAGCTGCTGAACAGGATGGGCAGATGAGAGGGTGCTGAAGACAGGAACAGATGAAGGTGATGAGTGTGAGGGGGGCTGTGTATTAGGAGAGGCACTAAAGCCAGCCATCTACAATGACATTGGCATGCATTTTCTTACAGGTGCATTAGCTCTGGATGGCACATTGGAGGAGACATCTTCAGGATTTTTACCTGTAGGTTTTAAAAGGCATTTTAACAAACTTATCCCATGCTAATGTGCATTGGCTAGCACCAGACATATCTCAGAACACATCGCTTTTAAACTTACCACTTCATACACACTCACTTGTTTTTCTGTTTCTAATTAAATAGCAATTAAATTATTGCTCAAGCTACCTGGTATGGTGTCGTGTCCTGCCTCTGTTTCTAGCACAATTTGATAATATCTCTTCCTCCAAGCCTACATGTAGCTCTGGCTGTCTGTTGCCACCTGCAAGCTCTGTGTACATGAGACAGACAGGCATGCTCTTCCTCCTGCTCACACTGCTATGGAGCTAGAGGAGAGGGAGCAGGAACTTTTATTGGGTAGATGCTCCTTGCAATGCCTTCACATGTGGTGGGAGGACAGCTAATCTCTTAACTGCCCTTTCTTATTGGGAAGAGGAAAGAAAGGAGGGAGGATGGAAAGGAAACCTTTCTGTAATGCTTGCAAGTGATTACAGAAATCTCAGCAGAGGCTTCAGATAGAAACAACCAGATATTTGTACATACTGCTGCAGGGCATGGCCAGCAGTCTTTATGTACTGCTTTGCTGAGGCTCAGGAGGCATTTATACATCCATAGAACTAACTAACCAGCCGTCATGACACTACTGGGAGCATGATCTCTTCTTTTCAACTGATTGTATAGAGCAGGTAGATGAGCCACAAGCAAAGCATGCAGTCTAATCTGACTGCTCAGGCAGTGATTGTTGCACAGATTGAATGACTAATAGCAAAAAGCCATTCTGAATTCATCTTCATTCAAGTATGAACTGGGTCCCTTAAGAAGTAGCTGTTTGCTTAGATGTTTTTGTTGCCTTAGTCATTACTGCGTTGATAATAACTTTAGGTTCTGCCCTGCCTCTCCAAATTATTTTGGAGCAGATGGATGTTAAATGTTAAATTTTTACACTTTAAATGTTAAAATTATGTCTTTTATTAAGAGCAGATCTTTGTGGTGTAGCTTGCACCTGAAAGCTGAGGCAATGAGAAAGTGGAAATCATATGGCTCAGCAAACATCAGTAAAATATCAGCATTGGCTGATATTTTGTAAAGCAAAAACATCTGTCTAATACAGTGGTTTATTTAAAATTAGACATTAGACAGTGGCTGAGTAACATTATTTTCTTTTGCCTCTAAAGAGGGAGAATGGTGGTATCTCAATATATTTTGACCAATGGAAAACACTGAATTCCTAAGTAGTGTAATTTTAGCAACTAGCTTTTGTGAAATGATCACAAATTTCTACATCATCCACCAAAAATATTATAATATGTCAGAATTTTTATTTAATTTATTGAGGAAAAGACTATGTATATATATATATATATTCCATAAAGTAATACCCATTTACTTTTTATTTATATAACATATATTTTATTTATATAACATATTACACACAATCTTCTTTAATGCAATAGAATTGTTAGTTTCTGTTTTTATATGAGCACTAGTAACACTGGCATCTAAACTGTTCTGGTGCCTCAAACAAGGAATATGAAGTATTGTATCTGGTCAGCGATTTTTGCATTTTCAGTGCTTTTATACTGAATTTGTAAGATGTCTGAATAAAAAGTATTAAGTAGAGATAATGACGTGAGTATGCATCACATCTCTACCTCTAGCCTAACCGCTTGCCTTCAAGAGTGGCCAACAGCAGTTGCTTAGTATAATAGTCCAGCTCAGACAGGAACTCCCAGAAAAGGGTCATTGGTGGTTAGGAACTTCATGAGCATCCATATTGCTATGTCTAATTGTATTTGATGCACCTTTCTTAATTTGTTTTAACAATTTTATGCCACCAAAACATCCTCCGGCAACGAGTTCCGTAGATTTATGTAATGTTAGGTGCAATGTGAAAAAGTCCTTCCTTCTGTTGTTTTAAACATGAGGACTGATTATTTCACTGAATGTACCCTATTATGAGAAGCAGCAAGTAGTCGTTCATTAGTCACCTTCTCCATGTCACTTACTGGCATCCTACTGAATGATGGGGACTTACACAACAAAATGAAATGCATACCTTCTAAGAATGGCTTCTAAACTTTTCTTTTAATCAAGATTCAGCCTTCCCTGTAAATGACAGTCATTATGCACCATTAAGGATGAATATGGTATGCTTCTGGAAATAAAGATTGTCTTATCTTCCCCGGTCATTCTGGATTCCGTCTTTCATCTCTGGGAAGTGACTGACCCGGAGTATTGAATTCACAGGAAAGGATCTCTTTGAGCTTGCTGAACTTTGGAACAGGTCCTATGAGAGAAAATCTGTTTCTGTAGGTGAGATGGGTGTCCCAAATTCATGTAATCAAGAAGAGCAAGAAGGTTCTCTACAAGAGGACTGAATACAGATTCATGAAGATCGAATCCTAAGTTATGTGAATCATGCTTTCAATTTATTCTTCTAAGCTGCCACAGTTGAACACTGTAGCAGCAGACCTGGAACAGTCACCCTAGCTAGGCCTTGCAAATGTTTCACAGAGAACAGATGGTGGAGACTACTTACATTTCTAAATGCAATAAATAAACCCCCATGGAGTCTGAAGTGGATTACCAATGACTAAATAGCATTTAGTAAGTTTGGTGTGTGTGTCTGCTATAGGTACTGCTGCAGCCCATTCCCTTAGCCTACCAGGCCTGCTTTCTGGATCAGCTTTCCTTTATATTAATCTAAAGGCCAGATTCATATCACCTGCCTAGTTTAAGCAGCACAAATATGTACATAGCCAGTAATGTGGCATGTGCTCAAGACAATTCAAAAATGAGCCTCCAGAGATGGCTCTTTGCGGTTATTTAGGATGTCAAATTTAACGTGCTTTTAACCTCATGCTTCTTGCCCTGGTGCTTTCATTTGGTGGGCTTTTAGTCAGGCAGATGGGGTTTATTCAGGCCTGAGTTACAAACTGTACAGGAACTGAAGATGTGGCAGGTACTGCAGTGGTCACTTAATTATGGACTGGCTTACTGTATATGTTGCTCCATCATTCCTGTGTCAGCTCCTGTTGCAATCTGGCTCATGGACATCTCAGACAAGCTGCTGAAGAACATCTAGACTGGGTTGGGTACCTATTACATGTCTAATTAGAAGGAAACAATTACCAGCATTACATGGTGCAATTGAAATTCCATGGAAGCAAACAGCAGCTTTGGCATTTATTAAAGCTTCTCTTTTTAAATACTCCTTACATATTGATTTGTCTATTAACTTCCATTAACTGTGTATACAATGCAGAGATTTAGGTTTGTTATAAAGTTCTGTGTTATACATGTGTCTCTCTTGAATGTCTTTTTTTTTTTTTTTTTTTTTTTTTTTTTTTTTTTTTTTTAACGTGCTTCTTGAAACTCCTTGTTGTGTACTCTCAGTTTTCCCAGATAATACCTACCACAGCAGCCACAGCTTCCAGTGCTCTCACTGATGATGGATTGCTTCTGCAGTCTGGATGAGATGTTCCTCTCACCTCACTTCCTTTGCTCACATGGATGCATCGATAACTGTGTAGTCTGTGTTGTGCCCACAGCAAGGGTCACTCCTCTGTTCTGTGGAGATGGGTGAGAAAAAAAACAGGACTTGTGCACTATCTGGAAAAATCCTTCTTTCAAATAAGATGGCTGTTCCATGTGATGTACTTATCTAGGCTGTTTCCAAGCTTAGTCTTCTCCTACGGTTTTGCAACAGGGCTCCCCAGCTGAGCCCTGATCCAAATCTCAGCTCTACAGCCTACCTCCCTGATTTCAGTGGGTTTGGATCCATGGAGCTCCAGCCACTCTGGATCCATGATGCTCTTTTCCTGATTAGAAACACATAGTGTTAAACAGGTGGAAGCCATGGGGGAAGAGAGCTCTTTCCTTTCATAGCAGCTCTCAGAATCCCTCCACCAGCATGGAACACCAGAGCTTTGCCCAGGTC
Source organism: Nettapus auritus (assembly GCA_011076525.1). Lineage (NCBI taxonomy): Eukaryota > Metazoa > Chordata > Aves > Anseriformes > Anatidae > Nettapus > Nettapus auritus. The sequence goes on along the minus strand of CM021766.1, from coordinate 112,781,636 downwards.
CACTGGTGCGGGGAAATTCAGTAGAGCTTGCCATGGCCGCAACCCTGCTGACTATTGCTGAAGATAGCAGTTGCTCGTTTGCTCATTTTCAACTTTCAGTCGTTTTCAAATATTTCATTAATTTCCAGTTCTGAGTAGCTTCCCTTCTTGCATATTTAAAGAGACTTTCATTTATGTAATAAAAGCAGTGATTAGCCCCTCAGCAATGAACAATATATATATTTTGCCATCATTTTTTTCCCCATTAAAACTTCAATTTTTTTATTTTTAGGGTAGAAAAATATTGATGTGAAAATTTGTAAATTACACAGGAAAGGCACCTTTCTATGTAATTCTGAACTCCAAACTCACAGAAAACAGAGGTAAGACCTATCCCTGCCAACTCAAAGTTGTCCATAATATTGCATGCAAACTTACAGCAGTAGAGGAGCTTCGCTCTAACGAAGCCAGTAGGATGACATACCTGATGCCATTTGATTACTCTTCCCATGTATTTTGTCTAAAAGACACATTTTCAAGTTTATTTTAAGTTACTTGAACATTCATTCTAGGTACATTAGAAAATCTGAGGTATGATTTCTCCTTATCTATTTCCTCTTATTTTCCCCTTTTTGGTAGTTTACATGGGAAAATTCCCTCTACAAAAATATTTTAAACCTGCAGATATATACTATTCTAATTTTGTTTGCATAGCATTTTGGATAAAGAGGTTCGTACTAAAGCCATTCAAATCTAAAACTGACCCTTATTCATTAACACCTGCAATCCCCCCCAAGTGGCATGGACCGGTGATGAGCCCTGTGGTTTCTCAGGGGTCTCTTGGAGGTTTATTCCAGATGGACAGATGCCGTGTAGGTCTTCCTCTGACAGGTGCCATTCCCTGGGATCTTCACCCCTCACACCTCTACAACCCTTTTGAGCTTCCTGTTCTGGTATCCTCTCTACGAGGGTTTCCTCGCTGCTGTGGAAGACACACAAGTTATTTCAGGTGCTATTTCTGATCATCTGGTATATCTAATGCATGCATAATACATGAAAGTGCACTTGAACATACATTCATGAACATGCATTCACAAATTAGTGAATATAATAAGAATGTATAAACAGCTTGCATCTGCCAAACAATGAGTGAGACACCTGTGTAACATCAGACAACATTAAATTGTTTACTATTTCACTGAATTCACATGAGGTCATTCCCTCATCATTCCTCATACTCCATACATTAATTCAGTTAACTAGGATACCCCTCAGCAAGGGATGTACTGAACCTGGACCTGGAGAGAATAGTGACTCTCATTCTAAATTAAAAACAAACAAACAAAACAGCAACAACAACAAAAATGACTGACCAATGATTGTAGTGTTTGGGTTTCAAAAATACTTTAAAACCATTTGGGTTTCTTCATACACATAGGATGAGAAAGTGAAGCCAAGGAAAAGACAGATGTTAAGAACAATTATTGGATTCCACTCAATCAGTTTATTCTGAAAACAAAATTCATTATTATGATAATTACTGACATTTTATGCCTTTCTGACTGTAATGAATAGTAACTTCTGATGTTGTCAGAAGAAGGAAAGATTAAACAATCAAAATGTCTTAGTCATTGTTAGATATAAAATTGATGCCTCAACCTTTAAAAAAAAAAAAAAAAAAAAAAGTTATGATATTAGCAAGTTGTTCCTTTGGTTTCTCAAGAGTATGACGATGCACATATAATTACACAGAGAATGAGAGTGGTGAGAACAGAGAGGTGCGGCCTTATAGCGCACTGAGTACAGGCACACCCCTAAGAAAACAGTCAGTCACTCAGGAAACTGATAAAGAGTTTCTGTACCTCACATCCAAGGTGATAAGCAGCACTCCGGCAAGTCTGAATGCCTCATCCACCATTTCAGTTGTGTACCTGAGATGTTCAAGTCTGCCAAAATAACTTTAAAAGGTGCATGAGCCATAAGCACCCTGCAGCGAAGCACTGTCTTCAGGTCAACTGGAAGTGGGGTAGGAATGCATAAGATGCTGCTCCACCACTCTGCTAAAAATAGATATTCCCCTTTGCCACCCCCCAGATCCCCTTGAACTGTGATCCAAGTTTATCCTTTTGTTAATTAATGACAAACTCTTTAGTAAGGAGAATTTGGGTTTAGCCTTCTTTATAGAATTTACAGAGCTGTATAGATGTTTTGTATTGGTAGTAATGGCATTAATAAGGGTAATAGCAAACTGGGAAAACAAACAAAAAACCCTCCAACTTTTGTGAAGTGTGCAACAGAGGCTTTACTGAAAATAAATACATGTTTTTACTCCTCTAAGCTCAAATACGTCAGTCTTGAAAGTAACAACAGACAAAACAAGACGTAAAAAATCTATAGGAAGTAAAAGAAGAAAGCTATATTAAAATAAATGATGCTGAATGTTTCAGATGATGGGACTATAAGTTAATATGAGAACTTCGGATGCTTACAGTATTGGTTCCTTCTGCACAAAGTAGACCTTTAAAAAAAACCTAATATCCTTCTTCTTAACAGTTGTCAAAAATGTTACAAGAATAAAGAAACCTCACTCTACTGGTAAAACTTGATTTAGGAAACTGCTGAGAAAGACAGTGACACAGCCAGTAGTTTGCTATAGAAATTGCTATGAAAGCAAAAAGCAGGCTGTCAGTCTCTTCAGTGAACACAGTTTTTTCAGTTTACAAAAAATGCATAGATTAGTAGCTGAAACAGTTTTTCTAAGAATCTTGTCAAAATTCAATCTTTTTTTTTTTTTTTTTTTTTTTTTTTTTTTTTTTGCTGTTGATCACTATAAATGAATGGAAGACATTACTGATATAATTGTTGTCAAAAACTTGGAATTTCAGATTTTCTGGAAGAAAATTAACATTCTTGATTTTGCTATACATTTAAAATAATTTTAGGAAAAGTAATGGAATCCGTCACAGTTTCCTAAATGTCTTCAGATTTGATTATTTTTCTCTGAAAAGTATGCATTGCAGGTTCAACTAGTTTTTGTATATGAGGAGGAGATATGGAAAAGTTTGAAGTATCCACAGATAAGTATCTTCTAGTGCATAAGCTCTGTATTTGATTTGTAGAAGCTTTTCTGCTTGATATGTTTTCCTGTATCCTGCAAGAATGGCAATACTTGGGCTAGTGATTCTAGGACGACACAGCAAACAAAACAAAAATCTCTAGCTCCAATGGAAGAACTTTCCTAAGCCCTGGGTTTTGTCCAGATGCTTCCACTGCTCATCCTGCCACTGCTGGTGCAAATAGTACGAGTACAGATAGCAGTGTAGTTGAATCCTCTATTTGTATTGGTCACTGTTGCCTTTCATTAACCTACTGCACCAATTTCCTCTCAAGCACCTTTCCTTTGGGGTGTGGTTTTAAAAACAGCGGCAACAGCTGGTATAATAAACTCCTTCTCCCCTCAGCCCGCTGTTTTAGGTTGCTACACTAGAGTAAGTGGTTCATGTATTTTAAGGCTAGAGGGGAGATCATTATAATGATTTCATTTACCATGGATTAGAAACAGAGTATATATTTCAAAAATATACCTGGTGTACGTAATTCAGAGATATGTGTGGTCTTGATGTAAGCTTTTTTAGGTGGAGATCCCATCACTTCCCCTGGTTGTTTGTTTAATATCTGTTACACTTCCACATGAAAAATTTGCACAGTGCTTACAGCTCATATTTATTTAGAATACAGATTTCATACTCTTTTTCTTGCTTTGGCTTTTTTTTTTTTTTTTTTTTTTTTTTACTGAAGTTAAAGAGGCTGCTAATGTCAACATCTCCCCCTCATGCATGCAATTATGGCACACGAAAAAACCTGTGGACCTCTCTGCTCCCTATTATAAGTGGCATCAGCATCCCTTCTAACAGTTATTTTTTTATTTTTTTTTTTTTTTTATCCTTTTACTTTTTTATTTTTTTTCCTCTTTTCATTTAAACTCTCTTTTATTCTAGGAAATAGGCATCCCCAGCTGTAAAACCTTTTCATCAGTCTCTGGTTACTTAAGCAGTCTCCATCTTTTAATCAAGAGAGCCCTGTTTTCCTTCTCTTTGCATTTGAACTGTGCAATTAGATTTAAATATATATATGGCTGATTACATTATATCAACAGCAGACCTTGAGGAGGCAGAAGTGTGAGATGTGGGCAACAACCATTCAGAAACTCTTAGCAACTTTTTGTCTTTGTTAGAGTGATTGATGAGGGCGCATTAGTCACTGTATCCAAATAGACCTGTGCCATTTCTTTTCTACCTTCTGTAATTCCCACACATGCCAGGCCACAGTCTGCTTTGCTCTCCTTCTCCTTTCCTCATTGTGCAAAATTTCATCATGAGAGCAATCCCTAGAAGAACATACTTCTACCTGAAGGAAGTACCCAGAAAGGCAACAAGTACACCTGAGGTGGAAGAGGATTTTTCTCTCCTTCCATCATCTAAACGGGGTCCATCATTAACGCTGGAAAATCCAGTTTTAGAAGCATGAGATTTATGACTAAAGAGAAAAGGGGCTGGTTGGCTCAACCATTCCCAAAATCTCTGGGGTAAAGTCTTGGTGCCGTTGAAAATAACAATTTAAAAATAAATAAATAAATAAAATCCTTATTGTCTCCCTACTAAAAGAAAATGACATAATCCCCAGCCTGTATCTGTGGGGATCTATCTCATTTGCAGAAAGGAATAAAAGTATTTTGAATACAAATCCCGTGTAATTTGTTTTCCAGGAGAAAAAAAGAAAACAAAGGGAAAAATACACTAGAATCCCGCTGGCTAGTCTGAAGTGATATTTAGTTCACTTAGCTTTATGCACCCAACTCTGGAAAATCAAACAGAAGCACATCCTCCTCGTTAAGTCAGCGAGGAAATCACCTCTAGAGGATGAATCAGAGCGTCCAAGATCTGAATAACTTGGACATACTTATCTCCTCCCAGTGACTACAGAGGGAGTGCAGGATGACAACACTTAGCAAGTCAGAACATCAGTTAGAGGCCTATGGTGAGGTGGCTTTCCATACCTCTGAAGAAATCCACTGTGCAGATATTTCTCCAGTTATAAAAGTTATTCCACATTGTATGACTGTAGAAACAATGTTGCATGACTTAGGCAAGCTGCATGGGAGGTCCAACTATAAACTTTGTCTTTTGCATGTTTAAATGAATTCTTCAGCAGCCTTTGCAGTGACCTCTATCCCATTGCCATTTTGACTATATTAAAATTAAATATATAAATCATTAAATAGTTCTTAACTCCTAAATAGTTTGCAAATAAAATGGTATTAGCAACAATTGGTCATTCCTGTCTTCTCTTCAAAGTAATTTGTGGATCTTTGTGGACATTTAACATATAAGTAAAGCTGACTCCTAAAAAGAGAAGGATGATTCTGTGGTTAGGCTGTACATGTGGCTTGCTCCCTCTCTTCACACTCTTTTTTGACACAGGATCAGACTTCTACTTACATTTTGACTTCTGTGCTTGACCTATCTGTTAAATTGAAAATACTGTCCTTTTCTACAGCAGTTATCATAAATGATTCTGCAGTCAAGAATCCCAATAAATTGTTCATCCCTGAAACTATTTTCAAAGAAGGACCAAATCTTTGCTTGGTGAACTCAAGATTTTGAGAAACTTGTGTAAATGCAGAGGCTCTTCCTCCTCTGCAGCTTCTTTTGTCTCTTACTGGAGTCCAGGACTTTGTCACTTTGTAGCTCTGATTCATCAAGAAGGACATGTAAACTTCCAGAGATAATGAATACCACACATTCCATCAGGTTCATGCTGCAAAGGCCTTTTAGTGCCTTAAACATATAATAGTTTCAAAGCTGGCTGGAAAAGAAGCTTTAAGGCTTATGCTCCATTTGGATATGTTACCAGCCCACTTCTGTATAGCTTACAAAACAAGTTAGTGTCTAAACTGTGGCTGAATTTACAACAAATTCCACAGAGCTATGACAAGGCAAAATAAATCTTATCATTTGCAGATTACAAATTTAGCCAACAAGGAGGCATTCATCTCTGTCAAACTTGGAAACTAATCACACGATCCACAGCAATGGCAGCAGAACCTTATTAGGCCTAGGAAACATACACGAGTCAAAATATGTTGATTTTGAACATGCTTGGAGACATGGACATGAGAAGGTTGAGTCACCTCTGAGAGCTGTCATAATTCAAACTGCCCTAGCCATTGTCAGCAGCAGTGATGGAGCCCAAGGGACAGCAGAGCTCCTTCAGAGGGGCTAGTAGTCTGCACAGCAACCTCACAGCAGTAAGCAAGGCAAAGGAAACCTGAGAGAGTTGTGCCTGTAATTCCTGCATATCCAGTTCCCACTGCTACACTTCGTATGCCAGCTGTCTGCAGACACCATAATATATGGGAGACTGAGGGCACTGCATTGCACTGGAGTCCTCTGCTAGGAAGATTACCCTTGCTAGGGACTGCATACACCTGCATAGCAGACTTCCTCTGGGTTGCATTGTGGTTTAATATTGTAAGATTTGAATCAATGTTTCCCTCTGCAAATCCTGCCTTTCCTCCTCATCTGAGCAGTCTCACTGAGCCTGAGCAGCAGGCTGGGCTTGTAGGGTACGTGTATAGCCAGCCGCCTTTGAACTAAACTCTACCCTCAGTTATACTTCTGTGAGCTGGAACAAGACTTGAACAAGACTTGCACTTCAGTGACACCAGTTGGGATGTTTCATTACAGAGGAAAGACAACAGCTCTACTCCTTTTCACTCATTCTGGAATTCCAACGGCATTTTCCTAGTAAACCAGCAATAGGAACAAATGAAACATATGATTATTACCATAATCATTTGGTTATCCTTGCTTTCTGATCACACAAGCATAGTAAGGCATTCACTGTACAGAACTGAGCTTCAGCTTTAAGTAATTCGAAAATGTTTGGTTTTGAAGTCTAAGGAAGTTTACTGAGCATTTATCTGATTTACTGATCTTGTGCAAGCATGTTTATCTCTTTCATAAAAAAGTAAAAAAAAAATAAAAAAGGTCTTTTTTTTTTTTTTTTTTTTTTTTTTTTTTTTTTTTCCACTGAGTAGAAAATAAAATAATAATCATAAGAGGACAGGCCCATGAGGCCTTGGAGTCTGTTGTGAACATGGTGAGTTTGTTCATTTTCCCTAAAATAAATTATTTTTATATAATACATAAAATAAAAAAAAAATGTCAAAAAGATATTTCACAGAGAATGATATATTAACAACAATTTTGGCTGAAAAGTGTAGGGGAAACCTGCAAAGTGAGAAAAAATAGCATGTGTAGAAACTTAGTTTAATAAGATCAAGTTTTGCCCTGCCATGTTTTGAAACTATCTGGAAGAGCCTGTTGCCTTCCACAAAGAACAAACGCTGCTAAAATTACTAACGCAATGACTCTACTTAACAAACAACTTAATACCTGCAGACTTTCTAACTGGGCGTGGAGGTGTAATTGGCTCTTTTGAATCTTTCTCCTTGGACAGAAGCCAAAGTAAACTCCCATGCCAAGTCACCCTGATTTAAAAAACATTTTTTTGAAGCTCTTGGTTCCCATGAGTGCCTGGTATCTATTTAATAATTGGAAATTCAGATATATTTGAAATGCTTCATTTGGAGGCTTTGTTTGCATAAAGTCCGTAAGAGCAGGAAGTACGAATATGCTTTAGGACACATGAACCTATGTGTAGCACACACTGTTTTTTGTAGGTTGCTAAAATGAAATATGTATAAATTGAAAATATCTGTTTACATGCAATAGGTCATGAAGCACACACGTGCATTAAAAAGATTTTTGATATGAAGACTGCATTGTACTTCCAATGTCTTTGAACAGGTGCTGTTTATAATTTTGACTGGAGAAAATCTCTGATGAATTCCAGCTACTTTCACACTGTCAGAAAAATATTAACAACGTATTTTGGAGGCACAGCAATGAGATGTAATGGTGAAACATTCTACTTATGACTAAAATATTTTGTACATTTCTGTTTACCTTTTCATAAAGCCTTTTACCTTTTACCTTTAATTTGTCAATGCTGGAAAGGCTCCAAGGCTCTCAGTATGAAAATTGCATTGACTTTTTTTTTTTGTTATTATTTTTTTTTATATTATTTTTTTTTCTCCCAAATACAGATTCATTTCCATTTATCAAAATATTTGATATGTTTTCATCTGTCATGTCAAAAAAATCATTAAATTAAGTTAAAAATATAAGGATCAAAATCGACCATTGGAAAAGCTTTTGTACAGCAACTAATTAGTCAAAGTCTCTTTTTTTTTAATTTTTATTTTTTTTATTTTCTTTTTTATCATTCAGCTAGATGAATGGTCTGCAAAGCAGTTATGGCTTATAGTTATAGGCTGGATTAAATCTAGATATAGAAATTGGGAAAAAAAAAAAAAGATTTCTGAAAACATTGCTTTTTGGAGATTTTTTATTTTTTATTTTATTTTATTTTATTTTGAGAAAAAGAGAAAGAAAGAGGTATAGGGAGCTGGTATTCCCACCTTTGTGGTGTGACAGTCACCAGAGATGAATGGCTACAGCAGCAGGAGACAAAGTTCCACTGCAAGAGGGGTGTCTAGGAAGAGTTGTGCTTCAGAAGACGGGCAGCCTGCCTCAGGTGGCCACAGTCCCGTTTAGACAGGTGATACACCCAGGGCTCTTCTAAAAGTCTGAGGACCCTAGAGGGTCCTAGGCATCATATCCACTTCATTCGACTTTTGCCCTTCATTTTATATATATTTCTAAGTCTAATTATTATTTTTTATACTGATGATTATTCAGAATGACAGGTAAGTAATGTGTGCCATTAGCTGAAGCAATACTGCTTATCCACCCCAATTTTCTTTGTGATACACTGCGACGTGTGTCCTATTTTCTCAGTCTGCAAGCATCTCTGGAGTGCAAAGTGTCTCTGGTGAAAACAAAACAATCCTCCAGATGTAATACTAGCTATAGTGTAACCACACCAGAGATGAGTTAATTCTGCCTTGGAGGTATCGGAACCACAGGCAATTCAGTAGACCTCTAACATTTGCATTTGAGCCAGACTTTTTTTTTTTTTTTTTTTTTTTTTTTTTTAGTGAAATTCAAAAGAAGATGCATCAGGAACTCCCCAATAAAAAGAACAGACTGTTAGCATTTCATCTGTTTCATCTCAATTATGCTAATTTCGCAGATGCTACAGCAGCATATAAGATTCAGTAGCAACAATCCTGACTTTACAGAGGTTACATACACATTTTTACAGAGCTAGCTAAAGTCTTCCTGTCTTATCTGTTAAACCAGGGAATGTTTGCTGTAGGAGCTAAAAATAATGAGGGTAAATTGTAATGCTAAAATGAAGGAGAAAACAGTCTTTTGAAGTATTGCCCCGTGGGACTTGCTTAGACTAGTTCAGTCAGGTTTGGGAAGCATTAGAAGACGGAGGATGTGAAAATGCAGAGAATCTGGGTTCTGACATGAGGGAAAAAGCATGCCACCCGTCTGATACCTGACAGATGTAAAGCTGAGCAAGACAGGGGTAAACCGTCGAAAGGATTTCGATGTGGAAACCATGTGACAGGCAGGTAAGTTAAGTATTATTCATGCTGTTTCATGCTGGTTTTTTTTTTTTTTTTTAGATATATTTTCTCCTTTTTCATAATTAAAACTATGTGCTTTGTGGAGCCAGCCAGTTCCTGGGTGCCCCAACAGAGCAGTATGTTGGAGAGGTGGCGGGCACTGGGTCCCTCATCATATCATGGACCTGGAGGCTTCTGCTGCAGGGGCCTCAGAACAAGAGGCCTGTGCTACAGTGGGGAAGGAGTCCTGTTAAACCAGAAAATGAGTTGTGCGCTCTAGATAATGGCAAGGAAGAACCGAGGGCTAGTTTGCAACATTCAGGTGTATCCATTATTAAGAAATGATGCAAATTCTTTCTTCCAGGAGGAAGCACCAGGGAACATGACTACATACTGCTTTACCTCTCTGTGGCAATGCCACATTGCATGGGGTGCTTTGCCTTGCTTTACCCAAGTGTGAAAGGCTGGACTTACTCTCACTGAAGAGCTTATTTTTTCCAAGGAGATGGGGATGGAGTCAAGCTTACGTTCCTCTGGGTGCAGAGTGAGACTCTTTTTGACTGTCCTAGAGACTTTGCAAGAGTGGCCTGTACCTCTTCTCTGCCTTTTTCCTTTTTCAGTCTACTTAAATCAAAGCTTTCTCACATAATCATTAAGCTTAATGGATATTTCCCCCTGATTTCAGTACAATCTCAAATGTTTGTTATTAAAGGCATTTAAAAAATTTATTTATTTATTTATTTTTAAATATTGCTCATGTAGAAGGGGGTGGTTCATGCCTCTGTATATATAGGGACATGGGTAGGTGAAACTTCTTATTCCTCACATTGTTATCTAACCAGTCAGTCTGCACTGACATAGCTAGCAACTATGAATAATAAAGTCAAATAAAACCACTTTCAGAGAAATGGGGACTCCCTACAGATTTCATTTTACATTCTGAAGTGGCATTGTGACTCCTTTTTCTATGTGTGTTGTATGTAAAATGACCTTTGTGAAACAAAGAAGCAGGCCAAAAATGTTTAAAAAATCACTATTTCTGGTATAAAATACTTATGATAATTCCTGAAGAACAGTAGCATGAACTGCTAAAATACATAAAAGGGAAAAGATGTACTTTTTGTGTTTTACAGCTCAGGGGAAACACACTGAAAGTAATCAGCACAAACCTCTAACCTAATGCCAGCACAGAATTTACTCTCAGCTATACATGTTCATAGGTACTTCTATTAAATTAACACTTACATTTGCATGGTCAAGTTCTGGGTTTATGCATGCATTGAAGGCTATATATGGATTTGCTTATGATACTGCCACCTTCAGGAATTAAATTTTATGTAAATTTGAAACAACTGTGGTTGTGAGATGAAATAACACTAGAGGCAATCTAAATTTATCTAATTTGCCAGGGTAAACCACTCAAGATTACGGTGGATTCCATGTACATCTGACAGATCATCTCTGAATTTAGCCTTTATAGTCTAAGGCTAAGAAATTCTATGGCAATTTAAGGCTGGTTCAAGTGAAGTGCCAAGGGACCAGATAAGGGTGTGCCATGTTAAGCAGATAAAAAAAAAGCTCTATGAATGTGTAATGGAAAGTAAGTCAACTCCCCTTTTAAATTACTCTGGCTCTGTTTATATATTCCCCCAAATGGATCAAAAGGGTTAGATGTGCCTTATGGGTCAAATGTGCCTTAGAGGCACAGCTATAGCAAAAAAATGTGGAACTGAAATGAGCAAAATATTTTTTCCATCTCTTTGAACTATCAGAGATTTTTCAAATGAATCCTACACTGCACTGGAATGAAAAGAGGATCTTCCAAAGTTTTAAGTAACATTCATATTGAATATGGAATACAGTAGCCCTGTAATTAATACATTTTGTGAGAATGTGTTGTGAGTTTAGTTCTCCTTTGAATAATTAAGAAGAAAAATATGTCACAAAGTTTTCATATTCCAAGAAAACAACCTAAACTGTTTTTTGTTTTATACTGTGCCTTGCTCAGGCTCTTTAATTAGATCTGCGTAATATATGAATGAATCTCACAAAACCTCTGTTCACAATATCACAAGGGCCAATATTAATTTATCCATCTTTTGGTGACTGTGATGTAGATATCTGCACCTGAGCTAGTCACACAGGTAAGCTAGGGTCACCTAGTCGACTTTTGTATTCAGTGGAAGTACAGTAAATATGATCAATGCCACATGGGGCAAAATTAATCTGACCAATTGTAGGCATCTAGTTTAGGATAAGACACATGCATCAACTGCTGTCCAGTTCTCTGCTGACTATAAAAAAAGTCTAAGCTCAGATGTTTTGTGTCTGTGTAGTAAACACATATTTATTCAGCTTATCTCACACAGTTTCCCACATTAACAAATCTCAAGGACTGGCTGTCAGTAACCTTGGTGTTTAGAAACAAAGGTTGAATGTTTCCTTTACTAATTTGTTTTTCACACCCTTCTAACCTATCAGACCTGGCCCACATTGTAAAAACAATTAAAAACTTATTGGTCACCAAGCCTGATTCTATGACTGATCCAATTTTTGTAGAGATGACCCTGATCAACACGCTGACGTCTATTCTGTAAATCTTACTTTAATGACAAATTTCCTCCTGATGAAAAAGTTTGTGAAGTAATAAAATCCTTTCTAGGATTTCAATCCTTTTCCTTGAAATACTTTCAATCCTTCAAATCTAGGATTTCAATCCTTTCTAGATATCAAATTTTGCATCATTCATGATCTTTATATGAAGAGGATAGATATTCAACAACTGTTGTTAATTGTTTGGCTTCTGACTTGATGAGTATGCTAATCTTTGTGTTAAGAGTGTGATTAAATATTGTTCCACTAAAGCACAGATAAAATGGTCCAGACATGATTCAGAATGTGAGAAAACCTAATTTATTACTAATTTTTACATTTTATTTATTGTCCGTATCTGATGACTATTGAACTGGTGACTGAATCTGATCACTTCCTTCAGTGCTATTAGCGACTGTGTATTTGACATAGAAAAACATATCAAATATTTTCTTAAATTTTCAGACTCTCTCCAACAAAAAATGTCCCAATTTTTCTGCTATTCTTTAAGACATGTTCCAGCTGAACTAAAAACTTGTATTCTTTTTTTTTATTATTATTATTATTATGTAATTTTCCTTCAAATTTGCTTAAATTTTAAAGTTTGCTGCCTAAAAATGAGGTTATACCATAAGAAAAACTTTTCAGCTTGAGATATATTTTTCCTCAAATCAGAAATACAATTAATTCTCCCTTTTATTATTTTTAAAATAAATCTTATAATACAGTATTATGACGTTAGTGTATAATAACTTTGAAGTTATTAACATAAGGGAAAAAATGTAAATATCATGAATATTATTGTAACTCTTTGTTAGCCAGTCATTATCTTACACAGTCCTTATTCCAGATAATATAGTAAACAGTTTATTATCCAGTAGGAAGGAAAAAAAAAAGAGAGAAAAAAAAAAAAAAGGATTAAAAAAAAGGAAAAAAAAAGAAAAAAAGAAACAAAACAAAACAAAACAAAACACTTTGTTATATTCTTGTGTACCACACAGATTTTATCTGCTTTTAACATAGGATGATCTCAGTTTTATAATTACACACAAGTACATAAAATAAGACTTCGCTTTGAACTGCTTGAAATACAACATAAAAGAATTGCACTCCAGATGCAGTGTTAGCTTGGCTTGCTATAATATTGGAAGGTAGCATGCAAGTAAATTAATTATGGGACAGAGGGCTTGTGTCTCACCCAGAGCTATACCACAAACCCAAGAAAGCCCAATTTAACTTCTTGTTCAAGCCAGAGGTTATTTATTTATTTATTTATTTATTTATTTATTTATTATTATTATTATTATTTTTTCTGATGGCCTCAGTAGAATTGGACTAGATCCAGAAAAGTAAAGGAGGATGTTATCAGGCATCAACCACTCTGCCTTGATAGGAACCTGAGACTCATATCTGTTTGGAGAGTTAGTTTCAAGGGCAAGCAAAGAGCCTTGATGGTGTAAATACATGCATGCCACATCTTCACCAAAGATTCCTTCTAGATCTGAAGCAAAACTGATGCAATAGAAGTTTTCAAATATTGCTTTCATCCATCCATCCATCCATCCATCCATTTATTTATTTATTTATTTAATGATTTGACCACCACTTCTGTTGTGGCAGTGTTACACCTCAGGTGTAACATGATATTTCTTTCTTTTTTTGATGTGCAAATTGAAGAGTGTGAATGAAATTGGAAATGGAATGAGTTCAGCTGGAAAACTTGTGGAATGGTAATTTTTATTTTAGTATCTTTTCACAGTAAGAAACATTTGTTGTTAATGTGCAATGTTTTTGTCTTCTCAAAACCTAGAGATAATTATGTCTAAGATATCATATTTTATACAAGAATTCATGGGAAGTGTGTATGCCAAAGACACAAAACCCCAAAATTTTAACCCAAACATTATGTGCATTTTCATAAACAGTTATTTTAATTTACATGAAGAATGTGAAAGTTGTGCTAAAAAGTTTGTATGTGACTTAACTTATGGAATATGGCTCTCTGGTTTCACAATTACATACAATAATAACGATTTTACAATGGTAAGGCCTAACTTCTATGTCCAACAGAAAATGAGAGATCCCTGCAAGGTACTTTTTGATACAGAAATGAATCAAGAGACACGTTTGAAAATACTTTCCCATGAAAATATTTATACTATAATCCAACCTCTAATGGGTTTAGACAGATAAATATAGTTTAAAAAAATAAATTATGAAAACCATTAATTCCCTACTTTAAATGCAGATAAAATTTTATTGTGCTTCTGCTTTCATTTCAATTTACATACATCAGGAGGCAATCTACACTGAGATAAATTTAGGACAAATTCATAAAATGAATGCATTCTGAGTTATAAACAAAAGAAAGAAAAACAAACAAACAAAAAAACCCAAAGCATTTAAACTAGGCAGCTAGACATAAATATCTGATTAATCAGTTTCTGATGCTAACAGTGACTACTCCAAATTCTATAAAGAAACTGTGAAAGGCTAACAATATTTGTCTTGTTCTACACAGTATAGTGGATTAACTCAACAACATCATTTAATCATCTCAATATTGCCACTAAATCTAATAACCAATGTATGAAGGATTTGGTGAAATTTTATCTCCAGTCCGTCATCTTCAGGATGTAAATATTTCTTCCCCTTTAGTTCTTTCACTTTGCAAGAAGAGGAGCAATCATTGTCACTTAAAAAAATAATATATATATATGGAATGAAGAATGAAGAATTTTGTCAGAGGAAGTTTCATTTTGTACAACACAGCAATTCAAGTTTGAAGTATAGATAGTTGCAGTCATGATTGAAATGTGTGATTTATTCAAAATGTGGAGTAATATTGATTCTCGCATCCACTAAACAGTCAAAAAAAAAAAAAACCTCAAAAAAAAAAAAATGTTTCTCACGCTTCTTTCTGGCCACTATATATCTCTCAGAAAGCTAAAAAGAAAAAAAAGGATTCAAACATGATGTAGTTCAGTAATTTGGCCTGGTTAAAAGAAAGCAAAATTTAAAAAATTATATCACATTAAAAATTATATTCATAGGTAAGAAGAAATGTTCTTTATTAATTTCAGGAAATGTGGAAGAGTTTAACAAGTATTTGATAACAGAGGAATGTGGGGTCTGGTTTTGATTCTTTAAAAAATGAGTAATGATTTCATGAAGTAGAGAATGAAACTGTGTTTCGGGAGAAAATAATTTATTATGAACAGGTAATGTAAGCTTAGTTAGAAACGAGAAAAAAAAAAAAAGTCACTGAAATCAGTCAGTTCAAATGTAGAGGCAGTTGAAATAAGTCTCTTTTTTATACACATTTCAGACCAGTTTTCAGATTCACTGATTTTACTGAGGGTAAATCTGCCAAATAATAAAATTAGTCTTTTATTATTATTATTATTATTGTTATTGTTATTGTTATTTTTCTTTTCCTAAACAGATGAATTTACTGTTAGGAGTTTAGAAGTTGGGGCTCAAAGCCCCGGAGTTCCCACCTTTTATTCTCTCCCTCAATTTTAATTGCTTCTGTGATTTAAGAAGTATGGTAAGGTGCACCAGTTCCCACCATATGTTTTCCCTCTGAAAATCAAACTGATCATATAACTGTATTTAAAATGATGTTGTGAGTGGTAAAGTAGTTAATGTTTCTATAATGCTTTAGGCTTCCCCAAAAAACATACTTGCAAATTATGGTGTCCTATGAGTAAAACAACTTCACTGTTTAAGTCCTTCAGGCCCTTCACAGAGAGCCAATTCAAGGCTCTTTGAAAATATAACTTTAATTCAGGGTGATGGAAGGGAAGGGACTAGCGGTAGGAAGGGCCATGGTGGTTTGGGCTGTTCCTGTGTGGAGGGGATCACAGGGAGGCCAGTGGTGCTCTCAGAGAGCTCTGCCTCTCCAGAAGAGTTGGGAGAGGTGGTTCAGGACAGTAAAGGTAAGAAAGGAAAGCGAGGCAGGCACATCACCCATGCTGAGGGACTGGGGGAAGCTCATAAGTGGCATAGAAAAGGGTCTTCCTCTGTTTTGTCACAGAACACTTTTCTGTAGAGATTCTCCCACATATCCTTTCACTTTTTTTTGAAACTACTTCCCTCCTCTTCTACTTTGACTTCAACTTCAACTTAGACTTCAACTTCTTCCTTCTTCCTGTGGTATCTTGGAATGTTATGGTGCCTTTTCCGTGTCTCCTCTCCTTCAGGCAAAGCAATACCAGTTCTTCCAAACTTATTATAGGCCAAGTTTCTCAGGCCTTTGATCAACCTTGTAGCTCTCCTATAGGCACCTTTTAAATGACCACATGAAATGAAGCCTTATCAGAGATTAGAAGGTCAGAAAGTTGTGTTGTACGCATTGCAGACAGTGCTTTTCTTTATAAATCAGGGTTATCAGGATAATAATTTTGTTGTTCCTATTTCTATTTGTTGTTTTTCTGCAGTAGTTGAAATCCTTAGATCCAATTCAGCTTGTGATCTTCAAAAACTTACAGCTTATTTTGCATATTTGTTGCCTGGTTATGTCTCATATTTGTGAAGCTAAATATTTTTATGCAGAAGCAGTATATTTTTGATGTACAGGTGGAATTCCTTGCTCCTTTAAACTTAGTCTACATATATTGGTGAATAACATTAAAACCAAACTTACTGTTGTTACACTGAATAGAATTTGTTCCCATAGAGACAAGTTTTCTAGTAATAAAATTGAATGTGCATTTTGTGCTTGTATGTGTTGATGTGGGTTGAATGGACTATTTGTGTATGCGGAAATCACATCAATAAATCACTACTAGCATTTATATATCGCCATGCATGTTGCGTCTTGGTTTTCATAGCATTCCACTAACATGGATCAGAGCATTACTTGCTCTTTGCAGTACCTATTAGCCTTGTTTAGGAGCACAACACATCTGCATACCTTGTTAAAGAGGGAGGGGGTAATGGGGGGGCTTGAAGAAAAAAAAAAAAAAAAAAAAAAAAAAAAAGGATAAGGAAGCCTAAACTGCTAAGAAAGCTTTAAGTTCATACAGTTTTCTGAAGGTGAAATACATGTACTGTTTAATGTTCATTTACAGAGTATTATTTTCATTGGTGCCTTTGCAAAAAAAAAGGAGATAAGCAAGGGTGGGCAAAACTGGCTGGAGGTAGATTTGCTTTGCTAAATCATTCCTCCTGGATTTCATTTTACTGCACAAAGGGCAATTGAGTGTTTCAGATCTGAGTTGTATTTTATATGATCTTTGAGGGAATTTTTATCAGGAAACAGAACATCAGAAAAACATAAACAGTGACAAGGGTAAGTTGTCTTTTTTAGGTTTGAAGTGGTTTTATATGTTGTAAACACAGTAAATACAGTAAATTATGAAGTGTATCATCAAGTTCTAGAGAACTGCAGAGATTTTGCATAACCTTATGGCATACAGACTTTAAGTTGAGAGCAAGATACTACCTGTTGCTTAGCTTTGACTGAATAAAGCAGCCGAAGTAAATGCCAGAAAAATAGTCTTGACAAGTTACTCTCTACTTAATTGGTAAGCAATCCAAAGTGTTTCATTATGCATATTAATATTTTCCAAGAATAGTGAGTTGGCTTGTTTCCCAATTCACTTCATTATCAAGAGCTGTTTCAAAAAAATAAAAATAAAAATTAATAATATTATGCAGATGTAAAAAGGGGTAATTGATGAGTAAACAAGGCCCACTGTGCTTACAGTTGTTCACAGGAGGTGACATTAAGTAGTTACTATCTATTTCATTACTCTTTACCACATCTTTCCTTTTATAATCATTTATAAAGTGAGAAGTAGCAATTATATATTTATACATTATTGTATATGTCTTTATGACAACAATTATTTTCTGCTTGCTCTCCACAGGGAAAAATGACTACAGAAGTTAGGGTATTTAATTCTGATGGTCATTTTAACTGAATAAAGGCTGTTGTACTTGCCTGTCGATCAAAACATTTTGAAGGACTGCAAGTGGAGTTAAATTGTCCTGGAGACATCTTTCTTTTTATTTTCCAAAGAATTTCCTGTCTAAATGAAATACAGAAAATGACATATTATGTGATCATACTTATATAGTATGTGTGAATGATAGTGTCCTGCTTGGCTCAAAATTGTTTATTATGCATTAAGGTGACTAATTATAATAAAGAGAAAAATAGCTAATATTTCTTGTGTAAATTGTGTTACTGAAGTCTTAGCGGTAATTAACTCTTTCCTGAGAGTGTCTTGTTAGGTAGAAATAAAACTTTTTTTTTTTTTTTTTTTTTTTTTTCCTACATAATTAAATGGAATTCTAAATTCATGATATAATATTTTGACAGTTTATTATCTCATAAGATCAATCATACCTTGAGAGTCTTCTTTAATCATGTTTGTGACATCAGCCATTTTTGGCTTCAGATTATAGAGAATGCACTGCAACACTTGGAGTAAAATCTTTCGTAGAACAGTATGATTGGAGCTGAAAGAGAGAGCATCCTGAGCCTCAGAACTGTCCCATGAGACTGAGACAAGAAACAACTGCAATTAAAAACTGACAAAAATAAACAAACAATAGATAAGCACTGAGACAGTATTGGGTGGTAACCAGATAAACACTAAAATCATTTTTTTACAAACGTGTCTTTTCAATACCTGGCAGTAGATGTATGTTAAATAGAAAGAAGCTGACAAGTTTTCTGAAGCAATTACAGTCTCATACAGCAACAACAAAAAGACTTGAAAGGGTAATATAGATCAAAGAAATATCTACTCCAAATGATCAAATATTAGTATTAACCACACCATAAAGCAGTGTACAAAGCAATGTAAAGGCTACACAAAGGACAGCAATTGTAAACTTGTTTTTCAGTTCAGTTTTTCAGAATAGTTTTTTGTCAGCTGTTTTTGTTATCAACAATAAACTTGAAGACACATTCCATTTGCTTTGGAAGAAGAAAAGCCCAAATAATCCAATGGGCTTTCACATTACATATATAAAAAGAACACACGTTTATGGATTACATGCACAATCCAGAAGGCCATAAAAAAAGTCAGAATATTATCAATTTAGCATTTGTAGAAATTTCATATGCTCGCCAAAAGGATATGACCACCTTCTCTCTATTACTCATCACATCAGCAGTAGCTACAGGCTTTCATAATTATTCCTGTGAATTTCCATTTTTACCCAAGCTGGCATCATGCTGATGAGGGAAGCAACCTGCCGGTGTGTTTTTGCTGAGCACTGTTTTTCCCTAGCTGTCACCCCAAACGTCCAACCCGCTACACCTCTGACGCAGGGCTGCAGTCCTCACTTGACTGAATGATGCCTGGGGACATAGTGCAGGTGTAACATGCCCTAAGTCCTGCCCAGGTGTTCCAGTGGGCTGGGACAATCCCAGTGCTTCTGAGAGCTGCCGTGGGTCTGCATGCCTCCCTGGTGAAGAAAAGCACCGAGGCTGAGTCTACCCTGAGGAATGGGGTGGGTGGGGTGCTCCTTTATCAGAGCTAAATGACCCAATAAAACATTATTGCTGTTTGTTCTTCTGATTACACAGAAATATTTCTGGAAGAAAGGATTCCTGTTCAGTACCAAAAAGACTTAGAAATATTGCTGGAGGAATTAATTCATGTTTAGTAATAAATGCAGATATTTATTTATTTATTTTCTACTAGTGGACATTTGATTACCAATACAGGAATCCTTACACTTAAAATAATAATAGTGATTTTTATATTTATACACATATATATTGCATATATGTTGCATTTCTGCTGTACACTGGCATACAAAATACTTGTATAGAATACATGCTTTCCAATAAACCAAACAAGAAATATTTTTTTTCTTTCAAGTAACCTAGGTGAAGAGCATGCTGTATTTAATGTCTGAAGGTTATAACCACATAAGGAAACTAAACATGGCACAATGCTAAAATATTTCACCCCTGGCGTGCCTGATCTGTTTCCAACAGCACAGGGCTGAAATCTGAGCCTCCTGTGAACCTGAGAAGCCCGCGTCTGCAGCCTCAAGCGTGGCCTGGGGATCGTCTCTCTGTGCTTTCGTGAAATGACCAACAGCATGCAGCAAGACTGAGCACATAGAGTGGGGCTGTGAAGTGTGTGGCCTAGTTAACCACGGCATGCTGCCTACAACCACACCTCGACAGGGAATCCTGCAGACAGGCAAACCAGCTGGGACAAAACAACAGTTTTGCTTGTTTAACTAGTTCCATTCTGTTTAGAATGAAAAGTAAAGTTTACTCTCAGATCGGAAAGCCTAATCTCCTCTTCCTGTATTTTCTCAGTCCTGTTGTGCTTTCTGGTTTTAGCCAGTTCTGGAAGCGCTAAATAAGTGTGAGATACACTAAAATAAGTGTGGAGACATTTTAGAAAGCTGGCACTAGGGTGGCTGGCCCCACCTCGCTGCTCATGGCAGGCAGCTCACTGCTGTGAGCGTGAACCAGTTCCTCAAGCATAGTAGTCCACAGCCTGGCATGTTAATTTACACCAAAACCTATGTCAGCCTCACTTAATGCACTCAACCATGAATTACAATGGCTAAATGCTGGCCTGATCTTGCTGACTCTGTGAGAAATCTGAGGGGGAAGAAATTCGTGCATGTTCTACTGTCTTGTTCATCTGCTCTGATGGTGGAGGTTTCTCACTTTTTCCCACTAGGATTTTTTTTTTTTTTTTTTTTTTTTTTTTTTTTCTGATGGGCACCATCATTCTCCAGCCTGTACGTATGTGTGAACTGTGTTTCATTCAGGGCTCTTGCTGGATGGAGCATGTGCCATAATAATGCCTAGCTGTATAGGACTGAGATTTAACAGAATGGGGCAAATGAGGAAGAAAAAAAAAAAAAAAAAAAAAAAAGAGTAAAAAAAAAATATGTGTTGTGATTGGAAACAAGGCTAATGAGGAGACAGGCAGCACCCTAGCTCTGAGCTATACCTTGAACAGATCAGGCAGTCCTCCATTTCCACAGCCACCAGCCTTGTTAGCATAATTTTTAGAGCTCTTGAATACATGAATCCCAACCTAACTGAAGTGGATTATTTTAGCACTGTAACAGTTGACTGAAAGCATTTTTTGTAGGTCTTAAAAAGAAACCACACACTGAACACGTTACTCGATTTATCTTAGACTGAGAGTCAGCATGTAGCCAAACAAAACCACATTCCCCTACAAGTCTCTTAAAAATCATTGCCCATTAACTGTTTGTTTTCTCAGCCTGACTTTGAAACCACAGCACTGTAAACACTTCTGTTAACAAATGATACTTGAGGTTTTGACTGAAACCTCACTCAGATGTGAGATTTGTTGGACATTCTCAGAGAATCAGCTGTGAGTCCAAGTCCTGACAACAAGCCCAGGCAATGGCAGAGTGCAAGCATTACAGTGCTGGAGCTGCGAAGCCACAGGTGCTCTTCCTGTGTGCCATTCCTGCAGGGGGACCTGGGGCTGCCCCACACCAGGGGCATGCCAGGTTAGCCCCGCTACTCCGTGGGCAGGACCCACACCTGGGATGCTGTGTGGTGGAGCCATCACTGCTGAGGGAGGGGGTGCAAGGAGAAGGGTTTACCATGCTCTCCAGCTTGAAAATAAGGAAGGTCTTCTTTTCATGGCCTCCTGGCATCAACAGGATCAGATAATTTTTTGTGCTTGGGAATATGGAGGATTTTTGAGATAAAAATGGACAAAACTGCTTAGTTTACTTAAAAATCATCAAACAAAGGTGAAATGTAATGCATATATATTTTTTTATATTCCTTTTTAGATATTTAGTCCAGTCCCAATGTGGAATTCCCTAGACCTGATGTTAGAGAATAAACCACACTGTGAATATGATATGGCTTCATAAGTAAAGAGTAATACATTAATATTCATAATTTATATTGGGATAGAAGTATAAGAAATTCCTGAGTAATATAGAAGGGCAGTGCTATTTATTACTCTAAATTATTGTAGCTCAAAAACATTTTATGTTTGGTTTAATTTCAAAAGAATACCAGAATTTGTAAAACTTGTTCTTTGAATATGCCAGTAGTGAAAGCAAAATGAAATTAAAGTTTCCTCATCTTGAATTTCTATTTGAGTGTACAAGTTAGCCTGCTTAAACAATCTAAAAGAGATGAAAGAACTACAACTCACAGATACTTGCTTGATAACTTATCCACTATTCAGGTGGTTACTTCTCAGTGGCACCTGCATCATCAGTTCAGTAAAGCTTAATATTCACGTGAGGAGTGTGACTGAAGCAAGTTCAACAACCCAACCATACAGGTGCACAGGTACACTAAAGAACTACAGAGAGCAAAAAGTTAGTATTTACAACAATGTGTTTCCTCTGAAGTAGGCTTATTTTACTAGCTGAATGCAGAATGGTCTGGTGTACTTCTGAGTTAAGTGGGTGAGTTTCTAGCAATTTTGTATAATAATAACTTTTCTAATTTTCCTAGAGCTTTAATACACACTTAACATGCAATTTTATTCTATTTTGTTTTCAATAGAAGTAGTGATTACTACACAGGAGGGAATCACAGAATCACAGAATGGCTGAGGTTGGAGGGGACCTCTGAAGATCATCTAGTCCAAACCCGAGCAGGATCACCTAGAGCATGTTGTGCAGGATGGTATCCAGGTGAGGTTTGAATATCTCCAGAGGAGAATCCACAACCTCCCTGGGCAACCTGTCCCAGTGATCTGACACATTCACAGTAAAGAAGTGCCCCCTCATATTCAAACAGAATTTCCTGTGCTTCAGTTTGTGCCCGTTGTCTCTCATCCTGTTGCTGGGCACAACCAAGAAGAGACCCTCTCTCGACAACCTCCTGTCAGGTATTTATAAAGTCATAGAATCATAGAATGGCTTGGGTTGGAAGGGACCTTAAAGATCAAGTTCCAACCCCCCTGCCAGAAGCTGGGATGTTACCCACTAGATCAGGTTGGCCAAGGCTCCATCCATCCTGGCCTTGAACTCCTTCAGGGATGGGGCATCCACAACTTCTCTTGGCAACCTGTTCCAGTGCTTTACTACCCTTACAGTGAAGACTTTTCACCTAATGTCTAATCTAAATCTATCCCCTTTTAGTTTAAGACCTTCCCCCCTTGCCCTATCATTATCTACCCAAGTAAAGAGTCCTTCTCCACCCTTTTTATAAGACCCTTTTAACTATTGAAAGGCTGCAATGAGGTCTCCCTGGAGTCTTCTCTTCTCCAGGCTGACCATCCCCAGCTCTTTCCATCTTTCTTCATAGGAGTCTTCTGATCATTTCTTGGCCCTCCTCTGGAATTGCTCTAACAGGTCCACATCCTTCTTTTGCTGGGAGTCCTAATCCTGGATGCAGTATTCCAGGTGGCGCCTCATAAGCGCAGAGCAGAGGGGCACAATCACCTCCCTTGACCTTCTGGCCACTCCTCTTTTGATTCAGCCCAGGATACAGTTGGCCTTCTGGGCTGCAAGCACACACTGCTGGCTTGTGTCAAGCCTTTCATCTACCAGAACCCCCAAGTCCTTCTCTACAGGGCTGCTTTCAATGAGTTCTTCTCCCAGTCTGTGCTTATGTCTGGGATTGTCCTGACTCAGCTGTAGCACCTTGCATTTGGACTTGTCGAATCTCATGAGGTTCACATGGGCCCACTTCTCCAGCCAGTCCAGGTCCCTTTGAATGGCATCTCTTCCTTCTTTGGTATCAACTGCACTACTCAGCTTGGTGTCTTCTGAGGGTGCAATCAATCCCATCATCTATGTCATTGATGAAGATATTGAAAAGCACTGGTCCCAAGGCAGACAGACCAGGAAGAAGCAAAGTATTTTTTTCTTGACAATTTTGTAACACTAGTGTTTCCTCGGTGTATTTGCAGAACTTAATTACATAAGAGAGCTACTGAAGCATTAAATATGATGGTAGAAGCTGGGCTTGAATTTCTCTAAATTGTACAGCCACAAATTCATTAAATTGAGATATTACATTGGTGTAAACAAGAGAAGAATCAGGTTAATAATCTTCAAAATGGAAAACACATAACATTAATTCCATATTATTATAATTCTTATTGCATGTATAAGATAGACAGAGGAGCTCAGGGATTTGCCCAAGGCCACAGATAGAGCTGGAAGTGCATCAAGGTTTAAAACAGAGGAGAAACTGATTATCATTCAGCTCACATTTCATGTAGAGTGTCCAGTAAAGATCATACATAGCTTGATCAGATACATGAGAATACCTGATCCTTTATCTTATTTAATAAAACCTGTCTAAAAACAAAGAATGGCATTTTATATATACATATATATATAAATTATAAATGATTAATTTATTTCATTTTACAGTCTTTGATAAGTGTAGCTGCTAAATAGGTCGGGTGCAGATCCTTCCCTGTCAGCACACTGATTATTGTACATATTGTTCTTAAAACTGATGCTATCAAGAAAGAATGTGTCATTGAGTTTCATCTTTTACATGAAAGAAAGAAAAAATAACAAATCATATAAGTGATTAAACCACACCAGAATTAACAATGAAGAAACGTTACATTGAATAGGGAGCCTTAGTATCCACTGCTCCACATATATATCCCATATATATATGAGAGATATAGGCATGCACATACACACATATAGATACAGACATATATTTTGCAGTGTGGATGCAAAAGTAAGGATTTTATCGCCTGCAAAATCAGGATAATACATAAACTCTGTAATGTGGTTCTAGCTGTATAAAAGACAGATCAAAGATTCAACCCAGGTGTGGCTCCTGAGTTTCATTGCTCAGGGCTAATTATTCACAAAAAGTCCCCACCTTAGAAAGTTGTCTAGCAGGTTTATCTTTTGGCTTGTAGACATTTTAGAGAAGACACTGCCTAAGCTCAGCTATTTTGTGTGACACACTACAGAACCCAAAACAATTTGACCAGTTTTATGAGATGTTTGACCAACTGCAGTTACATGTGAATGTAGTTTTCTCTCCCAGAAGCAGACAGGAGTTTCCAAGACCTTAGCTTACACTGAGCTCTATTTAAAGCCAATTTCAGTGAACAGGCAAAAAACACAATATTGTAGACACCACTGAAACTTTTAACTTTATGAAGAGCAAACCTACTAAAAACATTTTTTCTGAACATGACCACAATATGTGAAACGTTACACTACTTACAACAATATAAGCTAATTCATTTAGGAATGAACCAACTATCACCATAACTTAAAAACTATGTCTTTTAGAGACCTTTTTTAAAGACAGAATGACCTTTATTTGTTTATGAGTCACCAACCACAATCAAGACTGCTCCAGTCTGTCAAAAAAAAAAAAAAAAATAAAAGAAAAGAAAGTCTTATTGTAAACATTTGTCCTTGTCATAGCTACAAAGAAGATTAGCAAACAAAAATAATAGCACTTTTACAGAGACAAAAACTCTGTCACGAGCAGCAACTTAAAGCTGAAGTAGCAGGGACAATCCTGTTTCTTGTTACAGTGCTCTGAATCAATTCAATGTTTTCTTCTGGATATATATATATATATATATATAATTGTACAGCTGGACCACTCAGGATCTTCACTCAATTATTTGAGCAAGAACTTGGTAGAAAGCACTGAGCTGATTTCTCAGTAGTAGCAGTCAATTTATTAAAATAGTATTCAATAATAAATTTAAATAGATTTTTTTTTTTTTTTTTTTTTTTTTTTTTTTTTTTTTTTTTTCCTAGCAGTAGAGGGTAGAGGTTATGGGGATACTGGTTCTGCCTGCCTCTGCTCTCATTTGAAATACTGGCGTTTCTCTTCTCTGCTCTGGTGTATGTATATCTACCTGTTAGGAATCACTTAGCAGTACTGGGAAGTACCAGCTTCTGTCACATAGAGTTATCAAGAGATAAAAAAGCTAACCAGTCAATTTGAATGAATATTTGATTTTATCAATACAATACAAAATTCTTAGTGAAAATTCTCTTGGAAGATAATGTAATTTTAGTTTGAACCAGGAATGAGTAATGATTTCACAAGAGGACATCTGAAGAACTTTTCATCCTCAAATAGTATTGCAAACATCAACAAATCAATTAAATATGTGTTTAAGGAAGGTGTCATTGTTCCTGTTTCATGATGCAGATACTTTATTACAGGAAAGAGAAATATATATGAGCAATTACGTGAGCTCTTATTAGGATCAGGAAGGCTGGACTTTTAATGCTGTGTTTAGTCCACTGAACTACACCTGCCATAAAATATTGTGTCTGGTTATTAAGGGCTATCCCTACACAGAGACAGGTTGACTGGGTCACTGGACAGGATGCTCTGGTATGGCCACGGGCCACCAAAGACTGGCTTCCTCTTTAGGCAGGAAAGTATCCTCTCTCTCTCAGTAAAAACAATATTTAGCCACTTAACTTTATTAGGTGGTTATAACATCCATGAATAGGAAAACAGAAACTGTTTCTGTGTTTTGTGGCTTCACAGGATTATTCAGCCTTTTGGGAAGATAGAATCTGTGCTGGAATACCAATGCACTTTTGATACCAA
Organism: Nettapus auritus; assembly: GCA_011076525.1. Taxonomy (NCBI): domain Eukaryota; kingdom Metazoa; phylum Chordata; class Aves; order Anseriformes; family Anatidae; genus Nettapus; species Nettapus auritus. The sequence goes on along the minus strand of CM021766.1, from coordinate 112,754,943 downwards.
TAAGAAAGCTTTGTATGATTATATATATATATATATTCAAGAGAGTGAAAATGAAGTTGAAATAAAATAAGTAACACTTTTAAAGCCAATTCTGATTCCAGGTGTGATTTCCCTCTTTGTTCAGCTTGAGCATGATCTTGGCTATTTGTACCAGATAATAAGATCACAAAGAACTCTTCCTGTCTTTTCAGTGATTCATTCATTTCTTTCTCAGTTTCCAAAGCTTGAGATCTATGCATTATGCAACTGGGAAAATATTATGTTACTACCTTTCCATAATTTTTTAGAAGACTATCTGTATGTTACTTTTTCAGTTCAACAATATGATATAAAATATTTCAAACAATAATAGCCCCTGTAATTTAATTTTCATTCAGTTTTTATGTACATACTTTCCTCACTGTGCTACAGATGGATTTTCTGCAAGAGCACAGTTTTCTTGAAATTCTACAGAAAACAATAACTTCAAAAATATTCTTCATCATTTTGTCAAAACAACACTTTAAAGTGACATCAGCTTGGAGAAGAGAGGAGTTACCTGGAACCTGAGGAACAGATGCATGAGAGTGGCTTGAACCATCAGACCAAGGGTTCATCTGATCAAACAGAGTCTTGGCATAGATAGAGAAATAATGTTATCTGAAATAATAAGAACTTTAAATACTTTTAATACTTCTTTTTGATATCATTTACTTGATTTTAAGTATTTGGATTTTGCGCATGATATAAGATTTGTGAAAGATGCAATGCTTAAGATGGTTTTAACAAGAGGGGTTATGAGGTCTCCTATCAGTTGGGCTGTTAATATAGATTTTGATGACAACCTGCAATCTCCATTAGCTAAAGTGTTGCAAAGTTTTATGAGTCTTCTTATGGATGGTGGTCTGAAAATTAATCACAGACTATTAGGTATTCTACATTAATTATTAGCTCTTTTCTGCTCAGTAAAACCAAGTCACTGAAAAATATACATGTATAGAAGTAGTGTCTGTCACTTGATATCCTACCTTTAGTGATAGTTTTTCTTTTCTTTTCTTTTCTTTTCTTTTCTTTTCTTTTCTTTTCTTTTCTTTTCTTTTCTTTTCTTTTCTTTTCTTTTCTTTTCTTTTCTTTTCTTTTCTTTTCTTTTCTTTTCTTTTCTTTTCTTTTCTTTTCTTTTCTTTTCTTTTCTTTTCTTTTCTTTTCTTTTCTTTTCTTTTCTTTTC
>CM021766.1:112710004-112748738 GCA_011076525.1 Nettapus auritus | reverse complement strand
TTTATTTATTTATTTATTTATTTATTTTTCAAATATCCAGTAATAAAAGGCTAGACTAATCTGTAGCATATGTTAAGTAAGGAGGTTAGATATAACTTTCCTGACCTTGGGCTCTAATATATGGGGACTACAATAAATTGCATGCCTGGTAACTCCATTTGGATGGGTGTGGATAAAGTAAATGCTAAATAAGTAGTGTTTATAATAGCCTATACATTATTTAGTGTAAATAACTCTAAATAAACAGCACATAAAACAGCAAAACAAGATGACACAATTTGCTACTGCTGTTGTACAGAGCATATAAATCATTCCTTCCTCCGTGAAAAGAGAAAGCAGGGAGAGGAAGAATCTGCAGAGAACTTCTCAGTGACCGTCCTGAGGGTACCGTAAGGTGATCTAGAGCTCACTGCCATGCCTGGCTCAGAGATATGACCTGAAATGTCTGTCAAACTAGTATGGAAATAGAAGCAAGGAGCAGATCTCATGTGAAAACATTGGAACATGTGTAGTTCATAGATGTATACATGAAATTAGAGACAGAAGATCAGAATGGGGGAAATACTGTAGACTAAAGTCCTCAACTGTAACTGGAAATTTCCAGTTTTCTTTTAAAGTTGTGTGTTCCAGAGGGGAGAGGAGGTAAAAAAGAAACACTCCAGAAAGAGAAACTGTGGGCTATATAAATACACAGTGTTTTCAGGAACTTTGGAAGTATTTAAGTAGCTAAAGCTGGTAAATAAGAACCAGAAAGTTAATGCTTTCATGAGCTTCTGCAGATGACACACCTTATTTTAACTGGTTATTATTCAAACCATGAACTATGAAGATAATTGCTTTCCTGGCCAAATGACAAAGGAATTCTTATTTCCAGTATATGCCCTGTTGAATGCCGAAGGCATTGTACATGCTAAGGGTAATGCTTTGCTGTATAATAGACACCTACTGATTAGTAGTTCTCAAGCTTAATTTGGTTATGGTATGATAAATTAGGGAGTGTCTTTCTGAGTAAAACTGACATAATGCTTTTTTTTTTTTTTTTTCCCCACTGGAACTAGAATAAATCTGTGCTTCCAATACATCAGCTCCAGAAAAGTTAATTACATTAAAATTAAAACATCTTTTGCATTCAATATATTTGGAATTATAAATAAATAAAATGATTCTATTCTTCTCGTGCTAGAGTACTGTGCCTAATTGTTTTCCAAAGTCACGTTAGGCAATATGACTACCAGGCTCACGTGTGACTCCTTTGTCTATAGTTTTCCTCAGGGTATTTTTTTTTTTCTTTACATTCTGCTAATGCTAATGCTTTTATTTGTCAGAAGCCAAAGAAGAATGCCTTTAATGACTGGACTTCTGAATGGGATACTCACTTTCCTCTAGTTTGTACCCTAGTAAAGGAAAGGAAATTCAATACATTTACCTGGGGGAGGTTTGCAAGAAGACTGATGCTGGAGTGTCACTGTAAAGTGACTGTATTTATGGTGTCTCACCAGTAGCTGAGGATAAGAGAACTTAATATCTCCTGCTGAAATGAGACTGGGCTCTTTGTTTTGGGAAGCATTCATCAAAAAGAGAAAGGGCAAAGTGTTTTTACATCTCCTGGGCCTGGACCTAAATGCAACTGCCTAGCAATCAGCCAAGACATGAAAGCACATGCAGCAGTTTAGTTTATTTGCATATGTATAGATTTATTATTCTTGATAAAGATTGATGAGTTTTGAAGGCTCATGAAAAGTATACCTGTTTGATTCAAATCAAGTTTCCCCTTGGAAATATGCTTTACAACAGGTTGGCCATGAGCCAGCTGTGTGCCCTGGTGTCCGAGAAGACCAATTGGGTCCTGGTGTGCATTAAAAGAAGTGTGGCCAGCAGGTCAAAGGAGGTGATCCTCCCCCTGTACTCTGCCCTGGTCAGGCTTCACCTGGAGTACTGTGTTCAGTTCTGGACTCCCTGATACAAAAAAGACAGGATTTCCTGGAAAGAGTCCAACGGAGGGCCACAAAGATAATACGGGGCCTGGAGCATCTCCCCTGTGAGGAAAGGCTGAGAGACCTGGGTTTGTTCAGCTTTGAGAAAAGATGACTGAGTGGGAATCTTATCAATGTTTATTAATACTTGAAATGTGGGAGACAGAAGGATATGACCAACATCTTTTCAGTGGTTTGTGGGAACAGAACAAGGGGCAATGGCCACAAAATGTATCACAGGAAGTTCCACACCAACATGTGAAATAAATTCTTCACAGTGAGGGTGATGGAGCACTGGAACAGGCTGCCTGGGGAGGTTGTTGAGTCTCCTTCTCTGGAAATATTCAAGACCCGTCTGGACACTTACCTGGGCAACCTGCTCTAGGGAACCTGCTTTGTCAGGGGGGGTTAGACCTGATGATCTCTGGAGGTCCCTTCTAACCCCTACGATTCTGTGATTCTGTGATTTACTCAGCCTTTGATTTTGAGGCTGTGGAAAAAAAAAAAAAAAAAAAAAAAGAGTTTGGAATCCAGCTTAATCTGGTGGGGCTGCACAGTCACATATCCATAAATCTACAGTGGACAGGAGCCTGGACACCATAGGTAACCACAGTAAGGCCCTGAGGACTGCTCAGCTGAGCAGATGCCGAGGAACCTGGTGGACACCAGAGGACCATGCACAGTGACTTGGTATAAAAAGTTCTGGGATTACTGTCATCTGTCAGTTACCCCTTGACAGGGTTAAATAATTTAATGTATAGCAATCTGTCTAGAGAGCAATCTGGAATACTTTCTTAATTTATATGTGCATGTGGTATCATTTACTATCTGTCATCTCTATTGCAATGGATCAGCCCCAGAAAAACAGTATGACTCTGTGGCTAGATTCATGATCCCCTGCCTGATTTCTGCATCACTTCAGAAAAGAACTACCCTACTTCTCCCCTTGTCACGTTCTTTTGCCTTCCTATATCTCAACCTTTCCCATCTTCTGCAGTCTACCTACCCAGAGGTATATCAGGTGAAGTCTGCAGTCCCTCCTGTGAAAGGCATGGGTAGCAGAAAGTGCTTTTTATTTCCTTTCCTTGTGCTGTTGTGCTGGAGGTACCCCAAACAAGTTCTGTATAAATGTTCCTAAAGCATAAGGACAAGGAGTCAAATAACTACTAAAAATATGCAAAATGCATGCCAAAACAAATTATGAAACATGCAAAAAATATTTGTGCAGGCAAATAAGGGGCTTTATAGGCATCAAAGCAGTAGGAAGGAGAAACGTTACAACATCCTCTGTGACATGATTGCACTGTGGTGTACATTTGGGAGTAGTTACCAAAGATCAAAGGTCATATTTCAACAGAGGAAAAGAATAATATATTCATGCACACATTTATTATTCCCACTTAATTAGAAGATAAACATAACAGCGATTTATACATTTTATGGATTCTGTTTTTATATTTGCAGGTCACAGTGAGAACCACAGACATTACATGACAGACTCCACCTCAAATTTATTACCCCAAGAGAATAGTAAGGCTAATAATATTGGAAGAAGGTGACTATTAAGTGTTCTTACCATTGGAACATTGCTGTCCTAATATTATAAGAATATCAAAATAAAATGGTGTCAGTACTTAAATCAGTGATATTTCTGTTTTGAAGGTTATAAATAATATTTTTAATAGCATGCACTTCTATAGGTATTTCAGCTTGGCTTCTCTAGAAGACAAGTATTGTCTTGAGAAAGATATAGAATCTTAGAATATTCTGAGTTGGAAGGGACCAACATCAAGCCCATTTCCTGGGTCCCCAGAGGACCACCCAAAAATTAATCAGACCTTCTGAGAGCATTGTACAAACACTTCTCAAACACTGGCAGACATGGTTCTGTGACCACTGCCCTGGGGAGCCTGTTCCAGTGCCCAGCCTTTTCCTGACATCCAGCCTGAACTGCCCTTGTCACAGGTTCAAGCCATTTCCTTGGGTCCTATGCAAAGACATATTAAAGATTTATTTGAATTTCATTAATTGTTTTAATAAGCAAGTTATTAAAAGTGTGATTGAAAAAGAAGAGGGAAAGAAATATATGCCAAAATGATAAATCCATTAAAAGCAAAACCTTTTTCTAGTCACAGAAATATGAAACAGTTGAAGTGGGAAGGGACTTCAGGCGACTGTCTAGTCCAACAAGGCTCAAGCAGGGTCGCCTAGAGCAGGTTGCCCATGACCTAGTATTATGTTAGTTGTTTTATCAAGAAAACATAACTTCATCCTGCTATTAGATCTATTATCTATTTGACTTAACTTTCTGTAAGATTGGAAGTTATAGGTGGATTTTAGGAAGGATGTATCATCTACCCTGTCAAAGTACACAGCAAATACCGTCTGTCATTCTTTTTGGATAAATATTTTAACTGTGAAAGTAGCTCTACACATGCTTAGAAAACTATTCAGATTTACACTCAGAAGTAAGACACAGATTCTACCGATAATTTCTAAAATTGCCATGTGGCTAACGGCCATAGGACACACATAATGAAGCCTGAGTAGCCGAGAGCTGGAAGAATTCAGTATGTTACTCTACATCCCAGCTGCCCAACCTCCCATTTTGGGCAGAGCTGGTGTGGGTGTCCACCTGAGCTGCAAGCTCACCCAAAGTCCCTGCTGGCTTGCTTCCACTCCATTCACACTGATTTAAGCCCATTTCTTCCTCCTTCACTTTTGGGCTCAAAGTTAATAGAAATTATTAACGAATTGCAGTGAATCAAATATTTGTTACTGGTTGAGGAAGGAATGGAAATGTTGCAATGAAGGACAAGAACAATGTATTATTTCATACAAATAAGATTGTGAAGAAGAAATAAAAAGACAAAACAAAGAACCTTTGCAACTCTATTGCACCTTGAAACCAAAGCTTTCTTAGCCGGAGAGTCCTGAGTTGGATAAATTTATTGTCTTTGACAAACATAAAAATGAAAGAGAAATCAAAACAAGGTAACCTTTGACATTCAGACAAACATCTCAGAAAGTGTCTACTATTTTTTTATCATTACTGCTTTATTCATGTCACAAATAATTGCACATTACTTCCAAAAGACCAAATTCTTACTTCTAAGCATTCTCCTTGTGTTGTGAATATATGACACCTGGAATACCCATAATCTGTCATAGAAATAATTGCTGATGGTAATTGTTTAAAATATTCTGTATCTAGTCTATAGAATAATGAATCAGTCCTGACAGAAGTGAATAACTGCTTTGCTTTATGTATCAGAATGTTCCACAAAGTCTTTTTAGCACAAGGACTGTGTATTGTCGAAAATTAAAAACAAAACAAATAATCAAAAAAAAAAAAAAAAACCTACTTAAAAGTACATCGGTATGATGCCATGCAACATGTGCATTGATGCCTGCTCTACATGTGTTCACAGGCACATAATACCACCATGAAGAAGCACTAAGTACGTTTTTGAAACAGCATAGCTTCTTTTCAGTTACTTAATCTGAACACAATGTGCCACTGCTGCATTTAACACTGATAGCTCAGTACTAGTCCATGGATTTCTGCTTGGCTGCACAGTAGAATCCCCTTAAATGTTATGCATATGTTACATTATTTAGCTACTTATACAAGTTTCCTGGTTCTATATACAATTGCATTTCAAGCAGACTCATACTGAGTAGTATGTGAAATAGGTTTGTGTAAAGGATCTGGAATATGTGCAAAATAAAGTTAATGCTAGATCTGTTTCTTGGTCTAATCAAGGTTGTTTGCAAACACCAGGTTTTTAGGAGAGGGATCATAACCCCAGACAATCATTTTGTTGTACACCTTTCTTCCTCCTTCATTGGAGGTAGGAGGGAAGGTGGAAGGAATAGAAGAAAATAAATTTCCTGTTACCCTCCTTGGTTTGGGCGTGGGCAGGTTCAGCATACTGTCTTGTGACTTCTGACGGGACCCTGAAAGTCCAACTTTACCACTCAGTACCCTTGCCAGGGGTGCCTTGGGGAAGGCCCAGCAGGGACTCAAGTACTGGTAGCCTTTTTTTCTGGCCCCACAAAATGTACCAGATCCACACAGCTTTGAATATATGAGTGAGAGAACTGAAGGATCAGCTCAAGGTGGAGAGTGCAGGGGTATCCTACAAGCACCTTGCCCCATTGCTGGACAAGACAGGCCCACAGGTGAGCTGCCCCAGCAACAACTCCTTTCTTTTTTACATTTATCAGGGTTTTAGGGTACACAGCAACTACCACAGCAACACCATATTGCTCTTTGGTAGAGCAGCCCTAGCATGTGAGTTGCAATCACATGCACAAAAGCTACATTCCTGGCCATCCCTGATACGGAAACCAAAAGAGCAGGGATGGAGTTTCCAAAAGGGACAGCACTGTGGACTGTGGGTGAGAATTAATCCAGGAAGGGGACACTGACTATAACCATGCCATCAGATCGGTTTCTTGATGATGACTCAACTAATGCTACACTTCCCTGTCAAACTCTCAGCAGGGCTTCTCTCTCTAGCACTCTCTGAAAAGTACGTTTTAACAAAGACTGCCATATACAACACAGCCAAGTTATTTGTCTTGAGTTAATCTTCAATCAATATTTTAATAAGGCAAACGAGCCAAGGGTTGAAGGCAGAACTAGAAACCAGTTCACCTGTATCTATTTCTGGGCTCTTCCAGCAGAATCTGCAGAATCTGCAACATTGCACAAATCACTTCACAGCTCTGTACTCAGCTCTGCTTCCCTGTAGAACTGGCTACAGGTAATTCTATCCTGTGAGATACTTCAAGGAAATTTCGGATGAAGGATGCTACATACGAACTGAGATACAAAACAGCAATTAACCTCATATTGAGATTAACGGCTGCCCATTGATCAGTATAACAGGTATCAGAATGACCATGTGAAAAAGATCCAGTAATGTTTGTCTTTAGGATTACTTTCACTCTCCTTTCATGAACAATGCATTAACTTGGCATTTTTTAACAATTTTTTTTTTTTTTTTTTTTTTTTGTTCAAAACAGTTGCCATTTTTATTTTGTCTACTTGGGTATAAAAGTGAAAAAAACAAATGTGATCTACTGACAATTGTGATGGTTTTACTCGGGTGTGGGCAGCCAAGTTCCACCACAACCGCTCTCTCACTCCCCCTTCTCAAAGAGGAGTGAGGAGAAAATACGATGAAAGGGGCTCAAGGGTTGAGATAAGGACTAGGAGATCGCGCAATAATTATCGTGACGGGCAAAACAAACTCAGCATAGAGAGAAAGTAAGATTTATTGCTTATACTAACAAGCTAGAGAAGTGAGAAACAAAGAAAAGAAACGAAAAGCACCTTCCCCCCCATCCACCCTCTTCCACCTCCTCCCCCCGAGCGGCGCAGGGGAACGGGGGAATGGGGGTCATGGTCAGTCTACAGCACTTCTTCTCTGCCGCTCCTTCTCGGTCACTCTCGTCCCCTGTGCTGTGGGGTCCCACCCACGGGATGCAGTCCTTGCCGAACTGATCCGGCGTGGGCTGTCCACAGGCAGCAGCTCTTCAAGAACTGCTCCATATATGGGTCTGTACCACGGGGTCCATCCCTTTGGAGCAAACTGCTCCAACCTGGGTCCCCCACGGGCAGCAGCTCCTGCCGGGTCACCTGCTCCTGCGTGGTCTCCTCTCCACGGGCTGCAGGTCCGGCCCGGAATCTGCTCCGGCAGGGGTCTTCCACAGGCCGCAGTCTCCTTCGGGGCACAGGCTCCACCGTGGTCTCCTCCACGGGCTGCAGCGTGGAACCCTGCTCCACCGTGGTACTCCATGGGCTGCAGGGGGACATCCTGCTTCACCATGGTCCTCACCACAGGCCGCAGGGGACTTCTGCTCCGGCGCCTGGAGCACCTCTCCCCCTCACTGACCTTGGCGCCTGCAAGGCTGTTCCTCACTCCTCTCACCCTCCCACTGCTGAGTGGCGCAGCGTTTTTTCCCTGTCTTAAATATTCTCTCACAGAGGCGCAAAACAACATCGCTTATTGGCTCAGCTCTGGTCAGCAGTGGGGCCCTTACCAAACATGGGGCAGCTTCTAGATCCTTCTCACAGAAGCCACCCCTATGGCCCCCCTGCTACCAAAACCTTGCCATGTAAACCCACTACAACAATTCATTTAGGGTCTGGGAATACACAAGAGAGGAAACGTGAGATTTCTTTATGTTGATCAACAGTTTGGTCTCTGCTTCCTTTCCGATAAAACCAGCTGTAGTATGTGTGTGTCTTACTCTGCCTGCACACTGCTTCATTTGCTTATAATGTTCTACTCCTATCTGCCCCTCCTATATATACATTTATTATATAAATATCTATGAGTTAGTAACTTTTCTGTGATCTACCCATGAGCTTAATAGTAAGCAGTTCAAGTTCAAAAGTAACTTAATGATACCAAAAACAATAACAAATTTTTCCCCAAACAAAAAACCAAACATTTAGTGAGTGCTTGATCTTGATGTGGTGGAAAGGCTTTTATATTCCCATGGTCCTAAAGCTTCTGCAGCAGCTGTGATGGTCCCAGCATGACACTGTAATCACCCAAGCTGGACAGACAGGGTCCAGAGCAGGGGACACGGCACTTGCATATGAAAATAGGAAACTCGGATAAGCTATGGAAAGAACACAAAGAAGAAGGTTGTCTCATAAGGATGTATGATTCTCACCGTACAAAAGTGCTGTTTTGAGTGTTTATGTGCCTTCAAATGGGAGATAGAATGCTGTCCCATATGCTTCCAAGGTTTCTGAGAGATATATTGGCTGGGAAAAGTTAGCAAAATTACCCTGTTAAACAACTGTGGAGATACTGCAAAGCATCAAATAAGAAGAGATATTTTAAAGGGTGTGATGTTGTATTATCCGTAGTTATTGACCATAACAACACCAGAAGAATAACTGAAAGTATGCTGTCCCTAGAGAGAGAGATGAAATAAACATCGCACCAATGAACACAGAACAAACTTCCAAAATGATCTTGTAATGAAAGTAACAGACATGAATGGAACAGAAAATGTGTAAAAATCTGCTATGTGAAGTGAAAATTGTCATGGTATAACTCATGGCAAAGGAATGAGATTAATTGCTATTGCTCTACTTAAAGATAATGGGACAGAGATGTTGTTTTCTTAAAAATGAATTCACAGGTATATGTGGTTTTGCTTATCAGAAAGGCTGGCCCAAGGGGAGCTAAGTGCAAACTGGATTATTATCTGCAAGTCAATGATACAATTTCTTTAAGATTTCTTCTCCTTGTGTTATACCATGACTTTTTTTTTTTTTTTTTTGTCTCAACCATTCATTTAAATTTATTTTAATAATTTGTTTTAATTTTTAATTTTTATATATGTATTTATACTAGTAACTTCAGTGAGTTCTCACCTCAGATTTTTTAAAAAAACATTGCTTTAATTCATACTACTGAAAAAGAGACTACCATCTTTCCATGTAAGAAACAAATAAGCTCATTGCCTATGAAAATACTATGTATTAAACAATGAAAGGACTATTTTTAAAACTCTTTTCTTGATATTAATATTGAAATTTTGTTTACTTTTTTTTTTTCTTTGTAGTGTGATTTTTTTGAAGTATGTTTTTCCCAAATTTGCACAAACAGTAGTTAACTGGGAATCTTTTTTTTTTTTTTTTTTTTTTTTTCACAACTGAAGAAATTAAAAATTTCAGAAATTAAAAGCTGTTAAAAAAACAGCTATTTTAAAATATATATCCTAAATATTTATTTGTGTGTGTACACTCAGATGTATTTTTTGTCCATGTGACAGAAAAATACAAATGTTATTTTATTTAACATGAAATTACTCAGTAACAGCTTTTTTTTTTTTTTTTTTTTTTTTTTTTTTTTTTTTTTTTTTTTTTTTGTGGAATACTCTAAGTAAAAAATGTACCATATAGTATATATTGTATCAAGTAAACCAAATGGTAGTATGTGGAATTTGATTTTTGTACTGTTAAGTTCTGAGAGAAATTTATGTATAGGTATGTATATATATTTCAGGCAGTTAATTCTTTTATCTACAAACATGAAATGTTGGTTGTTTTCCAAGTTAGCTCCCTGCAAACCTCCTTCTGTGAAGGACACATTTATTCTGGTATTAATGGTAATAATATATTGGTAATAATCAACAGCCCTTTGATCTCACTGCTATTCTCAATCTTCTCTCCTTGTGGCAATGAGCTTGAAATCCACAGAAATCATTTTTCTGGTCTCTTTTGTCACCTCAGTCACATGCTCAAAGCACTGTTTTCTGCCCCTTGAAATGAATTTTTCTATTTGCTCTATGTCTACCAAGCCATGGTGAACATTACCAAACTCTTTGTCTTCTGTTTGTCTAACAGTACAAAAAAAGGTAAAATATCCTACCTCACAGTGAAAACACTTCCTTACAGTATTCTTCATCCACTGAGTTAGTTCTATAATTCTTCTGCAGATCTTCTTACTATTCCTTTAAAGGTCTTCTGGTCATTACTGATATCCTCCATAAATGTGACACAATCTTCTAACTGGTCCTTAATTGCTATCCAATATTTCACTATGGAGACTGATTTTTTTAGTGTTTCTGATATATCAGTGACTAACATATTTTCTTTGAATAATTATTGTGACATTATCTTTCTTACCATTAGAGAATCTGGAAAAGAATCCTGGAATTCAGATGTTATACCTTAATGGATCATAGGGAAAAGGGTCAGGCAATTGCTCTCTTTTTAAGACATCATAAACTCAAACGACAATATGAGATGCTCCAAGCAAAAGGCAAGGATCAGCCACTTTAGCCATACCAACTTCTGGAAATGTTGATGCCATTCCCCTGGCACCCACACAAAACTGCTGCTGGCAGTAGTGCCTCTACCAGCACTGTGATTACTTGGCAGCCTATTGACCTAGACAGTTTCCTGTTTTGCCTAAGCCTAAAGCCATCCCTAGATCCAAACTCCCTGTCTGGCAAACGACAGGAGGCACAGATATTATAAAAGCTTAGTGGCATTACAGGCAGTCCTCGCGTCAGACTTTTAGGTGCCGACAGGTCTTTACTGATGGTAATGTAATGACGGAGGAATGCAGCTACCGTGAGGGCAGACAGCAAGTGACAGAGGCTTTGAAGATCCCGTGTAGACACATACATTATCAATTATTCCCCTACAGTCTTTTCTGGTTGTAGCTGTAAGTAATTTGCCAATGTATCTAGGATGCAACTTCCTTCATCTAAAAGCATTAGTGCCCAGTACACCAACTGCAGACTTAGTGAACGAAAACCAACAAAAACATGGTAAATAGTAACAATTTTGTGTAAGTGTTTAAAAATATGGACAAATAATAATCAACAGACAGAAGGAAGGGAGGACAGAAAATATATATATATATTTTTCCTAAGGAATTCCAGATTTCTTATGACCAGCAAAAAAGAAATTTAACTGACACTTCTGATCAGTTCTCACAGACTTCCTATATATATCTGTGTTGATAAACAATAGCAACAACAACAACAAAATCCCACACATTGTCTTGTTCTCCTTCCTCTCACACTAGTAACCACCTAGTCTGAGCTTAGAAGCCCAGGTGAATTTTAGTGTAATCTTTGCTCAGCTCTAATCTTCAGGGCTCATAGAAAAATCATTGCAAGGACGTACCTAACATATAGGAAATCCACCATCAGCGATCCATCACTTTCTTGCTCAGACTTCTTCACTCCCTTCCCTTCTCTGCATACACATGCTTCTGTTTCTGTTTTCCAGAGAAGCAAAACTGAGAAGATGTGATGAGACTGCTTTCTAGACAAGGTAGAGACAGGCAATGGCTGTTGATGTGCCTTGGCTCTAAGAGTCAATAACAAGTTTCAATGTAGATACATCCATAGTCCTTCTTGTGGCATTCATTATGTTGTGCACTGGAGGGCAAAAGGTTAACAAAGACATGTATTTCCATATGTCCCATTTATATGAATTGCTAAGGTCAGGCCAGGTCTTCCTGGAGGTAAGACACTAGAGGAATCTCCTCTTTAAAGGAAGCTCCCTAGGGTTTAAACAACAATTTCAGAAGTCCTGGAGAGTGTCTCAGCTGATACATGAACTGTAATCAGCGCAGGCTTTTCCTCTAGGGTCAGGCCTACAATCCCATAAAGACATTATGGAATAGAAAGCAAGAGACGATTCAGAGATTTCAAAACTCTTACAACTGATTTGCACTGAGCAGTATGATAGCTAGCAAAATAACAATAGGAGCAGATTCTTCTTGTCATCAACATCCTTTCCCTTCTCTTCTTTTGTTAATGGGCCCCATGTGCTAACTCAAACAGCAGAAACAGCATAGCCTTGTTATTGTTTTCTTTTCCCCAAAAGAAAACTGCTGAACTGTGGTTCAAATTACAAAGTGCCCCTGCTGAGGTCTGTGTTTATCCAGGAGTTTGTGAAGGAGCAGCAAGAGCGCAATAGCCTTGATATGCTCATGGCATTGGAAATCACTTAGTAAAAATAAATAATCATGTGTAGATCAATATTTTTAAAGTATTCAGTCTACAGTGTTACAAATATATGTGATGAAAGGTTGTTTGCACCCTTGTCGTTGAGACTCCCCAGGGACTGAGGAAAGATAGTCTGGATATGGAAAGACAAGTTATTAGGACAAGATGCAACCCTGAGAAACCCTGAGTCAGCTTTGTGAGGTACTACTTGAAGTCTCTGTAAGAGATTTCTTGGCACACAAAACACAGATTTACAGGATGAGTTGGTCATCTCCATTTACCAATAAACACTTTTACAGTTTATATTGTGTTCTTTGGAATGGGGATTCAAAGTTAGTTTTCTCAACTCACAGCATTGTGGGAAAGACAACAGGCTCTTGGAAAGCCATTCTTAACTTCTCTTGGCAGATAGTTAACCCCTAATAAACTTGGGCACTTCATGAGAGGTGAAGAAATGAGGCAGAAGATGAATTTAAATGCATATCTACCATAAATAGAGGAAGTACTACAGCCTGAATACTACAGATGTCTGGATTAAATTCTATCTTTCCACATTTTATGAGAAAGGACTGATTTAATCATCTGCCTTGAACATAAGATTCGAATAGCAGATAGATGGCTTCTTAATCCTCTTCACAGCCATGGATGAACTACTACGTTTCCCTCATAAATACTGCTGAGTAGGCAGTTTATATTGCTCTCCAGTTCTAGTGCTGGTTCTTCGTGATCCTTGCATAAGATCTTAAGCTTTATTTCTACATGCTATGGGAAGATTAGGTATTGACCTTAAGGACTGTGTGGTCTATTGCTGGTGAAGTGGCTAAAAAATTAATGTAACCACATTTTACACAGCTTGTATTGTGAGACCTTATTTCTTCTACTTCTGGTGGTTAGGAACTGTTCCTGACTCTGCTAAGTCAGTTGCCAAACCCACGTGGACTTCAGTGGTACAGTCAAGTCCCAGGGTCATGCTGGTTTAAGCTTCCCATTGGTGGAGCATATTCTGAGGAGTTTATGCATGGAGTTTATGAATAAATAATAGAACAGAGGACTCAGGGCCCATGGAGTCTCAAGGGTTTAGCCAACAAAGATAACAAAGTAAAGAAAGAGTGAAAGAACTTCACTGATCAAGTGCTTCTTTGTAATGAGAGGGCTAGTTGAGCCTCATTTGACTAAAAACTTTATTACAGATTGTGTGCTAGCTATATCAGCCAGAAGGCAGGAAAGGTCTATTTAGCTTCAAATAAATTGCTATGATTGTTGACTATATTTGCTGTTACCTGAATTGATCCCTTCTCAAGAAAGTAATAGCTGTGTAAAACAGGTGATTGTCAATCACTATAGAATAATAATTGGAGGAAAACAAAAAGTGGTACAAAAAAAGTTAAACATTTTAATTTTATAACTAAAGGACATCATTAAATCATTGATTATTGACAAAAAATAAGTTTCCCACAAGACAACTTCACGGGGCAGAACCGTTCAAAAGTGTCATCAAGTTAGTTTTACTACCAGTAGATGTAGCACTGCTGTCACCTTGACTGTGACACAGAACAGGGATCTGTAAACCTAGGGGCTACACTGCAGGCTACAGACCTTTGAAGAAACTTTTATTTCCCACTTAAGCTCATCTCCTATTTGGTCATAGTGTTGGCACCACTTATGATCCTGTTATGGATGATCACGCAGATCATAACTGGACTATGTGAAGCAAAACTGCAGCATTGGGCCCTTTGTGCAATATCAGTATATCTTGTCATTATTGCCGTGTTTTATGCTACAGATCTGATTGTAAATATCCTCATAGCTCTCACACTGTACACTGCTGGATAACTTCAAGACATTATCTAGTTGTTCATTAGATAGAACTGGACTATGGATAGCCCTTCCTTGTGCCACACTGCATTGAACTGATTTCAAAGAACAGATGTGTGAGTCCAACATGGTACCACCCATACATTCATTGTCACTTGTTCATTCCTTAAAAAGGATGTTACACTTTCAAAGGATTTAACTACAGCCTGTCCAGACCTGTCAGATCACATGTGCTGAGTAAGGGCTCTCTCATTCTTTTGGTCCCCCTCTCAGTCTGTCCCCTCATGGAGATGTCTCAAGTTTTGTAGCACGTCAACATGGCTTCTCTCTTTGTTGAGCCCATGCGTCACAAGCACTTGGCAACTGTTATCTGCTCTTCTCCCGGGAACAACTCTCTGCGTAGGTCCTGTCTCATCACAAGCTTTTCCAGCATGACTCCTGTATCTTGCAAAATCTGCTTGCAACACATTAAACAGCTCTTAGTGCAGTGTTATTTATGTTATTCTAAAGGCATGTAACTTGTACATGAGTTGGGAAGTAAATGCAATCCTGACTCCATTCAGTCAACTTATATCTCTCTTGGTAGGCCAGAAATACCTGAGTGTAATGCAGCTGCTGCACTCTGTACAACAAATAACCTCAAAGTGCATAGGGAAAATCAGTAGGGTTTTTTGCTGATTCAAAGCAAAGCATTTTCCATTGTCTCTGCTCAAGCTGCATGACTCTGTATTGTCAAAGCAAATTGGACTTTTATGACTTATACTTACTAATTCATTCCTAGCCTATATTTTTCAACATTTTTTTTCATTGCTAATATTTCATATACGCATGGGTGGAGTACTCATGACAACTCAAACCTGTTCTGCAAGAAATAAACTGCAACACAGAAAACACAGAAGATGTGTAAATCTCCATTACACATTTAAAAGTTTAAGTGATTACATATTCTAGATTTTCAGTGTGATTTCAAGAGTTGTTTTTTTTTTTTTTTGATTTTTTTTTTTTTTTTTATTTTTTTTAAATTATACGGTTGTTCAGAAAAAAACTTTCTAGTTGGCACTAGATATTTTTGAAATGTGCCAATTTGGTAAAATTTTCTTAGGCACAGGACAGGGTCTCATAATGAGATGGTTGTGTCAACAGTCCTAAACAAAGCAGTAGATAATTCACCAGTCCAAAACAAGGAAAACCAAACTTTTGCTGAACTGTGCAATTAATTTCTTTCTTGCTGAATGCAGAAGTTGGGGGAAATGCTCTAGTTGTCATATCAGCATGATAAAAGAAACAAATACTCCAAACTAGAAATTCATATGATAGGAAATGTGAACTTCAAGCATCCTTACACTGTGTTATTCATATTTTCAGTCATAATGTTGAAATGTTTTTTTTTTTTTTTTTTTTTTTTTCCCATTGCTTTCATTTTCTGAGTGATGCACAGAAATAAATGAATGGTCATTAAAATATGTGTTCACTTTGGACTCTCTGAATTATTATTTTAAGTTTGTTATGGAACAGAAATTTATGCACTACTGAAGGAAAATAGTAAAAAAAATACATGTCACAGCATTAAATTTGCAAAATATCCAGTAATAAATCCCAGAAACACAGTAATGCCTAAAGTAAAAACACGTAAAATATAAACAGCAACTAGTTTTATTCAAGAAAGAGGAGCCTAGCTCTTGAAACTTCTTTGTACTGCTGCATAGGACATGTGATACTATGATCATGAATGAATTGACCAAATTGGCTGAAGCATCATGCTTAGGAGAACTTTATGAAATATTCATTTTAAAAATAATATTGTAATTCAACTAGAACTATATTAAATTTAATTAAAAGGAAAACGAGTCAGTTTCTTCCATTGCTTACATATACAAAGAGCTGACTCAGGACAGTTTTTCACTGTCTACATTCATAAATGGCCTGCCACAACTGTGGGATGAAATTCCACTAAATAACTTTGAATAACTGCATCAAATATGGAAAAGAGACAAGGTTGGTATCCTTTTTCAGCACATGCTCTTTCACTGTATACCTTGCTTTTTCTTATACTATATGACAAGTAGTCTCAGCTGGGGTATCACCTTTAGGATGACACATCTCACTAACATTGCTTGTTAGCATGTTGGACTGCTCTGGTCTGTGACTCACTTGTGTATATGTCCCTTTTAAATATATTTTATAATAAATTCTATAGTACGCTGTAGATGAACTGTTCTAGACAGCCTATATTAGCATGACTCATTATTATCTAAACATTCAAAGGCAGAACTGGATCTATGTTGTCTGGTTTCAGCATAGGCAAACTCAGCTTGCAAACATATGTTTGCCAGGAGCTGTATCACTTAAAAACAAACTTTAATTTGCTGTGCCAAAAGCAGTATTCATTAATCAATCTTGAATTTCAAATCCTTACTTGTAATAGAAAATCAAGAGAATTAAATGTTTTAATAAATGTAAACCCCAAGTTCATGTGAGAAATATGTGCTCTAAGTATCAGGGTCCCACTTTATCCACGCAGAATGAGTGTTCAGTGCAGTCCTCATCCTCCCACTTCAAAAAAGGATATGGAAGAGATGTAGATGATCCAGAGAAAAACAGTAAGGTATGAACAACTTCCAATTACACAGTTTAGGAGACTTCAGCTTGGCAAACAGGCAATTGAGGGGATATATGATAAAGCCATAAAATATGGGGAGTGGCATGGGAAGAGTGAATAAGCATCAGTTATTCATTGTCTCTCTCAATAGTAGAAGTAGTGACATCAGATGAACCTGCAGATTGTTGGTTCAAAACATGAGGATTTTTTTGTTTGTTTGTTTCATGCAGAATGTATTAAGACTAAACACTGTAGTGACAGTGTTTTGTAGAAGCTAGAAGTTTGCACAGATTGAAAGAAAAACTGAAGAATTTCATGGAAGTAAAATCTATAGGGTCACAGGATACACTGAGTTCATATACTCCCCAAGTTGCAAATAATCAGCCTGTCAAAATGCTTGGGAAAATATTTACCTAACTACCTGCTTTTATAATTTTTACTTGGTATCCTGTTCTGTCTGTTATCTTGGTCTGTTCCAGCACAATCATTCTTATGCTATTTGTTTATTACCTGATCATTGCAAATATTCAAATAGTGTATCTATACTTCTGGGGTACTTAGGCAATAACTATAAATTTGTCTTTCAAATTAATTCCCAAAGAACATTGCAACAGGTCTGACAGAGTATAAATAAATTATGAATAAATACAGTGTGATCTGCATATAAAAAGAAAGAAAACATAAAAGGTAGGAAAAATATTTGTAGCTTAAATATATATTATTATTTTCACCACATCTTCCATTATGATACAAAATATTTAAGAGATTTTAAGATTGCTATGAAAATGTGTTACAGGATTATTTTTTCTCATCAATGACATTAAATGCTAAAATATATTTTAAAAAGTTATTAAATTGTTATAACCATGCACTTATCATACATTTAAAACAGAAAGAAAATGCACAAGGTATGTAATAAGGATTGGGAAGGCAGACAATTATAGGTTGAAGAACCTGACCTGTAATACAGGTAGTATTGTTAATTTTTATATAAACCTATTTTACAGTATTAGTCTACCTGAAATCTTAGTTAAATATACTCTGCAATTGTGCAGTGTGTGAATCATGAAATACACTAGTTAAGTACATGTTTCACTTGGCAATTTCTTGACAGATCCCAATGAGGCACTGAATGAGGAAGTATTTATTTGGTCCTTGTGGATCTGCTTTACTTATCTGGCAGGTGAAAACAAGCCTCAGTTCCAAGTGGAAAGCTGTACTGCTCAGACAGACTACAAAATTGATAGTACTTTTAAACTAATGGTTACTTTCATCTCTGTGGTCAGTTTTCATATATATATATATATACATATATATATGTAAGATTTGTGCTGGAAAAGGGGACAAAATACATGGGCATTTTCTAGGTAATATAACTGGGTTATAGTCGTGGGTTCACGCTAAGCAAGTTTGTGTGAGCAAATGTAAATTTAATCAGCAAAACCAGCAGATTTCAAAAGGAAAGTTATGACACCAGCATAAATGAAAGCAAAGGGCTTATGTCTTATTTTCTTTGCAGAAGAAGGAAGTGTTTGCCTCAGTAATGGTGACTAAAACTAAACAGTAGCAAACATACATGGACGTCTATTCAATATTAATGGAATCTATGACTTGAGATGTTAACTGAGCTTTCTAACACTTTGCTATGCTACCAATGTCATTTCCTTTCTTGGCACTTATTCTGTCATTTGGCTACATAGCATGGAGCCCCAATATGAATTATCATATGAACTATCATATTCACTATGAACTATCATATTCATACAAATAAGAATAGTATGAACTATCAAAGAAATCTGGCTTGGCTAATCAGAGACTCTTGACTTCTTCAGAGGGCAATAAATGAGACAAAATCCTGTACCAACCTCTTTGGAAGGCTCTGGACGGGAAGGGCTCTTCACAGCCCAAAGAAATTGCACATTAATATGGAGTCACTTCCCTTCTTTTCTAATAGTTTATTTACATTATACAACTAAAAAGAAAGCATAAGTTAAGATTCAGCCCATTTACTATAGAATCACATAAATTAACAAGAAAGAGAAAAAAAACTTCTGAGTACCTTTATTTGGAAGGTTGTAATCTACTTCAACTTGCATGAAGATTTGTCCATCAAGAACTTTAATGATAAGATAAAAAATATGCAGCTATGAATTTCCGAGAAACAGGTGGTTTGCTTTGTTATTTATACATGTATCCAGTCATAACTTAGAGTTACTTTCTAATTTTAGTGCTTGACTGAGTGTCTTGTGCAGCTCAGAAAATAGCCTTTGTTTTAGCTTCAGCAGTAATACTTTATATCCCATGCAGAGTGACAGACTGATGCACTACACAGAGTGGGTGATCCACAATCAGTGAAAAACACTCAGAGTTTTTAAAAGAAAAAATATAATTAACTCTATTTCCTAATATATATATATATATTTTATATTACCTCACCATTTTCTGTGGACTTTCATCATGTCAGAATTAATGAAAAAACAACGGACCAGCTCTAATACAGCACACTGCCTTAAACTCTCAAATATAAAAAATAAATAAATGCTGTCATCAAATAAACCTAACTACAGAAGCATCTCTTATTTTAAGTATATTCTCCTACCAAATGTTATAACATCCACTTATTTTTTTTTTCAATCAAGAAGGATGTTTCATTATTTTAAAAAACTCACAAGGCAAACCAATGAAAACAGTAGTTTATATGATATTAGTGACTTTGTGAAAAGGGAAAAAGAAGAGGTGTCATCCAAATTTAGAGGCAAACGTTTCTCTTTACAAGAGGAATTTTGGTAGAAAAGAGTAAGAGAACTTTCCAGCAAGACATCAAAAAGAGACAAATCAATAGGTTGGGAAACAGGTGATTAAGTGAAGTACAGCAAGTACATGGAAGGTAGTGAAGGGAACCAGACATGTAAATGGATACATCTTGTTAGCACTGATCTTGTTAGCACTGAAGGAGCCTGAGTTTAACATTAAAAGGGTAAGGGAAAGAGAAAAATGTTGAGAGAAAGAAAAACAGTGAGAATGATTTAGGAAGAGGACCTTGGAAAGTAGGAAAATAGGTGACCAAACCTACCTGAAAGTTTGAAATGAGAAATAAATATGTCTGAGTATATAAAAAATAATAATATTGGGATGGAAACTCCACCTCCCCTCAGATGGAGTAAGGAGAAAAGAAAGAAGCTAAACTCGAAGCTAAGTGTTATTGCCTGAAAAATAAACCAGAACATTGAACTTCTGTTTTAGAAAGTTTCCTGAAAGAACACTAAATCATGGAAACCAAAAATGGAAAATCTTTGCCTCTGTCTCTTTCTGGTCACTTTGAAGCACCTCATGGCTGTCAGGCTTTATACCCTTTTCATCATATAAAGTCCACGAGTCCAGTGCTAATCCAGCGCAGTAAATCTTTGGGATATAACACACTTAAAAAACCAGTTTCATTGAAATCAGAACTGACATTTATTTCCTTTTGGAATCTCCAATTTCTTAAATTTAGACTTCTATTTACCCTCACAGACCGAAAATATATTTTTACAGGAAAATCAAAGAGATTAAAAAAGGTGCTTATGTACTCTAAATCTCACTTTTCCCTAACATTAGACAGGAGGACTGAAGCTCTTCAAGGGCTGCCATGCCTATCTGTGTGACAGAGATCCTCTGAGAAACATCTTCCTCCATCCTGGAAAGACAGCCTCCCATTAAACACGACTATTTTATATCTTTATATATCCTTTATATATAGCTCAAGGATGTTTTTTTGACTTTGTCTCATAAATATCATTAGTGATTTGTGAATAAGTTATTTAATATTAAGAACAAAAACTCAAAGTCTTACAAAACTGTATTCCAAAACATCAGATTCCTATTACAAAAATATTATATTTGATTATTTTATACTATTTCCACAAATTATAACAGAAATCCTCTGGTCTTGTAACACACACTTTAACAACATTTTGTTACACTAAGAGAGGTTTATTACAGTAACTGAAGGAGAGGAACCAGTGCATGTTCCACCCAAAGTTGTACTACTTTCCAGTGAATTAAAACAATGTAAACAAAGAAAGGATCAGTTTCATGCAGTGTTAATGTGGTTAATTAAAGGACAGCAACCAACACATCTAATTATTAGGAGATGGGAACTTGATAACTTTGGAGAAAAGACATCTCTGACGTTTTTGCTTACAACAACAAGGAGCTTGACTCATTGACCCTGTCAAGGTCTTTTGTAGCCTTATATCATGACAGTCAGTTCTGGGCTGACTGTTTTAATGCCATTTATTCATTCTGGAAACAATAAGGACAAAGATCTCCATGAGTGTGTCAGCCTTTTGAATGTCAGGCAGATTCTGAGTGCTTTTTAAATACCTGACACTCTTTTGCTCCTACAAAAACTGTTCAGTATTCTTACTGAATTATTTAATCAACATTGATAGAAATACATTGCTGCTACTCTGTGTTATCTTAAATTAATTGTGATCTGCTTTTCCCCTATTGTTCATTTCCAGACTTATCAATACATTTTCAAAATGTATTTCAAAATGTATTTCAGTCTACTTCATTGGATACACAAACCAAAGATGCATCATTGACAGTGGTCAGTAAACGGGTCTTTCACAGCGACTTACTGAAGAAAGACTGTGTCACAATGAATGACAGAAGGAGAACTTTACTGCTGGAAGGAATGGTTAACACAGAAGCCTGTGACTGATTTAAAAATCCTGCTCTCTGAAGAAGTCTGGTAAAGCATTTATGCTGAGACACAATAGGCTCAGCACCATTCATTTAGAGACCTCTGCCAACAGATGCTAAACGAAGAACAAGAATCCTATGGGTGTGCATTTGCCTTCTTCAGTTCATCATCATAGAATAATCATAAAATGGTCTGGGTTGGAAGGGATCTTAAAAATCACCTTGTTCTACTCCCCCCCTCACCCCCCCACCCGCCATGGGCAGGGACAACTCATTTCAGACAAGGTTTCACAAAGCTCCATCTAAACTGGCTTTGAACATTTCCAGGGAAAGGGCATCCACAGCTTCTCTAGGCAACCTGTTCCAGTGCCTCACCACCATCTGAGTGAAGAATTTCTTTGTAACTACACTTTTATAGAATAAAAGATTCATTGAATGGCTTAGGTTGGAAGGGACCTTAAAGATCATCTAACTCCACCCTCCCTGCCATAGGCAGGGATGCCACCCACTAGATCAGGTTGGGCAAGGCCCCATCCAGCCTGGCCTTGAACACCTCCAGGAGTGGGGCATCCACAGCTTCTTTTGGCAACTTTCTCTTTTTAGTTTAAAGCCACTTCACCTTATCCTATTCCTACCCCCCCTGACAAAGAGTCCCTCTTCAGCTTTCCTGTAGGCCCCTTGTAGGTACTGGAAGGTCACTATAAGATCTCCCCAGAGCCTTCTCTTCTTCAGGCTGAACAACCCCAACTCCCTCAGTCTGTCTTCATAGTAGAGGTGCTCCAGCCCTTTTAATCATCCTCATGGCCCTCCTCTGGTGTTACTTTAATAGGTCCACATCCTTCTCATGCTGGGGGCCCCAGAGCTAAACACAGCACTCCAGGTGGGGTCTCACAAGAGCAGAGTAGAGGGGGAGAATCACCTCTTTTGACCTGCTGGCCATGCTTCTTTTGATGCAGCTCAGGATATGGTTGGCTTTATGGGCTGCAAGTGCACATCACAGTCTCAGTTTACTGAGGGTCAATGTAATGAATTGTCAGAATTCAGCTTCTGAATTTTGTCATCAACAAAGATAAAATTAAAGGACCTCATTTTTGCTTTAATCATCATAAAAACTTCAGAGCTGAAAAAGCTGGTATGCAGGGAGCCCCCTCACCATAGCAAGTTTCACATGTACTTTTTCATTTTTCTTTCTTTCTACATTAGTTAATCTGTGTTAGTTGACACTGAATGTTACTTGCTGCTATTATACCTCTGTTTTTATGAATCATTTACATTATTTTAAAATGGCAAATACAGCAAAGCAGGATATGCAGAATGAAAATCCCATGTAAACAAAAGAGTTACCATATCCTAAGAAGCCAAAGAGGTACTTTAAAGCTCTATGGTATGGACCTTTTTCACAGTTTGATGTAACCCTTAGGGGTAAAATATCTTACGGGAGTAGTAAAATTACTGTCTGGAATATCTATTAGAATATAGATTAGAATACATTATATTATAGAATATATATTAGAATATAGTTGTTGATATTTGACTAACATTAATATTATTATTTGTATTACAGGAGCACTAATAGTGCCAAAGATGCTACAAAACCATAAGAAATTTCTCCACTGAAAAGCTCTGGAGAATGTTGTTAAGCAAAGCAAAGCAAAGACAGTGATCTGGTCAGAGACAAGTTAGCAGGGAGTTCCTTTGCAGCACTGCTTATTTCCTTTAGAAAATCTGCTTTTCATGTGTGACTTGAAGTAGAAAGACATGAATGACAGTGACAGGGAATATGTAAAAACAAAACAAAACAAAACAAACAAAAAAACCCTCAGAGATTTTCTGGCCTTTACTACTTGTTACTTCAAAAAGGGAAAATGTAAATTAATCAAGTTTCATCTTGTACAGAAGATAAGGCCCTAACAGCTATCACAAACAGTAGGAGGTGTTGACAAGTGATATCTACACAGGTGCCACTGGGAGAACTTGTATTGCTATTTGATTTGGACAGTGATAGGGAAATATAATTTTCCTCATTATTATTCAGACTAATTCAGAATATTAATACAGACCAAAATTAATTGTTGCAATTGTTTAAAATAATCAAGCTTTGTTTTATGATTATACTGAAATTTTAATTTTCATTATGATGTGGGGAAGTAAAGAAGGTAACCCCCCTATGTTACAACATCTCACATGTTAATGTGTAAATGCATAAACCAAATGTCAAATGTAACATGTGTAAAGGACAAACATTTAATTTGTATTCACAGTTATCACAATTATTTGCACAAATTGAATAATGTCATGTGCATAAGTCTAATTAGATTCATTTAATATCCAATTTGTATCCACACTGACATTTGTATTTTATATGTACATCACACCAAAACAATTTATTATTGTCTAGATATGTTCATGCTTATAATCTACAAGATAAGAATTTTCCCCTTAAAAACACACACGTACACACACACACACAAAAACAAACAAACAAAACAAAACAAAACAAAATAA
Source organism: Nettapus auritus (assembly GCA_011076525.1). Lineage (NCBI taxonomy): Eukaryota > Metazoa > Chordata > Aves > Anseriformes > Anatidae > Nettapus > Nettapus auritus. The sequence continues at coordinate 112,724,651 of CM021766.1, read as the reverse complement.
AAAACACAAAAGACTCACAATCCAACAACACATCTAAAACCACCACAGATGTAATTTTCTAAGGACAAGTAGCTGTTTCATTCTGCCTTTATGTCACCTAGAGGAAAAGCATCTTGTGGTGCCTTCTATCTCCTCTCTTAATATAAAAGTATGTAATTAATATACTTAAAACACTGTAAATCTTTTTTCTTGAGCTGTACAGTCATCAAATTCCAGACACATATACTTTTCCTCTTGCAGTAGAACCAACAGATAATTAGGCTATGCCCAGAGTAATTATTTTTAAGATTTTAAAATGATGAAGGAAATTTGTATTATTTTATTTATTTACTTATTTATTTTTCTGTACTAATTGTACAAAGCATTAAGTAAGGGCAGGGGAAGTGAAAGAAACAGTAGTAAACACTGTTGCTGGGCAAAGATGCAGCCATTCACTGGGGACAAGTCATGCTCCTATCTGCCAGCAGTGCTCTTGCCTCTGCCTTTGATGCCGGGAAAAGGGACAAGGGCAGCAAGTCCTCAGCCAAGGCTGTGCCGGCTCCCCAGCGAGTCACAGCGTCTCTCTCAAAGCAGGCGTGACACCTCCTACAAAATCAGACTTGGCCTCACCCTGCCTGAAAGCAACTCTCTGCCCAAGCTAGGAGTATCTAAGTTAACTTCTAAACTCAGTACCAAGCCCATTTTTAATTGGCAAGTTAATCGTGTGAAAATGCTGACTGAATGTCATTTGTAAGTACTAGCCTTTTAGTTAAGCACATTTGCAGGTGGGGCATATATAAGCATAAAAAGCCCTCAGGACAAGTTGGAAACTGAGCTCTGGCAGTCGCATTGTCCCCACATTACATACAGCTCACAGCAGATCTTCACCAACACTATGTAAACTTTGCCAAGCTCTGTGCAAACTGGTAAATCCCATGAAAAACAGGATCTCTGGCTTCTAACAGCACAAGAGAAACTTGGCTTTCCCTCTCTGTCCCTCTGTTGAATCCTGTTATGTGTTTTTCATTGGAGTTTCTACATCTTTATGGAATTGTAATTAGGTTGCATTAAAATCTGAATTAAAAGTGAGAATAAAAAACTAAATTGTCAGTATTTTCAAGTTAAAATCTCAAATGAAGCCAGCACACCAAGCTTCCCCTGTCTGCATAGTTAGGTCAAGAAGAGGTCTTTGAAGTCAGCTGTTTGACAATCCTCTAAAGCAGTGTGACTGGCCCAATTCTAATTTAAAATCCAGTTTTATGACATTCCATTCATTTCAATGAAGTTTGTTTCTCATTTGCAAAGTAAGTGAGATTAGATTCAGATCCAGTGAGGTTTGTTACAGAAGGTCAGATAAGACTGAAAGAGTATCTCCAGGCTTTTTTCTATGGAAACAAGTCTTTTAAATCATGTCACTTCTTGCAAAAATATAAGGAATGATTATTAAATAACATTTGTATTGCCTTAATTTGTTTGGTCTGGCTTGCGTAGGATGAGCTTAAATCCTCCATAGACATCTAAAGCTGTAAAAGCAACTGTACCAAACAAAACCACAGGTCCAGTTGGCCCAGCTCCCTGTCTCTCTGATGGTGGCCAATAATGGATCCAAGGAAGCACATACAAACGTGGCAGGTATATACTAGTACATTCCTAGTGAACTCACACAGCCTACAGCAATCTCTGGCACAGAGACTTCCTAAGAAAAATATGGCATGCTTCTGTCTTACAACAGAGTGCAAGTTCAGAGTAATTGCACTGAAATTTTGTGGAATTACATGCATACACAACAAACAACAGTAAGTGCATTTTTTTTTCCTGTGGACCCAAGCAAGGCACTTAATTTAAATACCTTCCTGTCCCTGTAAAGTTCATATTATGTTTAAAGATGACTTATTTTTATGACAATAACAGTTTATGGCAGTAGCAACACAATTAGTAAAATAAATGCTTTTGGAAGATAAATGCTAATTACAGTGAATGTACTTCCAGTTATTAAATTTGAATTCCATTTATTACTGACAGAAAAGTAACATTCAAATATCTTTAGTACCAGTAACATATATGTTCCAATCATAACTTTTGTTGTAAACTTTACATGCTCTTTTTTTTTTTTTTTTTTTTTTTTTTTCCAAACAATTATTCTAAAAAAGAGTTTTAGATAAATTTCGTAGTCTCTCAGAAAATTCATTACTACCCATATAGTGTCATAGGCGCAGAGTATGTGTACGGTGTCTTACGAATACAAATTTAGACAAGGTTACCACCCTGAGAAATTTGCAACCTGGTTTGAACAACTGCAACATGGACAATTTAAGGATTAAGTACAGGAATAGATGCAAAGAGACAGGAGAGGTCAAAAAGGTTAACTGACAGAGGTGGGATTTACTAAGAGATTTAAAGATCACTTGATTAACAGGTAGAGTGAGCTTCTTCCAATGAAAAATATTAGCTTGAAAATTTCTTCAAAATCTTATTCTGAAAGAATTTTGAGTTCTGAGTGTCTGGAAGGTTTGGGGAGGCCAGTTCCAATGATCTTCACAAAACAAGGAAGGCAAGGAGTGAGCTCTTCCCATCTAAAAATAAATAAATAGTGATTTCCTGTGCCCTAATTTCTTTCATTATTTGTTTGCAACTGGGCTGGCAAAATAGTTCCTGAGCTTATAGCTTTTACTATGCTAAAAACTAGAAAGGAGTGCATGACTCAAGTTTTAATTTGTTCTAATCTAACCATTTCTATTTACAACCTGTAGGCCAAATTGTGGTAATTGCAGACAAACCACACTTTTCTATCCCTTCCTCTCAGAAGGTCTGAAATTGCAGCAGTCCTACACAAGTCCCAGTAAGCGCATGGTGGGGCTTGCGTGCTGCCTAGCCCCAGAGCGAGCCCTCTCTGCTGCGAATACATGCTCTATCGCTACCTAGGAGAGAGCAGGTGTGCTCAGAGGCTGGGTCTGGACCGCACATCAGAGAGTACAAAGCACACCAGTACAAGGGCCAGGGGTTGCCTCCAGTGTTGCTAGGTTTTGCCACAGAGGATCTGCCAAACACCTTGGCCATGGGACTCTGCAACCCTGCCCCTGCTTCCAGGGCCACTCAGGTTCCAGTGTGACGTGCACAGCCACCAGCTACCTGCTGTGGCAGCTAGAACTCGTTCCTGAGCATTTAGAGCACTGCTAGCTTATGCAGCAGCCATAAATCCATAAATCTTTTTTTTTTTTTTTTTTTAGCTCAAGATCTATCACTGATCACATTTCTTTTTCTTTTTCTTTTTTTTTTTTTTTTTGTTATTTTGTTATTTGTTATGTATTGTGTAAGACCATTTCTGACTTTAATGTATGACTTTAGAACTTTGTTTTCTAAACCTGTATAACAAAATGATTTTAAGAAAACCTGCATCTGTGATTTCTTTCTGGTTACAGTCTCATACTTTCTCAGGATTAGCAACTGATTTCAATTATTTTCTTAGATTATCTTCAAGATACTTGTGGTAGCAGCACCTAACTTGTCAGGTGAGTCGGTGCCAGAAGTGTTGTGCAACATAAGAAACAAAATATATAGCTTGCTAGTTTGACAGTATCATTTCAGGTTAATTTTAAAAGTGCATAAATATATTAAGAAAGGAAATCCCTTAGTTATGAGAAATACTGAACTATAATTAGCAATATCCTGAAATTTATTTTGTTGGAAACATAGGAGAAATGGAAGAAATGAACTCAGAAGTACATAACTATCCTGTTACTTTTACAGGCTGAGTAAAGGGTATGCAATGCTCTACAGTGTATTAGATTATAAGATACACTTGCGATGTTTTCTTTTGTTTTTCCCTATTTATTATTTTCTTTAGATATTTTAAATGAAATAAATTACAAAATAACATAACTGTAAATCACAACTGGACTTTAGTATAAAGCTTAACCCTTAAAAAAACCGTCATGGTCAAAATGCAGTTATTATCATGGAAGCAAGTAGAAACCTGTTATATTATAAATTTTAACAAAGCTGTCTTCAGAGAGGTGCAGATGAAAAGAATATAAACAGTCTGTGAAAATAGAAGAAGAAAAAAAAAAGTAAAAATTACAAAGACACTTTTTAAGTTGTGCCTCTCTGCTGCTACTCAGTCCGTGGTTGGAAAGGTGATATTTCAGCTAATAATTAAAGAGGTTCATTGTCTAATAGAGTTTGGTATTCATGTGAAAAACAAAACCACAATGAAATAATTTAGAATGACCAACTGCATTTCACTCAGTCTCTATACTCCAGAGGATACACAAAGACACATTAAATACATTGTGTTTACTTCACACTGCAGCCAATGAAAGGACGGGAATATAACATACTAAATATTTTCCGGTCTTTACTGTGGCTGTAGGGAAAAAAAAAAAAAAAAAAGAATTTGGGGGGGGATGATAATATTTTTATTTATATATATATATATGTTTTTATTTTTTTTTTTTTAAAATTTTTAAAGGGAGTGTGGGTGTTGTTATTTAAAATAAAACAAGAAAAAAAAAAAAAAAAAAAAAAAAGATGAAAAGTGTAGAAGAAATGCTGAAGAAAACACAGGATTCAATTAACGTGTCTGGAAATAAAGACAAACAATACCCATTTTGCCAAATGACAAGTACAGTCTCTTCCTCTGAGCAAACTGAAACAAACTAAGACAGCCCCAGAGCATAATCCCATGAAGCTAAAAATCTGGCAGAGACAGTGCTTCAAATACAGAGCTAAGGAGGAGCAAGCACAGATGCAGCATACGCCCCAGTTCTGACTAGTGACCTTAAACATCATTATTGCTCTCCAGCTGGGCCTGGATCTGCCCCTCAAGAACCAAAGCTCTTTCTGCAAGGCTGTAGTGGTAAAGTGACAGCAAACAGTTGAATAAATCACTCCATCATTGACAAAATATCCATAAAAGCAGATACTCACATTCTGTATTTTGTTTAACCACATGAGCTGTTTTAAAAATAAAGTTAAATGGGCTCATGCCTATTTCTCATTTTTTGCAGTTAAAGAAAATGAAAACCACCAGTGGAAGGGTCACCTTCTACACTGAGTCCAGCTCTGTGCCAAGAAACACAATCTTTGCCTGCACATGCAGTTTCTCCAGGTCACTTTCTATCCCAGACCAAACTTTGATTTCATACTTATGTAAAAATAATGTGCTTCATGTGATCCTGCAGAGACTCTGTCTTAATTAAGCAAGGCTGAAACCAGCTGTTTCTTTGTCAGTGGAAATATGCCAAGTCTCCATGATCAGAGACCATTCTTACAGGCCTCAAAAAGCCCTGCAACACTCTGGGGTCCCTCCACTAAAGCAAAAATGTTAGCATGGTGAACCCACACATCCACGGGACTTTCCCATATGCCTGACCACTTCCCCCCCCCCCCCCCTTTTTTTTTTTTTTTAAAGCACACCCACTAAGCATAGAGCGATGCACAATTTCCACCACTGTGACTGGGGGAATAGGCATATAAGAGAAAGGTAGGAGATGGCATCACTTTCTGTCACCTCTTTTGAGGCTCACTAGAGGGAAGTCTGGTGACAGCCAAAAGAATGACCATATCCAGAGAGCTGGTGACACATGTGGCTGGGGGAGCCCACAGGTACAAGCAGATGAGCATATGACCCTGCAAGCAGGGAGGAAGGTGGGGGACAAAGAGCTCTTGGACTACTGTTACGCAAAACAAAACAAAACAAAACTTGAGATTTCTGTTATCCATTTTCTTCCTATGTGCAATTTTATAACAATGTAGGAACTCTGGGTTTAGGTTTGGGGAGTTGTTGAATGAGAATTTAAGCATTGGAAAACAAACTGCCTGAAAATTTTGGAAATACCATTACATATGTCACCAGACCTTTTAAGGGAAGTTGTCTTTCTACATGTCCTTAAGGATCCCAACAAAATATATTTAATTTGTATCTCTGCCAGAAGTTAACTTTGAGGAATCTTCACAAAGCCAAAAAATAAAGGCATGCCTTCAGGCCTGATAGATATGGAATCAGGATTATAAACTTGATATGCTGAAAGCCATAAAAGAATAGGAGATAGAAACTAATAAGCATTTAAATAACTATATATATAGTTATTTTTGAAAATACAAAATGTTTAGAAAACATTTATTTTTTCTGAATTAGATGAAAACATCTCATCTGCTATTTCAAAAGTATTGTACTTCAATTGCATGACTTAAAAGATGCTTTAAGACTCTTACTTGAGTAAGAAAATGTATAAGATTTTTTAGAAAAGGTTTTCTGTCTTAAACAAACCCTGTTACCAGAAGGTATGTTTTCTAGCTAATAAGTTGTTTACACAGATTGTTTACTAGGTTGTGGGCTTCTGCTGATTAATGAGTAGCAACTTCACAGATAGCACTTGGGAAATAAGATTGCAATTTAAATGGGGATTTTATGGCAGCTTTTCCAAAGCACTTATCTCCCTTGATCTCATGCATGCATTGTAAAAGGTTTGTAGTTTGTCCGAAGAGTCATATTAAACAGGAAAACATCTGTACTGCTAGTCTTGTGTAAGTAGGTCTAGGCAGACCCTACCAGTCTGTAAATAAAATTGAATTTGTGAGAGTTAATGAAAATAATATAGGAGTCTGATCCTATTTTGTCTCTTGTTCCTTTTAAGCAGAGATGTGTGACTGTTTGCAGATCTAATATTTGAAACCATACAGCAGTTAGTTATTTTTTTTGAAATTTGCTATGAGACAAAAAAATCAAAGCCTTTAAGGTATTGAACCCAATTAGCAAATATTGCATCAATTGAAATTTTCATACAAACCTGAAATATCTGATAAAGTATTTCTGGCATGTATGTACTACCATTACTATTTCCAAATCTGGTCTTGCAGAAGTGAGAGGCAAGGCAAGCCTCTGTACAGTGACTACACCTATGGTGAATAATCCAGTTAGTTGCAAGAGCACGTGAGTCATGTTCAGATTTCACCTGAATGCCTGTTCCCTGAAACAGGGGCTCTGGAAGATGAATTGCTACCCAGGGGAAGGTGTGGCTGCTGCCTCTGTTTTTACATAAACACATTAATGCTGCCTATTAATGAGCTTGATTCTAACTATAATGGACCTCTGGAACAAATTTCCTTTTAGGGAGTACTACAGAACTGTATTATAAGACATCAAAAGAACATTCCCCAAAAGCTGTTTGGAGCTATAGTCTTATTGAAATATGTGGAGTGGTTACCCTGAGCACCAGGGAAGATAGATTGGACATCTACAGGAGCTGGATCTTAATTTTCCAGAGAAAGGAAATATCACATCTAGTATGTGATATAAAACCAGGAAAATGTAAATGGAAACCAATCTCTAAACAAAAATTCAAGAAATAGGGCAAGTCATGAAATTTGATTTTTATCTCTTTGTTAGGTAAAGTTCTTATTGAATATCTGTCAAAAAATCTGTATTTATTATACTTAAGATTCAAATTTTTTTTTTAAAAAAGATTGTTTTTCTTGCAATCTGATATTATTACTCCCAAAACTACAGTACACTTATCATACAGATTTGTGATTTATTAAATTGACTTATACATGCAGATATTCTAAAAGATGTGAGTTAATTGAATCCAATATTTAACAGACATTGGGTAAAATAGCCATTTAACAATTTTGGTAGATGTGTCACAAACTAGTCTTAATATGCATTTTGATGTATAATGTGACAATTTCATATACTGATTTCTAGTGACTCTCTTGTATATGTGTAAGTCTCATGCATGTATGTTAATATGTACATGTGATTGTTGATGTAAATGGACTATAGACAATGGTTACAATAATTTTAATTGCCAAGATAAACAGTTGTGTGTGAATATATAATAAAAAACATATTTTTCATTACAGTCACAAGTAGAGCATCTTGGAGGATGTCTTTTACAAGGACAGGACACCTTTGTGAAAGGTGACTTCTTTTCAAACATAATTCCTGCACACCTGCTGAGATGGACAATAATCTGTCCCAGGAATACAACTACATAACATGATGACACATAGTTAATAGTACAATACATAACATGCTACAACATTGCTGTAAAAACAGGGAGTAATTTGAAATTGTCCTAGGGGGTAGATCAGATATTCCTGTGTGGTTCTGTTTCATGCTTGTGATCATTACTTCCCCCAAACTGTTATCATAACGACTACTAACACACTTCATTTTAGTATTTGACACATGCATGTCTTCCCTCCTGTGGTGAGTGAAGAACCCAAAGGCCATTTTTACTTCCTATCATGCAGAGATCAGGGAACATATGAGACTACTTTTGTATAAGAAAACTTTTTGTTTGTTTGTTTTTAAAAAAGATCCAAAGTAGTATACTGATAACTGCTTACTTGTTCTACAACCAAGTATATGAGTTCTTATGAAGAGTGTAAATAGTGTAAAACAGTAATCTGACTTCATTTCCTGAACTCCGGTGAATCGATTAAATGCAGAACCAGTGTGGATCAGCAGGGTAGTAAGAGATATTTTTCTCATTACAAGCTAATGGAAAATAAAGGAGGCTGCTACAAAAATTAACAGCTTGGATATTGATATTTCATTATTCATTTTAATGAATGTTTAAAATGTCTTTCATTTATCTGCTACAGTATCCAGACTTCATTTGTAGAGGAAAGGGAAATTCTAAGTTTTGTGCTGTGCATAACATGTCCAAAGACCTGGCTTATATTAACAACAAAAATATCTGCTTAATTTACCATACTCAGAAAATATGACAATAGTTTTCTAAAATTCAGGCACCATTAGAAAGTCCTTGGCAATCAAATAAAGCTGCTGGATTATTGATTAAGTACTCCTCTCTGTATTGCATTGAATGTCTAAATACTTGCTCATTTTTTAATTGAAAATCTATTAACAATTTCCACTTCTTGCCTGTAATCTTTAATTTGAAAATGATCATAACACAGCAGATACCCAGTGACATCTATACATCTTCACATTTCTCTAGTAGTGAAAAAAGAAATACAAAGAAAGACACAGCTTAGAGCTATATGCCTAACTTCAGAATATTGTTTAACATAACTTTTGTTATCTCCACTTATAAGAACATAAAATATAATTCATTTCAAAATTCCTTAGACACTTTGTGACCTTCAGATACTCTGGCTTTATGTTCCAAAAATAAATAAATATATAAATAAATAAAAATCATTTACTTTTTCATCACTACTCATGTTTTTTTGATTCAGGACAGGATGAGAAAGGCAGGTATCTCAGCATGGATTCTCTCTGTAATTATGTACACAAGTTATTCTAATACGCATCTTTGTATGTTATGCAATACAGGAATATTTGCTAAGTATATGTAAATAATCTTTTTAAATTCCCTAACCAAAAAAATTGACCTAATCTTGAGAACATTTTATGATGTGCATAACTAGACTACTGGTAATCTCAATGATTTAGAGTTCAGCATGTGAAGAAATCCTTTCAAAAGCTAGAGGACAAGAGTGTGCTTGAATTTAAATTACATTAATATTCATCACATATAACATATAAAAAGTATAAATTATACAATGGACTATGTATAAGTTTGCATGTGCCCAGGCTTGAAGTCCATGTGAAACATCAATAACAAACTTATTTCCATAGCAGTGGGCTGGTTATTTGCAAGAAAATGGCTTTGACTTCTTAGATTTTGAATCTATACACATGACACTGGAACAAGCTTTCAAAGAAAGCATGTAGTTACACATTATTGCTCCCTCTTACCCAATAAAAAGCATATATATTTTTTCACAGTCTTCTCCCCTGTTCCAAAGCAATACTGAAACAATATTGAAAACTGAGGAAATTTCAGTTCTCCAAAATTTTAATAAACTTCTTTTATACTTTATTAAAAAATAAAACTTCTTATGAGATTTTTTACCTATAGAATTTGTAAGGAAACAAATTTTATTTCAATATGACTTGGCATGATAGATTCACTATGTAAACTCAGTTGCTGGGCACATTTCTTTCAAGAAAAAGAAAATATAAGAAATGGGACTTCTGTTGACAGCATGAAAACAAAACAAAACAAAAACAAAACAAAACAAAAACAAAACACACTAAAACTCCTTCACAATTTCAATTTATTTGCATTGAAATTTTAAAACCCAACTAAATAGGAAGAAACTGGCAATCTGTCTTTGATCCATTTCAATCAAGAAGAGTCCCAACAACAAGGCATTAAAACATGAATTATTATACTACATTTTTACATTGTTTATAAAAAAGGATTCCAGAAATTCAGGAGTATGAATCTCATTCAAAGGTATCAACCTAGCACAGATTTTAAGGTCATTATCTCTCAAAGGTCAAGCTCTGTAATCCACATCAAGCTCATAAGTACTACTTGAAATATATTAGGTGCAAATCATCCTTAGTTAAAAGCACTGAACACCTTAAACTAGGCACTCTGAGTGCTTTAACCATTAAACTCCTTTATGTTTCCTTACTTTACCTATTCCTGCCAAGCAGAGGCACAACCTCAATAGCAAAGGCAATTGCAGGTGAATTTTAGGGAATTACAGGGAATATTTATGGCATTTGCAGAGGAAAGGGAAAAACATGACCTTGAAATTCCTAAGGCAGAGAAAGACATTGATCTAGAGTCCCCCACATTTATTTTAGGTAGGCACATGCCTTCTTGCCTTGGTCTCCTGCTGCGGACATAGCACGTGGTCAGTCTTGTTTAGGTCAGTGCTCCACGGAGTAGGTAATGTGCCTGCTTTTGAGTTCACTTTGGCATGGTGGGCTTGGGCACCACGTGGGAAAACAGCAAGCCCAATGTTCATCTAATCAGTGGATAATTACCTAATTCATACTTCTTAGAGACTAGCAATGATGGATATCTTTTTAAGTCCTTTGTCTTTAGCTGATCAATGTTAATTGTTCAAATGCTCCTTGGCAAAATTTTTTTAAAAAATTTAGGGGTAAGAAAAACATTGTCTTGTGAAAATTGAAGTTGTAAACCAAAAATGAAGTGTGACTTCAGAAGATGAAGTCTTGAAACTCTTGAAACATCTATAGCCAGCAGATTTGTTATGAGTGCTTTGAATTGGTCATTGGGTGTCAAATAATAATAATACATCATTTTGTTTTCAAAAAATACCAAATATAAGAAATGTAATATTCAACTTTATTTATTTATTTATTTGAGCTTCATCCTTTGTAAACAGAAAACTCTCCTTAGGGTATGCAAACATAATAATTTAGTCATCATAATTTTTTTTCAGGACACTAGCATTTTCAAAATATTAAAGACAAGTTACTTAATTTACAAGCATAAACAAAAGGTAGTTGGAGAAAGCAAATAGTGATTAACCAATTAATATAAGAAAATAGACTTCTGCATTATGTGTTGAAATAATATAAATTCATGCACATTTTCTCATCATTCCTTTAATCTTGTGAGTTAGGAGGAAAAAAAAGCTTATTTATTTTGTCTTTTAGGAGAAAAAAACAATGGAAAGCTATTCATTGATGAAAAGTTGACAGGAATGGAAGTTGATGAGGGTTGAAAGGCAAGTGGTTGTGGAGTTTCTGATGTGAATATATAATCAGAACATTTTCTATTCAGTGTCAGATTCTAACTATTCTCATTCTACACATATCATAAATTGCATATGAAAATTTTTCTTTCATTAAAAGATAATTTATAATTTAAGGAGAAACTGTCTATTTTTAAGTCTATAAATATTTATTCTACTGTTAAGTAATGCACGAATACTGTAATGATATCTACCTGAACATATCACATAAAAGACATCTTCCAAAAATATGTACTGGGAAGTCTATCTTTGTACTGAAACATATTACTACCAAGTAATGCCGCAGAACAACAGCACTTTAAAATAATGACAGTGGTAAACAATAATAATAATAAAAATAATGAAATAAATGATGAGGTCTTTTTAAGTGAAGCTTTTTGTTATAATTCTAATCTTTAATCATTTTTGTTCACCTTCTTCCTGCATCTAAACATCAGGAAATACCTCATGATTTTGAAGTAACATTTGAGATGTTTATGTATAACTGGAGCTTAAGAGTTTTGACCTTATCTGGAGATTTTGATAATAATATGATATTTGATACTTCTCATTTGTAAGGCATTCAAGTGAATGTACACTGAACAGTTCCAAATTTCAAAGTAATATAGCTTAATGCTTATTATTAACATATATATATTACAAATGAATCAGTCTTATTAAAAATATATTGAGTTTATTGTCAGACAAGTATGTGTGACACTACGTATTTACATAGAAAACAAAAAAGAAAAGATGATGTACCCAAAGATATGAAAGGTGACCCAACAAAGTGAAAGTTGGAAGATTTTTGTAAATGAAGTAGACACTGAGCCAGCTTAATTCCATCCACGCTTCTTAAATACAGAGTCAAAATTATAACTACTTTGTTCTCATTCTTCTCATTAACATTATTTGGTTACTTAGGTGATGCTGACCTGTAAGCATTTGTTTTATGTACCTACTTTATTCCCCTGGCAGACAGCCAAGTGTATTACAGGTGTTTGGGAATTTCCCACAAATATCCTAGCTGCACCTCGAAGGAAGGACTTAACTGGTCACAGTAGGTAATCACTCTATTGAAATCATTAATCACTGGAAATGTGGCAGCCCTCAAAGATCTGCCTGAGCTGCATTACTCAGCATTTGCAGGAAGTTTCTTCTAAATGTGACTTCTAAGTGCTGTAAAAAGCATAACTAGAAGTTTCACTTTTTTTTTTTTTTTTTTTTTTTTTTTTCCTGGAGGAAGACTCTACCGCAGAACCACATCAGAATTAGCCTTGGAAACAGGAAAACTTGGCAACTTTGCCTTCCTACTGTTTCGCAGAAGGTTAGGTATTGAAAATATTAGTGGTGCAGACTGTTTACATGCAAGCAGGATCTCTTTTAAGGAGTCAGGTGTTCTTGAAGCAGAGATGTGTTTTCCTCCAACACCACAAGCTGTGCTGGCCCTCTCTGCCTCCCCTGGAAGGGGAAGCCAGGGTGGCTCTGACATGGAGGAGCAACCCTGTTCAAGGCTGGGCATGTTTTGCATACAGAGAAACAAATCATTTTGGGGGCAGAGGGGGAACACAAACAACACAACAGTTAAGCTAACTCTACGTTGATTGTTTTTCACCCATACCAAGTATTTTGCTGCTTTAGCTATAATTGTTGCCCGCATTCAGATGTAATTGCTCATGATGCTTTGAGGTTCCAGTGAAAAATCTCACAGATGGGTGAGGTTCAGCTTTCTCACCCAACTGGCATGACTGAGCTTGCATTGCTGAACTCATCAGAAACAATATCACTGGCTGCAACTCTCTTAAATTGGTTCAAAACATCTCTCTGTCGATCAAATCCATTTGTACACAATACATCCTATTGTTTTAAAACGACGTATTTTAGAATTCATTTGAATAAATGATACTATACACTTATAAAATTTTGTCAAGGTGTTCTGCTGTTAAAGAACGGAATGTTTATAACTGGTTTAGCTTATTCAAAAAAGATAAGCTATGCCCAGTGCTGAGATAACTGATTCACTCATATCCATATATACCTGAGGTACACTTTGATTTTGACTTTGTCATGTGACTACGTTCACAAGAAGATCCAGCAATGACATGAGAAAACCCATCTGGTGCAATACTGGGGAGGGTGGGGGGTGTTTTTGTTTTCCACATGGTGAAAAGGAGTGCTTAGATTTTTTTGTTCTGTATCATTGACAATGCAGCCACTTTTTTTTTTTTTTTTTTTTTTTTTTTCTTCTCATTTGGAAGAGAAAAGCGACACAAGTTTTGGTATGATATTGTCCACCCCTTCTTGCTGGAAGTGCACTGGTATTCTCCTGAAGCCTCTTTCCAGCTTGTGAATACCACTCCCAAAATGGGGAGAGGTGCTGGCTACTGGGTGAGGTGAGGCACTCCTGTCTGCCCTGGGGCTCAGACGCCATTAGCCAAACACTCCCTGCTCAGGGAGTGACTGCTCATTAGTAAGGAAAGAAGATGAGAACAAACATTAGAAAGGCCTATGCTTCTCCTCCTCTATTTTCCATTTTCCTTTTTTTTTTTTTCGGGGGGGGGGGGGCCCCCCTGTCTTTTACATCTTTCCTCGTTGTTATCATATCTCTGGTTATGTGAATCATGCCCCCTAGCTTATGCCACAGGATGTTTCTGAAAGTAATACTTATTTCTTTTCCATCACTGAAAACATTTTTTTTACAAGCTGACTTGACAATGTAGATTTATTTTTCTATGTTTCCTTTTTCCTGCTTCCTAGTTATATTTGTATTTTCATATTCTTTTCAGTCTTCTTTCATTTTTTTCATTATTTTCTTTTACTTCATCTTGCCCAACCTTGTTATCTTCTTTCCTCTTTGCATTTACTCTTCTCTCCTCTCTGAATTTCTTTCCCATTTGTCATTTCAGTTCTACCCTCCTGTTCCTCTTTTACACTTGTCAGCCCTACTCTAATTCCTTAGGTATTTTCTGCATAACTTTCAGGCAGTGTCCTGTAAAGCTCGGTCAGCCTTTTAAGCCCTGGGGATTGGAAGAGGACTGGGAGGGGAGAAAATGAAGAAGGAGGCTGACTTAAATGCACTGTTTTCCAACAGGTCCAAAAAAAAAAAAAAAAAAAAAAAAAAAAAAAAAAAAAA
>CM021766.1:112694215-112709904 GCA_011076525.1 Nettapus auritus | reverse complement strand
AAAAAAAAAAAAAAAAAAAAAAAAAAAAAAAAAAAAGCTATCTTTGCAAAGTCCATAAACACAGTTTAACTGACTCATGAGAGCCTCAGAGGGATGGTGGTTCCCTGAAGAATGAAAACATGAAAGAGGACTTCCCCAAAGCCATTGGGTGGAGCACAAAGGATGTGGAAAGACTGGAGGGCTGGAGAGTAAAGATGAACATAGATAAAAGTAAGGAATTCAAGCACCATGAATATCAACAATTGAATAAGTTGACATTATAAATGTTTTGGCCTCCATTGACCATCAACTGGTGAGGCTGGTGGAGTCCATTGTTTTGTTTCTGTGTGTCTGAATAAGTCCAATACTATGAATTCTATAATAAAAAGCAGGTTCAACGTATTTAATGACATTTAAAATTATTCATGAATTAATTTCACTGAGAGGTCAGAAAGAATTACTAATCTTTCTAAAGGTACTGACAGCTAGATTTCAATTTCAGTTTCAGTATAGGTGCCTCAGCAGATTTTATTGAGGTTGTTTTCATACAGAATACCCCTATCAGTATGCAAAAGACAATAAAAACATATATATTAGATGCACACTTCATGTAAGCTTAACTGATAAAGGACTTATTTATTCTTAAATTAATGAGTTATAAACTTATTGGCTACATATATAGACTTACTTATTGTAGATGGGTAAGTGAAGAAATGTATTCCCTATATGTCATATAAAAATATAACAGCAATGCTGGTAAGTCACTTTGGGGATTTCTACTTGTACATTTGAATGCTACAATATGTGCAATGAATTTGGCTCTTGTATTTGTCTTTCTTCCTTTTTAATTATTCTAATGTCAGTTGTTTGTTAGTTCCATAAATCCAACTCCATATTATCAGTTACTCACTTTTTCTTTCCTTTCCCCCCTCCATGCATTCTGATTAGCATGCTTTCATCATAGCTCCCTATAATGGAAAATTACGAAAAATGTCTCTCCGTAAGCTGTAATTGATTATATAATGAGAAAGAAACATGCATGACAGGATTGTACTCTTCTGCAACGGTCTTTGTGTTTTTAGTTACACTTCTAAAAAGTGAGGACAAAGACACAAGAGCATAAGCTAATTTGCATTTGATTTACAAATATTTAAATTTCTATTAAAAGTTCCAAGGAGTAGAATTGGTCATGTAAGTAGGACATTTATAAGTTAAATATTTAATTTCTGAGTTGAACTGAAAATGGTAGATTATGCTATAGTTTGAAATGTGAAGGAATAATAGTTTGGTCTATTGCACAGTTTAATTCTCTACACAAGAGCTCAAGAACAAGCTTCATGGTGAATAAGAACCCAAGAAGGTTGTCTTGTCATGGAGAGCACATGCCATTAATACAGTTGTGCACTCTCATAATGCTGATCTCTGTATGTATAGGTCAATGACAGGTACTATGCTGGCAGTATTATAGATAGTATATGATATTCTGATATAATGGGAACTCAGGTCTGCTTAATTTACACATAATGAGCTAACACTGCTTTATTCTGTGTAGTCAATGCAATATTAAAACAAAGATAAAAGATTCTTAATGCCATTTGCTTATAGTAACACAAGAAGAAAATTATTTATTTATTTATTTTAAATAAGATGTTCATTTTTTGAATATCAGAAAAAAAGTAGAGATCAAATGAGAGAAAAGATAAAAATACATAAAACCAAACTGATTATAAGAAAGGGTATGAATTAATTACACTGGAATATGTTTCAGTTTGCGGCCATCTTCCATCTAAACTAATAAATATTAAATATGTGCTGAAACTAACATGCGTGTATGAACTTGTCCGTGCTTACAAATGGAATAATTTAAACAGAACATGGCAAGGGAATTAGCAAAAATGAAAGAACCAACCACACCTATCCATTTAAAGCATGTAAAACTGAGTAACATTAAAGAGCAGCACTGAGTGAAAGAAAATTGTGCGTGTGTATAAGCTACTTAAGGTGGTGATATTAAATTAATGTATCACCAACACAGGGTGGATGAGGTGGACCTGGTCAGCTTCCTCTCCCTGTTAGAGACTAAGATTTGATCAACGCAGCGATTAAACAAGCACTTCATCTCTTAATCACTTTGTTATTGTAAGAGTTTTGACATTTCTTATGAGTGCAACCTATAATCTTCAGATTCTACAGGAAAAAATCCTTATGGTATTAAACTGCTAGAACTGCAAGATTTTAATGCTGGGTGAATCCAGGACTATGACATTCTAAAAAATTACTTCTATGGTTATAATTTTACCTAAATGGTACACAACACATTTTAAAAATCACAGAGACTTTTGTGGAAACTTCTATGGAACTGGAAATTGATCTCAGCAGGAACTTAGTAAATGTGGTGTCCATCACCTGTAAAATTATCAGCCAGGAACTGAGATTCCAAATTCAAAGTGTTGCCCTAGCAGTGCAAGGCTTGCTTATTTATTTATTTATTTATCTTCAAACGTATATTTGCAGGCTTTTTTTTTTTTTCTTTTTTTTTTTTCCCCTAGCATTATATAGTAAATTGAGGGAAAAAATGACCAAATGTAAGCAGTCTGGAGGTAATAGACAAAGTGAAATATATGAGCTTATTTAAAATCTCCTCCTACTCCTTATTAATATGTAGATACTTATATTGCAATTTGAAAACAGTTTTCAATAGTATGACAACTTTATGTATACATACATATGCTAACACATATTGTGAGGCTCTGGAGAACCACATCAAAGAGAAAACCCCAACCATGTCCTAATGGAAATCAAAATCATCCTACTATTCCTTTTTCTCTGCGTCTTCACTTTGACTGGAAGGGAATCTATGTATGTGAACAGCCCTTTATATGTCCTTATGACACATATTACTCTGCTTTGGCAAGAAACAGGCTAAAACTGCAGGAATTACTGTGGAAACTCAAGCTCACTGATTAAATGCAGCCTTAAGCATTATCGATACAAGTAGAATTGCACAAGTTCTATTCAACAATATGGAGAATGTGATGCTAAATATTACTAAAGTTATGCCAAGCATAAAAATGTTTCTTCAATTGCCACTAAAAATTTCATTCAAGGTTGGTTTCTTTTGTATAATGGTACACAGAAAGGAACAGGCAATCTCCACTCAATATTCAGAGAACTTAATGCCAGAAAGAACTGTTACATCATCTGCTCTTTTGACCGTTTTATATCATAGTTTTTGTCTTTTACTGACTATCAGTAGGCCCAGTAATTTGTGCTTAATTAATGCTTAAACATATTTTGAAGTCTATAGTCTTGATTTAGGAGCAGTCTCCAAACATTTTTATTTTTTAATATGCTGATATTTATAAATCTTTCATAATGCAGAGTATCTGCCAGTTCTCAAATAGTTATTGGAGATTTTAAAGTGTTTTCATTAAAAACCACAAGAATCAAGCACTTTATTCTAATGCATCAATATATTTACAAAAGTGAATATAAATATATATTTAATTGATTGTGTTTTCTTCACAATTTCTGTACGTCTGAGGTTCAAATTAACTCTGCTATGTTGACTTCTTGCATTGGAAAATTCTGTTCACCTACTTCTAGTGTAATTCCTACACCAGGACATGAAAAAGACCAAGGTACTCAATCATTTCTTTCCTATTCTTTCCTTTCTTTCTTTGGTCCTGCATTCAGCAGTCACACATCTCTGAGACCAGAGGGAGTCTGAGACCACTGATACTCAGTGGAAGAGAATCAGATTAGGGAACATTTAAATATTTAAACTGAACATGGACATATCCATGGGACCAAGTGCTGAGCGTGTTGGTTGATGTCACTGTGAAGCCACACTTGATTATCTTTGAAAAGTTGTGGCTATTGTGGGGGGTTCCTAAGGCCTGGAAGAAAGCAACTGTTACTCCTATCTTCAGGAAGGGCAAGAAAGAGGATCCAAGGAACTAGAAGCTTGTCAGACTAACCTTGATGCCTGGGAGGGTGACTGATCATATAATCCTTGAAGCCATTTCCAAACATATTAAGGACAAGAGGGTAAATGGGAATAGTCAGCATGGATTCTTGAAAGAGAAATCCTGCCTGACCAACCTGGTAGACTACTATGATGAAGTGACCAGCTTGTTGGACAAGGAAGGAAAAACCAACCAACCAATCAAAAAAACAAAACAAACAAACAAACAAACAAAACAAAACAAAACAAAACAAAACAAAAAAACAGTGGATGCTGATTGATTTGACTTTTGTAAGGCTTTTGACACTGTTTCCCACAACATCTTCAGGCAAAATGATGAAGTATGGACTAGCTAAGTGGACAGTGAGGTGGACTGAAAACTGCCTGAACAGTTAGGCTTAAAGGGTTGCAAGCAGCTGCACAAAGTTCAGCTGGAAGCCAGTACCTAGTGGAGTACCTCAGCTGACTACACTGTCCGATGCTCTTTAACATCTTTGTTACTGACCGGGTTGATGGGACAGAGCTCACCTGCTACAATTTTGTAGATGACACAAAACTGGGAGGAGGTGGAGTGGCTGATGCACCCTTAGAGGGTCATGCTGCCCTCTAAGGCTTGGACAGGCTGGAGAAATGGGCGAAAGTTCAAAGAGTCCAGCAAAGGGCCACAAAGTTGATTAGGGGCTGGGAGCATCTGACCTGCAATCAGAGGCTGAGAAATCTGTGACTTCAACCTGAAGAATTCCCAGGCGGGATCTTATCAATGTGTGCAAATAACTGATGGCAGGAAGAAAGACGATGAAGCTAGGCCAAGCTGAAGCTCTGTGATATCCACTTACAGGATAAAATACAATGAACAGAAAATAAACACAGGAGTTTCTTAGTTAAACTTAAGAATATATAATATATATATATTATATATATATATATATTCTCCTCTGGGGTTAGTCAAACACTGGAACAGGTTGTAGTCTCCATCCTTGGGGATATTCAAATCCAACTGGACACAGTCCTGAGCAATGTGCTCTAGGTATGAATACTCTGAATATAAACTGAAAACTCTGAATATAGAGGTTGGATCAGATGATCCCTAGAGGTGCCTTTCAACTTCAGCAATTCTGTGATTTTTTTTCTGTAAATCATCACTTGACAGGAAATAGTATGACATTATGAGTGCAGTTGAAGCATATTTTTTCAACAAATGGGCACCTTCTATTTTCATATAATTTATTCTCTCTTTAACATATGGTTTTGATAAGGTCCAGGTTAAAGAAGACTTTAAGTCTTCAGGGGTAATTTACCTAGAATTATAGAACCATAGAATATCCTGAGTTTGAAGTGACCCACAAGGACCATTGAGTCCAACTCGTGACTCTGCACAGAACCACCCCAAAATCAGATGACGTCTGGGAGCATTGTCCAAACGCTTTTTGAATTCCATCAGGCTCGGTGCCATGACCACTGCCCCAGGGAGCCCGTTCCAGTGCCTGACCATCCTCTGGGTGCAGAACCTTTCCCTAACACCCATCCTGACCCTCCCCTGTCCCAGCTCCATGCCATTCCCTTGGGTCCTGTCACTGTTACCAGAGAGAAGAGAGAAAGGCTCTGCACCTGGCCCTTACTCACTGTCAATTCCCTTCACAGAAAAAAAAAAAACTATTTTCTACTAATTTGAAGATGGTATTCCAGCCCCACATGAAATTGTCACAGAAATGCATGGAGTAGTCCAAAAATGTAAATATTAGATCACATTAGGGTCAGAGTGAATAATAGGGCAGTAATAAATACAATGATGAAGTAGAAAATTAAAAGAGATTCAAAGCTGGATACAATATACTTTTATTTAAAGTGACAGGAAGAGTAAAAACAGTGGTAATAAAAACCAAATTTGGAAGTAGAAGTATCTTTTTTTTTTTTTTTTTTTTTTTTTTCCAAAGCAGGAGACATAATGACCTGGTTTCATCACATGTAATTTAGGACAATAAGGCGAAACTGCTAGGAAGAACTAGTAGTAATTGGGAGCAAAGAAGTGCATCCCACTAAGGTGAATCCCCTCACCACTAAACCCTTCTGCAAGAAGAAACTTGTGACGCTGTGTTCAGGTCTTGATGAGACCTCAGTATCTATAGTATAGAATAGTCTCTTGGCCAGTCTTTCAAATCAACACACAGCAGAGTTAAAAGCTTTTCATAACTGTCAGGTAACTGGAAAAATAATAATAATAATAAAAAAATAATCATTTCATTCAAAAAAATTCAAAAGAATTGAAACAGCATTCCATGAATGCTATTTTGAGATAAATTATCTTCCTTACAGGAGGGTAAAGACTGGATATTAACAAATTTCTGGGCACATATATCTAAAAAATTATCTCAGAACTGGCCTGGGGCACCTCAGCAATGGAAGCAAACCTGGTGGTGGCATAGGGCATGTCACGTGCAAGTGGAATATGACAGGGGAATATGGGAGTTTGGTGAGGCATGGGAGATCTGGAAGGGTATGAAGGCTCACAGGGCTTCATCTCCACTATGTGATGAGATAGAGTTGAGATACAAGAGTTATTCAGGGAGCCATGTCAAAGGGAAGAGGAAAGGCCTATGTGGATTCTGGGGCTGGAATTGCCCAGTGACTGTCCAGGCTGTGAAGCTGAGGAGAGGCCTGGAACAGGACGTGGAAGATTCAGGAGGCTATAGAAAGTGTCAGAGAGGCCCAGAACCTTATTTTTCTATTCCATTATTTTTCCTTGAAATTTTCTAATTTATCAGATGATTGGATTAAAAATCCAGAACGCCCTTTCTCATATCCTCCCACATGGAGTATATATACAGGGGACGGGGGACAGGGGAACGGAGGGGGGGGACAGATGGACAGATACACAGTGTTGAACAGTCACTCATTTCCTCTGCTCCTTACAAAGGCTGCTTTACACTGTCCCAGAAGTTTTTCACTCTAAATACCTGCTTATTTTGCTCTTTCTTAAAGCTAGCTGCCCAGTAAGCATTTGCAAAACTTAGAAACATATGCAATTAAAAAAAAAAAAAAAAAAAAAAAAAAAAAAAAGATAAAAAATATCATACATCTACTTCTGTGTGTATAAAAATTTGGTAAGAGATTAAGATGTCCTAAACACTAATGAAGTCACCCATATGACTGCATGGATGCCAGAACATTACACGGCATTCCCTGCAAGTTATGCAGCATAATACAATACATGTTTACGTACATCACTAAGAATGTATGTAGCTCTCAAGACTCCACCTGATTGACTCTGAGTACTTAGGTGACATTGCAACAATTCTAGATGCCCACAGAAGAGTAATACCAAGAGAGCCAAATTACGGATGGTATTTCAAGCTGTCATCTGCATTGGTACCATTATTCTGTTCAATTGTACTCACAGCATCTCTAAATGACATTTGACTAAAACACATTGGGCACAGGCACTTCACCTGTTTTAGTATTCCTATTTATGCTATTTCCTATTTACACGACTTGCCTGTTTACATTATTCCTATTTACACTATTTCCTACTCTTCTTACGCTATGTTCCTATTTACACTAATTGGATCGACATAATGACAGTAGTATTAACACATTTATGGAAGTTCATACAAGCTAAGAGTTAAAAAAAGGTTAGAAAGCAAGGAACATTTTGTAAGAAGTCAAAACTGTACTTGTGAAATGAAAGGTGTGTCTATTTTGGATCTTTCACACCATCAGTAGATCACAAAATTACCAGTTTAGGAGCATGTGCAACCTTCCGCTACAGAATACATGAAATAGAAAACCATATTTCACTGTTTCAGTAGGACAACATCAGAATTTTGGTCTCAAAACTCTCTGTTCCCTCATTCTTCTCCTTGAGCTCAACAGTGATCTGTTTACTTACCCTCATTTCCTTGCCCCTTCAAAACTCCCAGTCCCCCACACAGAGACTTTTCCAGATTTTATATTTCTCAGAAATCCTTCATACGTATCTGCATATTTTACTACTTTTTTTTGGGGGGGGCGGTGGGGGGGAGGGGTAGGAGTAGAGGGGTAAGGTGGAGAAAAAGGCTGGGGAGGAAGTAAGCCCTTGGTATTTATGTTGTTCCCAATTTCCCAATTGGAGGGCATATTCAAGGACATTCTAGAGAATGGCCTGGGAAACTGATTAAATTCTTATATTTATCTAAGAGCAAATTTAAGAAGCATGTCAGTGTTGCACAGATTTCCCAGCATCAGCCACAGGAACCTGAATTGTTTCTTTCTTTCATGACAAAAGATAAAATGCTGTGATACAATGCACTTCAAAAGCAGGACTGCCAACCTCTCAATTTGCTACCTTCACCTATGAGAAAAAGAGACTCCAAAATACATGAATTTCATAGAATGAAAATGTCAAGGCACAGTTGCTGAAGGAAAAACCTTTTTTAGTAACCTATGCAAATGACTATTTTTAGCCTCTTGGGGCTTGTTTAATGAATGTCGTGTTCTCATTGCAACTTTTCAGTACTTGAAAGGTGCTTATAAAAAAGATGGAGAGTGACTTTTTGCTCAATCAGAAAATGACAGGACAGGGCGGAATTGCTTTAAACTAAAAGAGGGGAGATTTAGATTAGAGATAGGAAGAAATTCTTCACACAGAGGATGGTGAGGCACTGGAACAGGTTACCCAAAGAGGCTGTGGATGCACCATCCCTGGAGGTGTTCAAGACTACATTAGATGAGGCCCTGAACAACCTGATGGTGTGTGGTGGTTTTACTCGGGTGGGCAGCCGAGTTCCACCACAACCGCTCTCTCACCTCCCCTCCTCAAAGAGGAGCGAGGAGAAAATATGATGAAAGGGGCTCAAGGGTTGAGATAAGGACTAGGAGATCACGCAATAATTATCATGATGGGCAAAACAGACTCAGCATAGAGAGAAAGTAAGATTTATTGCTTATACTAACAAGCCAGAGAAGTGAGAAACAAAGGAAAGAAACCAAAAGCACCTTCCCCCCCATCCACCCTCTTCCACCTCCTCCCCACCCGAGCGGCGCAGGGGAATGGGGGAATGGGGGTTGTGGTCAGTCTACAGCACTTCTTCTCTGCCTCTCCTTCTCGGTCACTCTCGTCCCCTGTGCTGTGGGGTCCCACCCACGGGATGCAGTTCTTGCCAAACTGATCCAGTGTGGGCTGTCCACAGGCAGCAGCTCTTCAAGAACTGCTCCAGTTATGGGTCCGTACCATGGGGTCCATCCCTTTGGAGCAAACTGCTCCAACCTGGGTCCCCCACGGGCAGCAGCTCCTGCCGGGTCACCTGCTCCTGCGTGGTCTCCTCTCCACGGGCTGCAGGTCCGGCCCGGAATCTGCTCCGGCAGGGGTCTTCCACAGGCCGCAGTCTCCTTCGGGGCACAGGCTCCACCGTGGTCTCCTCCACGGGCTGCAGTGTGGAACCCTGCTCCACCGTGGTACTCCATGGGCTGCAGGGGGACATCCTGCTTCACCATGGTCCTCACCACAGGCCGCAGGGGACTTCTGCTCCGGCGCCTGGAGCACCTCTCCCCCTCCTTCTTCACTGACCTTGGCGCCTGCAAGGCTGTTTCTCACTCCTCTCACCCTCCCAGCTGCTGAGTGGCGCAGAGTTTTTTTCCCTGTCTTAAATATGCTCTCACAGAGGCGCAAAACAACATCGCTTATTGGCTCAGCTCTGGTCAGCAGTGGGGCCCTTACCAAACATGGGGCAGCTTCTAGATCCTTCTCACAGAAGCCACCCCTATGCCCCCCCTCCTACCAAAACCTTGCCACATAAACCCACTACATGGTGTCCCTGCCTATTACAGGTGGATTGGAAGTAGATGACCTATGAGGTCATCCAACACAAGCCATTCTATGATTCTATGATTAGTTGGAGCATTACGCTTCTACAACACTTATTTCATTTTTTGTATACTATTTGCACACCTCTCTCTAATACAGTTACCTATAGATACCTTTCCCTAGGATATTTGTATCTGGCAGAGCACAGAAACAGACCAGTTGTAGCAGTACTAGATGGAGTAGTAGATGTAGTAATAGAATTACAAAACAATATAGCTGCAAAACTAGTACTAGATGTAGTAATATTTTCAAAACCTCTTTAGTCATTCTACTTTCTTCCTTGTCTCTGTAACATTTGTTTGTTTTTTTCTGAGATGTATATAAATGCCTCCAAATGATTATGTTTTGAGAGTATTAAAATAATAATGATAATAAAAAGATTGGAACACATGCTTGCATTTTTTAATTCATTTGTAAAATTAACTCTGTAATTTTGTCCAAATAATCATATGATATAAATAATCAATTCATACAAACATGGAAAGGAGAACAAAACAAAACATTATTGGGCAATCCTCTGTTTCCAGAGAGAATTCCAAATGTTTTTATTTCATTTTCATTTTGTCTTTCATTTGTAATTACTAAGGTTTTTTGTTTGGTTGGTTTGGTTTTGATATTACCAACATACAAAAAAAATACTGAAATTTCTCTTAGAGAGCTCATTTTCTAGGAAACTTTACATTAAAGGAAAAGTTTTGACCTGATGCTGCAGGAACGAGAACTTGAGATCATGTCTACAGTTCAATGATATGCACATAGATTATAGTTCTGTCTTCCCCACAAACCAGTCTGAAAGATAGACTAATGTAGTAGGAACATAGCCAAATCTTTTACCAGAAAAATAATAACATGCAACTTTGAACTAGAGTTCCTCATTTGCCTGAACAAATTGTATTTGATTCATTAATTGGAGTTAAACTATAGTTGTTTTGGCAAGCTTTCAATGTCAAACTGTCATTTCAGTCTTTTGTTGTACTTCAGCAGTGTTCTTTATCACACTTTTGTTTTACTTGTCTCATATATTTTGATCTAAACTCTGTATTGTTAAAATACATTTTTAGGTTTAGGCCTATGATACTAAATTCTTTTAGCCTTCCCTGCTCACATCATAATTTTGCTATTCTATTACCTTCTTTGTATATTCTTCTACTTTATTGATGTACCATATTACCACATTGCTATACTGAGTGTATTGAAAGCAAAAAAAATATTATAAGAGAAGTTTGTAGGTTAATCATTTTTCCTGTTAAAAATAATGCCCTAATATTCACTGTAATGTTTCAGCTGGAAATTATTCTACAGTCATCCACATTCTGAAAGCTCCCTTAACAATACATTAATTCTATATTGTATGTTCAATTAAGCATCCACTATTTGCTAATCTTAAATGAATATGTGTATATATAAATGTATATATCTCTGTGTATATATAAATGTATATATCTCATGTATATATATATATAAATTCCTTATGTATTGGAGATATTTGAGCCAGAGAAGGTCCAGAGGAGTCCAGAGGAGGACCATGAAGATGATAAAGGGGCTGGAGCACCTCTCTTATGAAGACAGGCAGAGAGATCTGGGGGTGTTCAGCCTGGAGAGGAGAAGGCCCTGGGGAGACCTTATAGCAGCCTTCCAGTGCCCAAAGGGGACCTATAGGAAAGCTGGGGAGGGACTCTCTGTCAGAGAGTGAAGTGCTAGGACAAGGGGGAATGGCTTTAAATGAAAGAGGGTAGATTTAGATTAGATATAAGGAATTAATCTCTTTACTCTGAGGATGGTGAGGCAGTGGAACAAGTTGCCCAGAGAAGCTGTGGATGCCCCATCCCTGGAGGTGTTCAAGGCCAGGCTGGATGGGGCTTTGGGCAACCTGGTCTGGTGGGAGGTGTCCTTGTCCATGGCAGGGGGGTTGGAACTGGGTGATCTTTGAAGTTCCTTCCAACCCAAACCATTCTGTGATTCTATGAAATTACACCAGAATAAAAGACAGATGAATTATGTCCTTAATTTATGTATTTATTTATTTATTTATTTATTTATCATTACTGTTATTCTAAGACATCTAATAAAGTTTTAAGCAAAGTCCAGAATACATATCGTGCCATGAATACAAGACTCTCATATGCTGGTTGTAAAAATGTTAACAAAACATGGCTTACTAGTGGGTTGAGGACATATCCTGCCTGGCGTGGTATCACCAGCAAATCAGAAAGAAGGTAAAGGTAAAAGGGAAGGGGTGGGAGACAAAGGGAAAGAACAATCAGGAAGCAAGAGTATGATTTAGTCAGTAAGGAATACTAAAGGAAAATGAGAAGTATCTTTTTACGGAACAGCACAGCAATATTTATATTATAGTCCTAATATCACATTCACATAACCCCATTCCCCTGTTTTGGTTGACTTCTTAATCTGTCCTGATAGGGCTTGACTTTTGGGGCTTTGGGAGCTAAGAAAAGTCTGAGTTGCTCCATCATATCACTGTGTTTCATCAACTGAATGCTACAGTTGAAGTCCAGGTGTAAAATCCTGGGTTTTTGCCAGTGACTGCTGCAGGGACAGGTTTTCATACCTGAAGCCATGCAGAGTCCTAACCATCGAGACCTGCACAGCCAGACTTCAAAGAGCAGAGAGTTTAGGCAGCCATCCCCTTGTCTTCCCTATAACCACAGCCGTGGAGCAAACCCACACCACTATAGCAGCTGTCCACTTCTAGCCTTCTGCCTACTGCAGCTGCTCCTAACTAGCCAAGAAGCAAACAAGTCATAGTTCCTCTGAGGGGAGCAACAAGGGACAGGAGTTTTAGGTAGATCAGAACAAAAGGCAGCAACAAATGACATACTGCAGAAGGCAACCAGGTGCCCCCAGCCACTTTGGTAAGCCTGAGGGCTGGTCTTGCAGAGCAGCCCGCCATCACATCTAGGTTTGGCACGCTGAGCATCCCAGGGCAGTACTGCAAAAAACCTTCCAAGGTAGCATGAAGAAGAGTGTCGCTTTTATCAGGAGCCAGTCATGAAAACAGCAATTTGTAAACTTATCTCTCTGCACAAAACTGGCAAACAAAGTATTTGTTAATAATTAAATAAATGAAATAATGTAGTGTCATATATGTAAGACAGGATTAGTAGTGATCCGAAACTTCAGCATTAAGTAGAAAGAGGTATCTACATATTCAAGAGGAAAAGTATCAATATCAGATGTGAAATTGATAAAATATTATTATCTGACATATATATTTGGTCAAAGTTACATAAAAATAATCAAAATCATGCAAAATCTGTCTTTGGTGTACAAAGCAAAGCTGTGTTTGCCTCAAAATGCAGTAGAGCATTGCAGAGTCCCATTTGTATTGTAAACTCTAATTAGCTAACCAGTATCACAGTGGAAAACAACATTACAGTCTGTAGTTACAATATTAGTTCCAGAAGAATCTATTAGAAACTGTATTTTGTCTACCCTTCCTTGCTCTTCCACTGGAGGACATCAGAAAATTCCTCAAATTTGTTATTAAAAATTTAGATTTTTAGTATAAATCCATGTCTTGGGGCATATTCTCTGTACTAGGGGAGAGAGAAAATGTTGCTTTGGTCTCTGACACAAAGATTGGGAGCATGAAATAGTCTTAAATGATCCAAAGAAATAAAATATCAGGCATTCAAAATAAATAAATAAATAAATAAATAAATAAAGGAATCTGAGGGAAAATTGATTTCTGCTTTTAAATCTAATGACTGATGATATCTTATCCCTGCCTGTTGCTAGTCTTTAATACATTCCAGTCTACAATGGAAGGGAATTAAAAATCCCCTGGACTTAACACTGTGCATCAAAACTTGTAAAAGATTCTTCCTGTCTCATGCAAAAATGAAATGAATACAAGATCCATGGGATTAATTGAATACAATAAAATCAAGGGCAACAAATACTGCCAGAATATTAAAAGCAAGTAACCATCCGTAAAACACTTCATAAACTTCACAAGCATCATATTTAAACAATTAAGATTTCTTGCCTGTTTTAGCTCATTTGAAAAACACCTTCAGTTTCAGTCATTTAATAGGTACAGACCTTCTACATCCAATGCTTTTCATAAGGTTATTATGGGTAAACATTTATCTCCAGCTCTGATGTTTATCCAGGTGAAATTTTAAGAGAAATCCTAACACCTCTAAAACTTCCACTTTGATAACTTAAGTAGACTTTGAACATTCTGAAACACTATCCTATTTTATATTAGCCTTTCTCTACATCAATTCAAATTTATATTATTCTATGAACATAGATGTAAGAACTTAACATGACATTTTTAAAGAACATCTTGCTAATATTATGTACCAGAATACTACAATTCCCTGTTTTTTACTGGAAATAATGCATCATAGAATGACTTCTAGTTATTCTAGGTAGAATAGTCATCCTGTGACTTGTCCGTAAAACCAGTTCCTGCTCTTGAAGTGCCAACTTTGGTTGATAAGCCTTCAATTTAGAACAAAAATTCTGGATTTAGTTTCTACGTGCATTATTTTCTACTATGTCATTTTATCCTGCTTCTGTAATTCCAGTTCACAATGTGTGACCCAACTGTTCCTATGATTACTAGAATGACTTTTCAAATGTTGCATCATCCATACCATAGATTATTAATGCAAACACTCTAATTTTATTATTATTATTATCATTATTTTAAAGCAGTGTCATGAATAACAATATTAAGCAAAACTGGTTCTTGGAAAATATCATTGCTCTCCTCTGTTCATCTGGACAACTCTCTTTTCAAAGTATCTCATCATAGTCTTCCCTTTAGCTATCATGTTAATCATTAAATATTCCTCATTTTAATTTCCACTTTATCTTCCTTTGATATTAATTTTAATTTATTTGAATCAATGTTTTGCTTAAATCTAGGTTACTGAATCCACTGTGCTGACCCCATCTAAATGACATCAAAGAAAAAGATATTATCACATGGCATAATTTAGTTTTACCAAAATCAGTTTGAATTTACATTATTTAATCTCCACGTTCTTGATTACTCTTCCTTTCAAAATCCATTATAGTTTATTGTAGGGTAGTAAAGATAAAATGATTTTTTTTTCTCAGATAGCCCACTTTTTTTTTTTTTTTTTTTTTTTTTTTTTTTTTTTTTTTCTTTTATGTCTGTCATACTTACTGTTCTTTAATGGGAATAAGTAAACTATCACTCCCCAGGCTGTAGGTTCTTTTAAAATCACTGCTACTGGATATTGTCCAGGATGTTCAGATGCTTATTTTTGTACCCAGTATGCAAGTGACAATTTTTATTTCCTATCTTTGTTGTATAATCTTTCCTTAATCCTACACATAATTTCTCCTATTAAAACTGAAGCCAAGTATTGCGATCTGTGGTGTATACTGTCTCTGAATCTCTACCTCAGGATATGGCCCTGCTTGCCTGAATAGTATCATGCTTAGAAACCTTATTATTTCCATCAGTGTCTTCAGAATACCTTGTTCAGAGACATTTTACCATTCTCACTGTACTTTCATATTTGTGCACTTTCTAGCTGAAGACCATAACCTTCTCGTTTCTGTAAATATCCTGATTTCTTACAGTGTCTTGCAAGTAAGAGGAAACTGTCACTCAAGATCAGACTACTGGAATTTTCTCTTCATGTTATACTCTCTCACATTTCAATCCATGGACGCCTCTTAGTTGCTTTGCAGTGTCAAAATTTGGTCCTCTGAAAAATGAAGCTTTATTTATCTGCCTGTTTGTCTACCCTGCACTTGAAACTACTGGGGCAGTTTTGAACCTATCTGTGATTACTCTGACCAAGACTCCTTTCTCAAATAGCTTTTCTCCCTGCTTACTCTCTGCTCAAAAATAAAATAAAATAAAATAAAATAAAATAAAATAAAATAAAATAA
>CM021766.1:112607519-112694205 GCA_011076525.1 Nettapus auritus | reverse complement strand
AAAATAAAATAAAATAAAATAAAATAAAATAAAATAAAATAAAATAAATAAAAGATTAATAACTTTTAAAGTAAACATAACACAGCAGGATTTATAGTTCAGTGATACTTTAGTAATGAAATCTGTCTGGTATTTCCTAACAATACCTGACCTGCTACCACTGTATTAGTGATTACTACTGTATTATGTTAGCATTTGGGCTCAAAACTCTATCCAGGATAATTAAAATTCCCCATAACTCAGACTATTAGGTACTTTTCTTATAGTTTCACAGGAGTTTCTATCCATACTCAAATCTGAATAGGATATTATAAAAACTCTCTGTTGCATTAAGGAATGCTCTTATTCTTTTAAAATAACTTCTTCTTCATGTGATTGAGAATTTTTATTTATTTATTTATTATTTATATTTATTCATTTATTTATTCATGAAATATTTATTTATTTATTATTTATTAATAAATATTGCAGTGAATATGGATACAAAAAAAATCAGTTTTGATACCTGACATGTGTAAAAAGGAATCACAGGATTAGTAAATGCACTACATGAAAAAAATGTGTGATTAATTATATTCAAGCAACTCCCATCAGCCCCTCCAATGCAGCTTTATTACACATCTTTGATGTCAGACTAAATAAAGCCATGCAGAATAAATAATTCCAGTTTTAAAAAAAATGTCTAATGACCTGTTTTCATTCTGCTATGCTTCATTTTTTTTTCCACTTAGATATACTACTTCCTTAAAAAAATTTCTTAGTATGTAACTAGGCAAATAGAGAAGAAAGCATGATACACAACTAAATCCATACTTTGCATATGTCTTAGGAGTCTTTCAAAAAGCAAGAAATCCCATTTGTGTCTTAACACTCTTGTCTTTGTCAAACCTGTCAAACTGAAAGTTCAGCAGACAAATTTTATGAGAAGAGAGAAAATTAAACTGCTCTACCACATCCCTTTGAAAGTCCATAACATTCTTCCTATCTCCAGCATCAAATTGTAACTGATATTTAGGGAGACAGTATAAGAAGCAAAGCATGATTGGTGTGGTCTTTTCCCTATATGCTCTCCATCTCTGCCAATCAGTATTTAGGGACTTTCAAAGTCAGTGTCTCTAGCAACCACCAATGTTCCATGTTATTTTTTTCTTATTCTTTTCCTCACATATATATGGTTTTGTCCTCCATAATATGACACAAATCTGAATAGCTCTGAATGGCACCATTTGATTATTTGCTCTGCAAACAGTGCCTTCTTTCATTTGTTTTATTTCGATTGCCTGATCATTTCATTCAATACCTTTCAAATTTTCAGCTTGTGAGAAACTGTGACTAATCTTTCCCTATTTTTCTCTATATGTCATTTGTGAAACTGCAGATCTCTGTCTCCTGTTCCACCCACTGTCTCCCACAGCTGTTACTACTTTTAGTTTCATTACATGAAAACCAATCATTTTTATTTCCATTCTTGGTATCTTCTCTGCCTCTAGTAGCAGCTTTTTGAGATGATTTGAAGAGTATAGAGTATTCAAAGTGTAAATTCATGGGTATATGCAGTGACATATTGAGATTTCTATTTTGAGATCTTTCTTCATTTCCCAACAATTTTTAAGATTCCACTCATTTTTCAAATGCCTGTGAATAATGGCTTAAGATTTTCTGAGAAACAACAGTAAGTTTCACAGTGAGGTGTTTCTGTGCTGAAAGCTGTTTATGCTTTTTCCTGCAGTTTGGGACAGAGTGTGTACACTTCTGGAAATCAAATACTTATGCTTTGTTAATAGTGAAGATTACTTTGTTAATAGTGAAGATTACTTTGTTATTAATATCATTAGTTCTTATGATAGCTACTATTTTTCTTTGACTGTTTATATCATACCGTCTAAATTAATTTGATTTGGTCCAAGTTTTTGATATAATTTAGAAGAAGCTACTTGCAACATTAATTTTTTGTTTCCTTTTCTTCTTGGTTTTGGCCTGAACAAAACAAAACGAAACAACAACAACAACAAAAAACAGCCACCTTGATTGTTCCTTTTGTTGTCACTTGGAGGTAGTTTGGAGGAATTGGAAGTGTTCCTCACTTCCAATTGAACTGGCCTTCAAAATATGGGAGGCACTATTCTTGAATTTCACCTGAAAGGGCGTTCTAAATCCACGTATTAGATACATCCATGCAATTTTAATTAAGTTATTTCAATGTAAATTAAGCATGCGTTATCTTTATTTAAGCTCATTCTATTAAAACAAAATATATTAAATAAAACATATCAATTTCTAAAAATATTTTTACTTATAGATCTGGAAGTAGAGGTATTTAAATGGCAAATAAATAATGTAGCTTTTGTTTGAAATAGTACAATGAAATATCTGATTATTTCCTAGTTCCAAAAAAAAAAGCAGATGAAAATCAAGATCTTCTGTGAAAATGGGTACGCTCAAGATCATAAAAAGTGCACCTTTTGTTAGGCATTTTTTTTTTTTTTGTATAAGAATAATAATGAAAAGTGCAAACAAGAAAAACTAGTTTAAGCACTGAAACTGCATTTCATTATTCTGAGTTGTAAAGCTGATATAAATTAAAATTTAGACAAACTTTTAGCAATTTCAGAATAGAAGATTTCATCTGAACTTTCAGAGGGCTTGCATTTTATTGTAAGAAAAAGATAAGTATAAAAGCATGGGGCTGTAGGCTCCAGAGAGTAAATCCATTCAGTCCAACCTTTATGTGGGAACGACTAATGTGTAAAGCTTCAGACCACTGATAGTAATTATTCTCTAAATTAAGGATGAGCTCTGTCCAATCACCTTTGATGATTAAGAAAGCCAAATTTTCAAAGCTAATTAGTTTCCTAGTTAGGGTCATTGTTGTTTATTGTTCAGACACCTTTAGGGTAATTAGCATGCCTGACCTAAATTAAGAACGCTTAGCACATTTTGTTGACTATGCACAATAACAGACAACCCCCCCCCCCGGGAAAAAAAAAAAAAAAAAAAAAGAAAAAAAAAAAACAAAACATACTGGACCTCTCTCTCCTGTAGTGTTCCACAGTGGAGGCAAATTTCACATCCAAGGCTGCAGGCTGCTTCCAACATGAACTGCAGGTCTGCAGGTCCTAGCTTACCTGGCTAGCCAATTTTACCATCCCACTGTAAAAGGAAAAGTGACCTCTGTGCTCTCCCAGCCCTTTGTTTCTCCAAGCACTGAAAGTTGATCACAGCCATGAAAGTATTCTAAACTACACAAGGAATAAAAGAGAACTGGCTTGCTCGTCTGGCCCAGTGGTTTGCTGCTCTCAGCAGAAGAAAGTAGCTTGTATTTGGCAAAAGAGTAGAAATCAGAGTATATTGAATGTTTCTTCACATCATATGTACCCTGCCAGCTTCCAACATAACTTTCTGAACCAAAGGCGGCACTGCTTCTAATACCCATGGTCTAATTAACTTTGTACTTGGACTGTGAGAAACAGTAGGCAGTCCTTCCCAACTTACATTCCCTGTATCTTTACCAACTGAATACAACAACATCGTATCCACTTCTTTCAGAGATGAATACTGCTCTACTTAATCTTTATAATTGCAATATTTTCTTGTTGCTTTTTGTACCTTTTTAGGTTCTACTACTCTTTTAATGAAATGAATAACTAGAATTGCAAACTATTTTCAGTATATAAAGGTACCCGTGGTCACAGAGAATATACAAAACTACACAAAAACATTTCCGTTGTGTCTTTCCCAATAATTCCTTCTATTTCCTTTTGATTGACATTAGTCACTGAGCTCAGGGTATTTCCAGAGAAGTACCAAAAATATATTCTTAGTGAATTTAAAATTTCAGGTATCAATTTATCACCTCTTCATTCAGTATGGTAATATTCTTCTGTAACTTTGTGTAGTCAGCCATCAGGCAGTCATTAATAGGGCTAATTTTCTACTGCTATTGTGTTACTATTAATTTCCTTTTCCACATTGTTTATGAATATGTGGAAAAGCTCAGGTTCCACCTGACAATGTTTTCCTACTGCCCAAACTTCCCTAATTTTTCTTTGCCCCATTTTAAATCAACTACCATTCATAGCAAGACTTTTCTTCCTATTGCAGTTTTCACTTGCATGTTTGGTGTTGGGTTTTATCAAACTTTTTTGAACCCTCCAATGCTAATTAGGCAAAACTTATCAATTCACTTACTGGCTCCAGCATTAAATTCCATTTTATTTGTGAGATGTCTTTCCTCTACAAAAGTCATTCTGATTATTCTCCACTATTTCATACATATCCATGTGACTACTGAGTCTACCCTTTAATAAGTATTTCCCACACAGCAAGAGAAGCTCCAAGCAATCCAAATTATGTCACATCTTTTTTCCCTTCTTTATTTTTTTTTCTCCAAATCTATGACTCATAATGCTATCAAAGTGCTAAAGTTCAACTTTGCTGTTGGAGGAGTCATCCTGCAGTAATGTGATTGTTTGTAGACATCTGTATCTGTTGGGCCTCTGCATCTAAAGGAGCTTGAAATGAGGATCATTTTTCCCCTCATGTTCTTGTTCTTTGACTATAGCCCTAAGAATGCACTCAGGGAGCTTTAAATACAAGCATGTCCATGCACATCCATGGTCAAAAGCTCTGCAGAGGAAGAAAAGTAATTCAGCACTCCAGCTATGCTGGATTCCTCACGTTCAAACCAAAGCCTCGAAATGTGTCCATAAACTCACAGACACTTAGCAAATGGGGCAGGGATTTACTGCAGTTACGCAATACAGCTCTTCTGATGGGCACGCCAGCCCATTTTCAAATAACCTTTCTACTGCACAAATGCTTCCTGGAGATGAAGAAGGGATGAACGACTCTGCAAGTGCTGTGACCAAAAAAAAACAAACAAAAAAAAAAACATTTACTCCCTTGGGTGGATTTTCCAACTGGATTTTTGAACAGTGGAGAAACTTTGACGTTATCAACACCGAGGAAGGCTCCAGATTTTCAGGGAGAAGATCTCAGAATTACAGGAGCACAAGATTGGCCACGTTGTGACAGGCCCAAAGCCCAACTGCACTTTCTCCAGCAGTGGCTGTAAGATGATGCTGAAGAAAAGTAAGAATGAGGCAGTCATATCTAACATTTCCAACAGCTTTGGGCTGAGGGTACTATGACCCACCTCGTTGCTAGCTAGTCCTGCCAGCATCTCTCCTGCTGGTATTTGCCTGCTCTTCCCTTGAACTCCCACAAACATCTGACAACCACAGCAGGAGCTCTATGTCCAGTATGTTACTGCAAAAGCAGAACTGTACACGGAAGCATGAAAACAAGAGTGCTACGAAGCTAGGCCAGAGTTTTAAGGCTGTTAATTAGGGCTTTGGAAAAGACAGTCTGGGTCAACAGACTCCAGGTACTTACTCTGATAGATGTGGGTTTTTCCCACACTGACACTAAAGAAAGAATTTGAAAGCTCTAGAAACTAATTTCTGACCACAAGGCTAGTATTCCCAATTACTATGTTTGGAAATGATTGCAGGTCCAGACACATTCACTCCCTTTCTATGTCCACAATTACTTGAATGGAGCATAATAAATTAAAATGTTTAGCAATCTTCACAACCCAGCACTTCCCACCTAGCTGCAAAACCCGCCATGGAAAAGTGAATGGCTGCGCGCAGTGCTCTGGATTGCAGGGGGCTGCCAGCTCTTATCATGTGCTTATGGGAATACCTGGGGTGGAGCTGCACAAGGTGAAGCTAACAGAGGCCAGGGACACAAGGTTGCTTCTAAAGACAGATCAGGCATTACCAGTTCTCTCTCTCTCTCACACACAATATATAATACTAATAAATAAATAAATAAAAACATCACAGCTATTTTTTTTCCCTGCTTCCCCTGAGTCTATATGATGGAGCCTGGTGCAACGCTGTGTGTTTATGGTGCAACCATCAGCATGGCCAGGCTGCAACATCACCGTGCCATGGGGTACTGCAGCACACAGTTGTGAGCATCATGAATTGGCTATCACAGCACCCCACACCCATGGAACTGTTGTAATCTACCTCACACCTTCCCTGTGCACCAGGCCTGGGATACACTTGTTTGTAACCAATCCATAGGCATGTACCCTGTGGATTATCCACATGACTAAAGGGGAACACTGCTGCCATTTCAGCACTTCTCATGCCCAGGCTGCTGTACAAATGTCCCACTGCAACCTCTTGATGGTTATATCCCTGCATACCTTCTTGCCACCTACATTATCAGTGGTCTCTTACACTTCCAGACTCTATCAGGTCATCTTTCCCCTTATTTAGCTTGAATTAGTGAGAAACTGTGAGGTGCAAAGGCTGTATAAAGATTTTGTGGAATTTTTGCTTGTCAAGTGTGAATTTGAATGTAAAAAAGTATTCATACATTTCTATTGATCCACCTAATCTCCTCCTTGAAGTGCTTTATTACTGGTAGATTAAGAATAAATAAATAATGAAACACAACTTCCTGCTCAGGCTGACAAGTCTTCAAATCCATACTGCTTGGAAAGCCTGACTCCTGTGTGTACAACCAAATTTCTTTCACTCATCTGAAACTAATGAAAAAAAAAATGGTGAAAATAGGTGACCCTGCTCGGCAGGAAGGTTGGGCTAGGTGATCTTCAGAGGTCCCTTCCGACCTCGGCCATTCTGTGATTCTCTGAAACTGCCACTCGGAAAAGACGCCTGCAACAGGTGAGCGCATGTGGTTTGAAAGAGACAAAAAAAAAAAAAAAAAAAAAAAAAAAGAAAAAAAAGAGGGAGAGAGAAGAAAGCCAAATCCAATCTATTCGGAAAGGAAAAAGTTAACCGCCTAGCAATCCTCAAGCAGCCCTGCCAGGAGCCGCTTGCGCGCAACCTGTGCGCAATTTGCGCGTCCCCCGGCGCAGGGCTGAGCCTCCCCGGGGCGCGTCTCCGCCCTGCTCCGCGGCCAGGTAGGGCCGAGCGCAGAGGGAAGAAAGGAAGAAAAGAAGGGAAGAGAAAGGAAGGGAAGGGAAGGGGCGCGGACAAAAACGCGTAACGCCGCGCAGGTAGACGGGCGGGGCCGGGCGGGGTGTCCCAGCGCCGTGCCCGGGACGGGCATTACCCAAAGAGAAAGAGGGAGGGATTAAAAAAAAAAAAAAAAAGGTAATTAAAGTCGCCGCTGCTGCGCGCGGTCCCACCCTCCCCACCGGCCGGCTCCTCTGGCAGACGGGAGGGGATCGAGGGAGACGCTTTCCGCGCAGACACGCCGCCGCGGACTCCTCGCCCCGCCGCGCAGTGCAGCGCAGCATGGCCTCCGCCGCACCCCGCCTCGTCCTCGGCCTCCTGGTGAGTGGGTCAGGGGCTGGCACGGGGCTTTGCGACGGCTCTGGCTCCGAAAGCACCCTGCGGGGTTGGGATGTGGCTGGGGGTCCCGTCAGAAGGGAGGAGCGCAGGGGACCGGGCTCCGATTCGGGGGTGGGAAAGCCGAGCACGGCGCGGTTTGGTTCGTGTGTATCCTACTCCGGCACCCCCAGCGCGGTTTGGTTCGTGTGTACCCTACTCCGGGACCCCCAGCGCCCCGCCAGGGTTGGCTGCGGGCTGGAGGAAGTCAGCGCTTTCCTCTGCCTGCCTTCCCCCTTCTCTGTGGGGGTTGGTGGGCAGGAATCGGCTGCCGAGAGGCTGTTGTCGGGCAGAGAGTGGCGGAGTTCATTTTTATTTCATTTTTATTACTGTATTTCTTTTATGGATGAGTGGAAGCAATTTGTCGTTGGTCTCTTGCCCCCTTCCCCTTTATTATCACTGTGTTCTTAGAAACAAGGCAGACAGTACTTTAAGCTCAGGAAAAAAAAAAAAATATCAGTAGCATTGAATCACTGATTTTATTATTTTTGTGTTATTAGATATGTAAGTTTTAATGAGAGGGTTACTATTCCAGATGCGCTATGCATTCTTGCCTTTGCTAAGATATTCATAATGAAACCCAAAGAAACCCAAATGAGTTTATTCATTCATCTAATTAAAAAGAAGGTGAAATTCCTCTGTCAAGCAGGGAAAAAAAAAGCCTGCACACACCCAAACCTAAAAAAAAACTAAGGTGTTGTCTTCATATAAAGTGAATGGACAAAAACTTTTTTTTACCTTCCACCTACTTATATCTTGATATTCACAAATACCTATTTCTTAAGTTTGTTTAACTCCAGTAGCTCCTCATACTGACATCAGATTAGCTTGGTGTTACTGATTCAGAATTACACGTTACTGATTCAGAAAATATCTTGGAACAATGTAGTAAAATTGTATGACTTTAATAGTTTATAAATTTATACAGAAGCTATCAGGAGACAAGGTTTTATTAAGTATCTCTCAATAAGGAAAATGTCTTTAAACATTTGTTTGTCTTAAAAGTGTTTTGTGTATACATATTTTTATCTGTGCGGATATAAATAAGAAACAGTATGAGCTGCTTTTATTATGCAGACACAGCATTTAAATTGCTTTAATGCAATCATTCCACTCTACATTTCAACTCAATTTTTGGCTGATCTTAGTTTCTGTAAAGATTGATAATGCCTTTAAAGATATTAAAGTATTTTTATTTAAATGTTAATAAGTCATTTTTAGAATTTCCATTAGCTATTTACTTCTTTATACCTTTAATCCTAAGGAGATGTGCAAAATAAAGTTGACTTTCCTTTTTGCTAGACTTTAATCCTGAAAGAATAAATGTACTTAAAAGGATGAATACATTTATTTACATTTTCTGTTTCTTTGTTTAATTGGTTGTGTGATTTTTGGATTAAAATTTTAAACATTAGGGTAAAAACTAGACAGAAGATACACATCCACACACACTGAATCTAAGGTCTAAATTAGTCTGTGCTGAGGAATATCTTTGTACCTCTGTATGATTCTTATAAGAAGTTCTGGTTATCTGGTTAATGCGTCGTTTGAATTTTGAAGAGGACCCCATTTTGTAACTGGTTTTATGGGAGTGGACTGCTGTTATGCACAACGTTTTATTTATGTCATACCTAATTGCTGAAGCTAGATTTAACCAGTTGAGAATGTACTTTGAAGATGCAAAGCGATATCTAAGTGCAAGTGTCGTCATGTGGTCTTAATAAGACACTTGTCCCTTTAATATTAGGCATCGCCAAGGTTTTACCAGATTGAATTAGATGAGTCGAACCTTAATGCTCGGGGACTTTGGACCTAAATTGACGAGGAGTGCTATTGGAGGAAGCATACTGTGGAGCTGTACCTCATGTTTACAGGAAAGTAGTAGTGTAGGCAACATCTTGACTAAGAAAAGTCAAAGTCTCACTGCTGATGTCAGTGCTGCCATGATTTTAGAAAAAAACACACATTGTGTTGCATAGTACCTGTGGTTTTGGCTGAAGGGTGTTTTCTGGATCTTTTGATTAGCTCCTCTTTCAAAAATAAAACAAAAAACAACAACAGAACAACAACAAACAAAACAAAGACAGTTTCAGTAACAGTAATTATTATTCAAAATATCATGTAATTATTTATTTTTCCTAACTTTATTATTTGTTTTCTAGGTATTGAGTTTGTGCTGTGATGCTTGCAAGAAAGTAATTTTTCATGTTCCTTCTGCGTTAGAGGCTGGCACGTTAGTCGGCAGAGGTGAGAAACTGCAGGATGCCCATCGTAACAATAAAGCATTGTACCTTTTCTGGAGATGCTGTTCACAGTAGAAGAGACTTTTTTTTCCTTTTTTTAATGGAATGAATGGATGACTGGACAGCCAGTTAAGTAGCTGGATCAGTCTTTTTAAAGAAGGATACGCCCTGTATTTGTTACGGATTTGAACACTGAACACTCATCCATTTGACTTTTGCATAAACAGCTATGGTCAGCTTTCAATATGTGCTTTAAAACTAGAATGACAGAGTTTAATGTTCTCAAAGTTCAGAGTTCTAAGACTTAGTGTTTAAATAGGTATGCTTTGGAATATTAAGCCACCTATAAACCACAGTCATATGAAGAAGTCAATAAGTCATTTGGATAATGGGAAAGGAAAAAATAAAACAACCCACACAACCAAAGCACCCAGAAGCTGCTGCTGTGTGACCAGTGTGAAATATGTCTGTGACTTTTTGGCTGTGCTGGGGTGCTCAGGGCACAGGAGGAGACGAGCTGGAAAGGCATCCTGCATGCACACCAGTCTGGGAGAGTGCTCCTGGCTGGCTGGATGTCTGTCTCAGTTTAAGTTGATCTGTCTCAGTTGTATTGATAGAGAGGTAAAGGGGAGACCAAAAAACACTCCATCTCCTTTTTTTCCTGTCTTTGAAAGGCAGCTTTTAAAGGCAAAGTGTGGGAGCTGCTATCTCCTGTACTGTCTAGAGACTGAATTTGAGGCTTCAGAGGTGCCCTGTGTCAGCCCCAGGGCAGCAGAGGTGCATGCCCCAAATTTCTACAGAATGAACAAAGCCAGGAGATTTGTAATTATTCATAATACCAGTGCTCAGAAAATCTAGCTCTAAAATTGAAATCTCAGTGACCTTCCTCTTAAACTTTACAGTGAAAGGTTACAGCCGTTTAAGTTTTTGCATATTCTCAATACTTCTCTGTTTTATATAAATCAGTTTTCATTTATGTAAAGTAAAACTTCTTGTTATTACAGTGCCATGAAATAAATTGCATAACACTGAACTTAAACTTTCCAACCATTTAACAAAGGCTGTGTAGCTTGGGTGGCATTCCTTAAATATTTATTGAAAAAGGGTAATACATTTTGCACTGATATCATGGATCACAGCATGACAATGAAATGAGTCATGAATCTCTTTGTTGATAAGAGGTTTTATATATTTATGTGATATAGACAAGACTATAAAGAAAAAGATCCCACAAAGCTATGACATACTGAGCATAATGTTGACTCACATAATGATCACAAACAAAATCTCCATTCTGGTATTTTTGGAAATACAGTGCTCTAATATGCAGCAGTGCTATAATATGCACCTTAAAGTGAGGAGGTGATAATTCTGTGCAGTGCTATTTTTTTTTTTTTCCACAGATTGGCAGAGGGGAGGAGTCACTGATGCAATTCTATAGGAAGTCTATTAAATGTTTAATTGTGCAGTTAAAAGAAGGGCTTAAGAAGAGGGAGAAAGGAAAAAAAGCCATATTTAAAATGATACTTCCTATCAGTCTTTGCATTGTTGTAAGATAAATTAAATTTATTTTATTAAAGATACCATCTGCATATGTGGGGCAAAATTTTGAATCTACTCTAATCTGGAATTTTGCACTTGGCTTTAGTAGCCATTTTTTATTTATTTATTTATTTTTTTGTAGCAGGACCCAATATACTATGATACCATTGAAGAAGTATTGAAACATGCTAGTACATAGTCCTCTTTATTTTAAAGCCTTTTGATTTTGTACACACACAGCATTTTGGAATTTATTAAGAGAAGAAACAAATATATTTGACTTTGAAAACATGACACTAACATCTCCATGTACTCTGCAAGGGTGATTTGTGTAGAGTTTGGACCTCTGGCCTGCATCTTTTTCAGGGTGCCAAATGATTCGTTCTTAGTGTTATGGTGCTGTTGCAGTTCATTATGGTTATCCTGATTTTGCCTTTATTTTTCTCCCAACTGTAGTGAAGAATTCATTGGTGAACCAATTTGAGTAAAGAGTGAAGTTTATTAAAATTTATTTAAGCCACAAGTTTACAGCAAATGTAGTAAAAATACTTTTTTTTTTTTTTTTTAAAGAAAAAGCAGCATGTAAGTTGACCTTGGTACTTTCTGTCAACCCTGTGGGACTCTGTCATATATATATTTAAAAAATGTCAGTCATTTGTTCTAGAGTTAGTCTGTATCTCTCTGATCAGTCTGCCTCATAATTTAAAGGCCTTTGTCCTCCCAGGACTTCTAAATCACATAGAACCAGTCAGTGCTTTCCTCCTGAGGGCAAAGCTTCCAAGAAGTAATAGCTTCATTGGGAATTTGCATTAATTAATCATCTTCACTGATTTTGTGGGGCATGGAGCACAAGATAAATATAATACATACTGATCTAATAATGAGCGTGTCTGCAGTGCTTATTGCATTTAAACTTATAAGTTTGTCTCTGATGCTTCAAGAACTTCACCAGTGGAATAGTGTATTTTTGAAAGATAGGCGTGAAGCATCCATGTCCTTTAGGAGATACTTTTATGAACACAGTAGTGGAAATTCAAGTAAACTTGGTCAAGTCTGAGTGCATAATTGGGTACAAGAATCTATATTTGTGGAGCTTACTTATCAAATGACCTAATTCTAAAAAACTCCAAATGTCAATAAATATCATTTTAAGTTTTAATTAGTGAATGATTTTTCACCTCGAGAGGTATGTTATATTGTTTCATTTATTGTTTGCATCTTTTTTATTACAGTTAATTTGAACGAGTGTCTTCAGTCTGCAGAACTTATCAGTTCCAGTGATGGGAACTTCAAAGTTCTGGAAGATGGCTCTGTATATACCACATCGGCTGTTTCTTTGTCTGATGAGAAAAGGACTTTTACCTTATTACTTAAAGATATTCAAGAACATGTAGAAAAGAAAATACAAGTCAGTTTGGTGACAGATGAAAAAAAGGTGGGCCTCTAATTCCAAGGTACCTTCCTTATTTGGATACAGATTTACGGAATACAGTTTGACATTGGGTAGCTGTAGATGAATTAATTCAGGCAGGGTACTCTTCTGTAGTGTGTGTATGCGGTGTGTGTGCGTGTTTTTTTTTTTTTTTTTTTTTTGGTAGCAGTTGTGATTACAGTGTGCATTGAATCAGCAGACTTCCATTCTGAAATGGGAGATGCTAGCAAGGAGCTTAATCAGGAATGCTAAGAATTTTAAAAGCCATATTTGAGGCATTCAAGCAGATTTTATTTGTGCAAATTACTACAATGAATGAAAACCCCTTTAGAATGCTATAGAAAGTATAATTGGGAATGAAGATCTTGGAAAAACAATGATTGGTGGGGAGATACAAAAAGGAAGGACAGTAGTTGAGCAAAATTGCACACAGTTAGGAGCATATTCATATATCTTTATCTTCTAGACCCAAGCACAGAAGACCAGGCAGGCTAGAGATACAGTTCTCAAGCGAACCAAAAGAAGGTGGGGCCCTATTCCATCTGTTATGATGGAGAACTCACTTGGACCTTTCCCACTACAAATTCAGCAGGTATATTTTATATGGATCCTAATTTTATGGCACAAACTACTTTTCTATGTGACTGTCATGATATATGAAAAATGAAAGTGAGCTCTCTTGTATTCTCCACTGATGCCATTCTTGATATTATACCCATCTTGTTCTGTTCCTTATGTAACTTCTGTTCTCATACATTAAATAACTTGTGACCATAGTGGTTGGGATGAACTGGAAACGTGTAAAAGTTATAGCAAGGAGGAAGCGTACTATGAGAAGAGAGCTATTCTGCATGGAGATCAATGAAGTATGTAATTTAAAGAAAAAAAAAAAATATCCCAAAACATTGCTTAGAAAAAGATTGCATAGATGTGGGGAGTAAAATTTTATCTACTTGTCTATATCCTTTTTGGTGTTTGTGGTGTATACCTGTAGAATTGAAGACTTAGTATGGCCTATGTTATTAGGAAAAATTCTTACAGTAAGAAAACAAGTAGGCGTGAAAGAGAAATGCAAGAACTACAGTTATCGTGGATGCATCTAGCCTTCACTAGATTACAGAGTGGCTGGTAGCAGATGTGTAGAGACAAGTGTAATAACAGAGTCTGTACAGAGCAATCATTCTACTAATCTTATCTTCCTAACTTCTGGCATTTGCTAGGTAAGGAAAGTATTTGAGGAGGGGGTTGTTTATAAGTAGATAACTGCTGATGTTACCTCCTCAGTACCTGTAATGAGATGCAAAGAGGCTATCTGAATTGGCATGTCTCTGGACTGTGCTATAGGTTGTTTTCTTTTTCTTTATTTCTTCCTTGCTTTTTCTTCAGTAATTACAAGCCATAGTCTCAGTGAGTCCACTGAAACCAAAATCTTTTGAACAAAGTAAGAAGCTGTCTGTATCTGAATGTGCCTTGTGCATGCTGCATTCTAGAGAGAGTAGATTTTAAAATTAAATTTTTCTATTCACAATCTCGTTTATTTAGTTGTTCAGTAATGACAATTTCTAAGTTTGAATTAATTATCCCTTCTTATGCACCCACATTATAAAGGAATGCAGTCGCAAGGCAAGCTGTTCTAAGATTCTGTGAATCTTAAGATGGTAAAGAAGTAGAAGTAAATTG
The DNA here is from genome assembly GCA_011076525.1 of Nettapus auritus. Taxonomy (NCBI): domain Eukaryota; kingdom Metazoa; phylum Chordata; class Aves; order Anseriformes; family Anatidae; genus Nettapus; species Nettapus auritus. The sequence continues at coordinate 112,679,935 of CM021766.1, read as the reverse complement.
AGTTTTATTTTTGTTTTTGAAGAGTTCATGTTTCTGCTATGTGTGATCATGAAAAGGAGGAAGAATGTATGAGAACAGTGCTGACACTTTCCTTTGGGCTTAAAAATTCATTCTTTGTAGGTCCAGTCAGACACGGCTCAGAACTACACCATTTATTATTCTGCAAGTGGACCAGGAATTGATCAAGATCCAAAGGGTTTGTTTTACATAGAAAGAGAAACTGGAAATATCTTTGCTACTCGTGCAGTAGACCGTGAACAGTATCCAAGCTTCCAGGTACAAGCCTAACTTGTGTTTTGTATAATTTTTTTTTATTATTTATTTCTGTCATACATATGTCTGAAAGTTAAATTACAGGGGAGAATGGAAGCAGAAAAGATCTACAGTCAGCTGTCTGTTTAGAGTAGTATCTCTGGTCTTTGAGAGATGAAACCAGTGACAAATATCTGGTCATATAAATCTTGAGAGGAGTTTTGCTTTTCACTGCTTAAACTCTAATTACAACACTAATAGCAGTGAGCTACTGAATTTACATCACTTCTGGGAAGAATTTGAAGTTATCCCAGAGTTTTTCAGGGAGGGTCGGAAAGGTCTGAAAAGAAACAGATCATGACAAACTCCAGCCAGCTATATTTTTTGAGCCTGTTTTTCTCAAGCTGCTCAATCTTTGTATTTTATTAACAAGGTACACTGCTCTCTCTACTGGCTGAGAAGTGTAAGAAGGCAGTTAGTAAAAATAAACAGCTCCCGAATGGCAAGGAAACTTGCAATACCTGTTATTGCATTTCATCAGATTATGTTATGACAGGCAGATAGTTTTATTGTTATTCTTGATTTTATTCTAAATAGTAGTAATTGCATCTAAATTTTTGGTAATGCTGATGTTGTTTCATAGACATCTCAAAAATTGTATTCAGGAGACTTGGAAAAGAAGGAAAGTGGTTCAAATACTTCTAGTAAGGGGAAAGATTGGGAAGCAGTTACAGTTTTTGTGTAGCTGTCATCATTAGATAGTAGTCACTTCTTCCATGTGGGTGAAAAGTCTCGTCTTCAGAACTGTGTGCTTGACTCTCTGTATTTCATTTTGTTGACTCCTCCACCGAACTGAAAATATAATAATACCACATGGTGCTCAAGTATGAAGTGAGCTACTGAATTTCTGTCTTACAGATCATTTGCTTTGCAAGCACTCCAGATGGTTATTCACCAGAGGTACCACTTGTGCATACAATCAGGATAGAGGACGACAATGATAATGCTCCATATTTTACACAGGACGTCTTTGAGTTTTGTGTCCCTGAGAACTCCAAGCCTGGTAAGAATTGTTTCAAACTGGTGAACACATTTACTGTTACTCAGCTACACAGTACTGATGTGATCCTGACATTTTTCAGTGGGATTTCCTGAGTGGTGTTTCTTTACATCAGCGGCTGAATTCTCAAAGGGCACCCCAAGATTTCTTAACTATTAGAAATTTCAGAATGTCATCTCAGTAACAGTGAAAAATAATGTGTAAAAACAAATGTTTTAAAACAGAGATGATTCGGTGTTCTTAAAGCAGTTTAAGAAATTCAAAGCATTTCATTTTATCCAGAATCACTTATCTGCATTAAATGTTTAGATTGCAAAGCACAAAACAGCAGTTTTTAGTAGTTAAGTTTCCTGAGAACTAAGTTGGCAGTATTCTAAGGTCTAAAACGCTTTTGATTAAGTCTACAGTGTGTGTCCAAGGTGTTGAATTAAGGTAGGACATTTCCTGGTTCGGGAAGTCAAGATAACATATGAAAGGCTTGTTTCTGCCCATACCCATGGACAGGTAGGGATTTGCCTGTTGCTGACTTCACATGTCAGTGTAACAGGAGAAAAGTGGAGAGACGGGTGGGGTATAGAGAACAAGTAATGGAAAAACAGTGGTTTGCCATTCCTCACCATCTCTTAGACTAGGGATGCAGAGTGAAGGGGGGTCTAATTCGCTTCACAGAGAAGGAAGCAAACTGCTTTCACGTTCACACCCAAAGCACCAGTTGCATTTCGTTCTCTGAGCTCCTTCACTTTCGACTGGGTGAGTTATAATTTCAAAATGAAGTCTAGAACCACTCAGGCTGGGTATGTAGGACAGCAGCAAGCCACAAGGGGTGGTGCTACAATTTGAAATGTGTCAGAGATCACTGAAGTTCCTCCTCACTTTCCCTGGCAGCTCCTCTTCATCTGTATTTGGGTTAGAAGTCATTTGGCAGAAACTCTAGCTGAAATCAAGACTTCTAATATTTCTCTTGATTAATTTTTTCTGTTCATTTGACAGCTGTGATATTATTTAAACAGAAATATCTGTTCAAATATTTGCCTATTTATAGATTTTTTTCTGGAATTTAAAATTGTTGTGTTGTATTTACAGGTGTAATTGTTGGAACAGTGACTGCAGAAGACAGAGATGAGCCTTTTACTCTGCATACTCTGTTGAGATACCGCATTGTGTCACAAAACCCACCAATAATCCCAGCGTTTTCTTTACATGGTGAAACAGGTGTCATTAGTGTATTATCTCCACAACTGGATAGAGAGGTGATCTTTCCTTGAAGCTTATTTAGCTGTGATCTAGTGCATACAGATAACTTCCCACTTGAATTCCTCACATGGGAATCATCAGACAAAACATTTCTGTTACCACTTGTATTTCTCTCTCTGAGGAGCTTCCAATGCTTAGAACAGAGATGGTCCAAAATGTTTCTGCATAGGTCTACCATATTCTAGCTAAACTTGGCATGGAGACTGCCTGCTATTCCTGTTTTACACCGAACAGTTGTCTCTGGATTCCTACTCTTTCTCTGTTCATGAATCCCATGGCTGCTGTTTCCTCCCAGTCAAGATTCACTTGAGGTGTTGCCTGATTCATTACAGGGAAATGAACCAACTTTACTGGAAGTAGTCAGTTATTCTGCACTCAACAGAAATATCTCCAATATATAAAACCTGAACAATAACACTGTGTTTCTCAAAACTTATGTACAAACCATTTATTGTTATCAGATAGGTTTCAAGTAAGAAGATGGAGGAGATTTTAGTTTTTATCATGTTCAATGTTTTTTGGATAAAAGGTCATGTGAGAGTGTTTACATTAGAAAAACTGACAGGCATGTGTAATTCAAAACAATATTTCTTGGATAAGACATACTAGACAATGGCTGCAGGCACATTTTTTAGGATAAAAATAATTGTATTCTGGAACACTTAGTCACTTCATGGTTGAAAATTCACCTTAATGGTGAGTTGCAAAATTGTATGCTCAGAGGTACATCACTTAGCTGCTTTAGCAAGAGAAAAATTAATTGACTGAGTATCACCACGACATCTAGGGTCACAGAGATTACTGAGGGAAAGAAAACTTGAAAAATGACTCCACTACCTGTCTTTTAAAGATAAACTTTTTAAAGATAAAGATACTGGAAAATAAAGGTGTCTGTGACCATTGTGGGGAGCTTTGATACTGGGTATAGCTTACAAATTACTGACAGATGCCGAACTCAGTGCTGCTTAGCCACTGAAAAATATTTTACTTGTTTTCGTTTTGGAAGTATACGAAAATAGCTCCAAAGCAAACCGTCATGTTCTGTGGGGGACAGTGATGAGTTTGGCACAGAGTTGCGGAACAGGAATAAAACATTTATTGCTCTGTGCGACTGATGTAAGAAAAAAAAAGTGTCAAACTTCAGTATGCTTTTATTCCTTTCAGCTGGTGTCCACATACACTTTATTAATTGAAGTGAGAGATATGGGAGGTCAGCCTTTTGGTTTGTGCACTACAGGAACAGTTATCATTAAAATTGAAGATACAAATGACAATGCGCCAACTTTTAAACAGATACAAGTAAGTTTTCATAAATTAAATGTCTGTAAAAAGTAAAATAAATAAAAACATACCACCTTTCTAATATCCCCAAGGGCACTCCATGAAGTATGATGCCAAGTGCCCTGAGACAGTTCATACCAACATAGACCTTTGTGAACATGGTTGTTGTGTTATTTGGTAGTTAGACCTATTGCTCTATTAGTTGTTATGAGTCAATGACCTTATTGGAAGAAAGCAAACATTATTAATTCATTCACTTCTGCAATATGTTATCTTAGAAATCCTGTAATTTAAACATTTTTAGAGAGGGGGCAGATTCACTCTGAAGCATTTCCATGAGCCAGTTATCTTTGACCAGCTTTTGGCTCATGGTGTGTTGTTAGTGTCAGTGAAGTATATGCAAAGATTTCACTGTGAATTTCTTTGTTATTCTAACTCTTTTTCTGTACATGAGTAGTATTAAACAGCTTCTTTTTCACTAATAGCTATAAATCAGCTCTTTGCTTACTGCAGCCATCTAAATTATTTTCCCTTTGTTCACATTTTAACTTAAAAATTGCTAGCTTTTTTTTTTTTTTTTTTTTTTTTTCCCTCAAGGAAACAAGGGCCTTTAAAATTTCCCCTTTTAGAACAGATTATATCTCAATAAGCATATATACAGCTAAAGTGCTGTGGGACACTGGTATGAACCATAACCCATGGCCTCTTTTTAATGATGTGCCTTGGTGACGTTGTACGCAAATTAGCATCTGCAACTGATGTTAAACAAGGGAGCTGTGCTAATTTACCATTCCTGGAAAGAGAATTCCAGACTTCATTATGTCATTCATAGCTGGGAAGTAAAAGGGAGCTATGCTGCCTGAACGGGGTTACTGTTTCAATCAGGGTATGAGGGAAGTATGGGGGAAATACAGTAATACACTGAAATGTAGAAAGTCATCATGCTAGCTTGGTAGATTGGCTCCTTAGGTTTAACTGCAGTATTGTGGTCTAAAGGTTTAAATACAGTTGTCTTCTCTCTTGAATTGTAGAATGGCATTTTCTGATTTAAGTTGATTTTTTGTTCTTTTGATACTTCCAAGTATGAAACACAAGTGGAGGAGAACAGAGTGAATGTAGAAATACTGAGAGTTTCTGTTGTTGATCTTGATGAACTTGGTGCGCCTGGTTCCACAGCTGTGTATGAAATTATAAGAGGAAATGATGATCGCTCCTTTGAAATTACAACAGACAGAAACACAAATGAAGGAATACTGTGTGTTGTTAAGGTAAGTGAAAATGGGACTGCTAGAGCAAAATGTATGTCTTCTGGTGTTACTTTTAAAATCAATAACCTAGAACTAATTTTTATTCAAAAAATATCAAGCATATCATACTTTATTCCTATTCCGAACTCTATTCTAAGCAGACTAACACACTGTAAATGAGGCTCATGTGCAATACATAACTGACAGAATTTGCATAGCTCATCTTCCAGACTACTCCTCCTTTGTGTGTTCAGAATTCAAGAGTATGCCTTTACTTTATCATCCAGCAGAGCTTGGTGCTTTTTCCTGATTCCACAGTTTGGACTGTTGATACTTAGGGATGTAACTGAAGCATTCGCTGCTGGGATTTTAACAGAAGTGGGAGCATGGCCGAAGAGGGGAGTGATGAGCACCTCCTCCAGCCTTGTTCTTTCTGGGAGTTGATTAAACTTATTACCTTGGCTTAAAACTATCTAGGCTTTATTTTGCATGAGTTTAGGTAGCAAGTTCAGGCTTGCTTTTCTGAGTTGCAGGGGAGTCCATGTACGTGTAAGAAGTTACTCTTATACCTGGTACTTTGCAGGTGTGAGATAGAAGGACCGCTCTACCTGGACTCCAGCACACCCTTTTGTCTTTTAGTGCCTCTTGTTCATTATCTGTTAAAACTGCAATAGCAGGTAACTTATAAGGAGCAGAGAAAATTAATATTAACACTTGAGGATGTAAGTCAGAAGGCTAAGATATGTCCATTGTATACTAATCCAGTTGAAATTTCATGTATTTAGTGTAACTCTGTAGTAGACCAGACAGTATCGTAACTTGAGGATATAAATAGCTTTACTGGCATAAGATGTCCTTTGAGAAGGTATCTGGAGAATTACAAGTGTAGATACTGACTGATCAGCCCCACAAGTTAAGACACATTTGAAGTGGGTGAACTCTTACTAGGAAATAAATGTAGGTGCTAACAAGAAGAGTGATTGACTTGTGCTGGAAAGAAGATAATTCATAGCCTAAAGTAATGGTCAGTTAGGTATGGGAGGAAAAAGTCTCAGGCCACATTTAATTTTTATGTCAATTCTGTTTGTGATTCACTAGCAGAGTATTCATCTGAAAATATATAGTGATGCTGCTTACCTTATTAGGGATAGTTCCTTAGGTCTTTTGACTAATTTAGAACTTAACATTTTGGGGTTTCTTTGCTTGTTTAAATCTTCTCTTTACTATGTCTCAAGCTGGATGTTCCAGAAGCTGTTGTCTTTTGTAAACAAATGTCATACAGTTTTACCTATTTAATAACTGTTCTGTGAAAAAAAATATCTGACTTTGTATTAGCTTGAAAGAGGGAAGAAACACACACGCACAAAAACCTGTGTTTCAGGGACTGGACTATGAAGGCGCCAAGCAAAGGATCCTTGTGATTGCAGTCAACAATGAGGCACCGTACATGCTGGCACCACATTCACAACAAGTTGTCCAGAGCACCAGCACTGTTATAGTGAATGTCTTAGACGTGGATGAGGGGCCGGTGTTTAAACCCTGTTTCTTCCGCATGGACGCTAGCGAATGTGATGAGGCTGGGACAAGTATTGGGAAATACTTGGCAGAAGATCCAGAAACAGGAAATAGTGAAGGCATCTGGTATGAAACAATGTTATCTCTAGTTTATTTGGAGTAAATCATGGAGGGATACAAGAAGGGGGAATGTTGATGCCGTGTGTGTGTGTGAACATAAATACTTGTATCTATGTGTGTATGTGTATATAGGCATAAATATATGCATGTGTATGTATTTGAGATCCTTACTTAACACAAAAAAAATACTCTTAACAGCTACAAGATAGCACCTGGACAGTGTAATTGGATCAACATAGATGAAAAATCAGGTGAAGTCAGAACCATTAAAGTCTTGGACCGAGATCTAGGAGAAATGAAACGAGGTCAATGCAATATCACAGTCCTCGCAATAGACAGAAGTGAGTACTAAATGTTGTCACTGTTAAATGTAGCCTGTAAAAGATGTTTATGTGCAATTTTAACTTAGGGTCAACTATACTGGTTCAGGCCAGAGGTGCATTCGGTGCATTGTCTTGCATTTGGGATGACTATCAAAAGCTTAGGAAATATTATACAGCAAGGCATGCATATAAGAATACAGGGCAAATTCTCAATCTTTTCAAAAGTTATCTGCTCCCATTTAAAGCAGGGTTGTAGTAACAGGATTGTATTCTTTTTATTTCCTGACTAAATTTTTGTTTTAAGTGATGTCATGTAACAGCCGTGAAGTTGACAACAGAGAAAGTAGAGAAAACTTTTCAAAAATAAGTTGTCCTTGAAACTCTGACTATTTTCTCCACTTCCTGGTGTCTCATTTCTGGAAACCTTTAAGTTAAAGAACCTGTAAGAATAGCTGTATTCACTGATATGTGTTACTGTGCTCTTATCCTCAGTAGGTCTATGTTCTGTAATACTATTCACATTATATATTGCTGAGGTGCAGAGCTCTTACAAATTACTCTCATTATAAGGAAGAGTTGCACACTCAGGTTCTTATTCTGAAACAGATTTTGGTCCTGACTTAAAGTGAGTGTTTATTCTTTCTGATCGATTTGGGTATATGTGCTTATTGCAGGAAAAGACATGGTTTTGTCTCAAATTTACTCCTTTCAGGAGTAAAAATACTGGAGTCTTTACCTTTCTGCTGTTGACTCTCAGTTTGGCTTAGCCTCCTTGACCCTTTATTTTTATGCTCCTCGTCCTCTCATCCTCCTGTTAGACAGTATGTGTACCCAGACAGATAGGTAAGAACAATAAAATATGTTCTGTCCACATACACAAAACGTGGAGCTTTGGAACCTTTTTATTCTGTATAGCTCTTTCTCTTTGTACCAATATACATTGGTGTATTTCACCATGACCGAATTACGCTGCTGAAAGTAGATGATTTTCAAAGCAAGTCAAGGAGTTTCTGTATGGGATCCTGATCTGCATAAAAGCAGGCACTTCGTGAACCTGCAGCTGTAGACTTTTTTTCTACCTGCTTTGTCTTTTCTATTTCTTTTCCTTCCTTTACTCACTGTTGCAGAGTTTTACTTGAGGACAGGACATGAATAGGAGAAAACAGACTGCAGCACTTTCTTCCCTGTCACCAGGAAAGATGAGTTCCTTCCTAAGCAAATATAAGAACTCTGCAGAAGCCAAAAGAAACCTATCTGCTTTTGGCTAAATCAATAGCTTCTTTCTACCTTAATTCTCAACCTGGATATTACAGTTGATGATATTTCTAGTCCCAATTTTAATGAAGAAACAAATAAATTAGTGAATGTTTGACTATTTTTACCATTTAATTCTCTTTTATTTTATAGATGGCAAAACAGGCACTGGAACTCTGCAAGTTGTCATCCAGCCTTGCAACAGGAATTTCCCACGAATACTTAAAACGGATTATATAATGTGCAGAGACAGAAAACCTATCTGCCTCACTGCAGAGGATGGCGATATTGCTTCATATAGCATGCCTTTTGTATATCGCGTGAATGACCGTAACTTGGCTTCCTCGTGGAAGATAACACGACACAATGGTATGAAACTTCCTCCTCAGTTAGCTGTAGGTTGCCAGAGGCAGCTGTGGGACATCTGCCTTGGGTGGACTGTGAGATCTCTTGATAAATGCACGTTGGAAACTGGTCAATAGAGCTAATGAGGTAGACTTTATCATCTATCACAGTCCCTCGGTTTCATTTACTGTACGGGAGATCAAAAGTATAACATTAATAAAGGGAAAACACTAAAGGGGTCTTAGCTGTCCTGGGTTTGCAAAAGTTAGCAAGGTGGCACTGTTGGCAACACAGAGGCAAGGAGGTGGCTGCCATATTCTGCCTCTTGTAGCATAAACAAGAATTTGTCCTCAGCTTACTTGGGTCAGAAATCAGCTGCTCTCTGAAGTTGTGATGTAAAAAGATTGTGTGTGAGAACAAAAATCAGTGTATTACATTGGATCAACACCTCTGGAATAGAAAGTACATGTTGATAACTTCATAATTTATACAGAATTTAAAAATGAAATAGCCAATACTCCAAAGAAAAGTACAACATTTTGAGGCTGCTGTTACGGTGAAGGACTGGAAAACTGAAACTTTACCTCAAATTAATTAAAGGCTTTTTTTTTTTTTTTTCTCTTCACTACTACTGACAGCCAGCACATTTTAGGTGAAACAGAGATGGATGAAAACAAACAAACAAACAAAAAAACCCAACAACCCCAAATATTACTATCTCTCTTAATATACTGATGTTAATTTTAAGTATTTTCATAGAAGTAGATAAAGGATTTGCTAGAAAAGAAGTAACTGTTCCCTAAAATTCACTGATACAAAAAGTTATATAGCTGGTGGTGGTTTCCTGATGGGTGGTAGGTGATGTCATCAAGAGCAGCATACATATTTGCTACCATGTTGTCATGTGTAGGTAATTAGCCTGAAAAGGATCTGATTCTGAAGTGTCTAGACAAACATGCACTAGCTAAAGGCAAAAGACAACGAAGTCTGAGACTGAAGACACCTGAGAGTTTCAAGGTTTATGCTAGGCTTTTTTTTTTTTTAAAAAAAAAAAAAGGAAATTAACAGGGACATACAATTTCATGTACCTCAACATAAAATAACCATTATATACAAGATAATCGTTGATGTATGTATGTATTTTTACAAATGATATATTTTCCCCTTTAACAATGACCAGTGGCCAGGTATTTTACTTAGCAGAGCAGCACACGAAATGGATTTCACTTCCCACTGAATATAGTTATTCCGATTGGTATAGCAACAGAGTTAAAGAATGGAAGGGGGGATATGCATTGAGGTTTGGATTAATTTTTCCAATCACACTACTGGAAGTGCTTTTAATAAATGTAATTGACAGTCTTTATTAGTAAATGTAAATGGAGTTTCAGGCATTGTTAGCAGTATATTTGTTTTTGTCTTTTTTACAGAGAAGTCTGTGTATCTTTCACCAAGGGGTGATATTCCATTTGGAGTATATACTATTCCTGTAGCTGTGTCTGATAGATCAGGAAAGCAAGGAGTCACTGAAATAACAGTTAACTACTGTAACTGTGTTATTCCAAGTGAATGTGAAAGGATGTCTTTTGCCTCCAGCAGTGTTACTCTTGGTGTATGGGCCATCCTTGCTATGATCTTAGGATCACTACTCTTGCTGTGTAAGTATACCTTTTATTTTAACGTTGAGTGCAAAACACTTCATTTTTACAATTAGCTGAGAATGCTCAACTCAAACTTGATTTATGTAATCATAGAATGTATTTGTGTAATCATAGAATGGCTTGGGTTGGAAAGGACCTTAATGATCACCCAGTTCTAACCCTCTGCCATGGGCAGGGATGCCACTCACTGGGTGGCATTGGGTGGTGGGCTGCCCAGGGCCCCATCCAGCCTGGCTTTGAACACCTCCAGAGGTGGGGCATCCACAGCTTCTCTGGGGAGCCCGTTCAGTGCGTCACCACCCTCTTGAGTGAAGTGTTGTGGGTTAAAGATACCTCATGCTTTAGCATTTAAAAAGACTAGTATAACAAAATTAATTTTCAAACAAAATTAGATACCATTTTGAGGTAAACTCCAGAGTATCTTCCTCCCTTATTTCCTCTCCAGTAATCCTGATCACAATCTGTGGTTGTTGTGGCTCTGGGGTAATGCGCAGGCATGTGACTGATGATTGTGCCAATCACAATTTAATCATTTCAAATACAGAAGCTCCAGGAGAAGAAGTGATGGTAAGTTGTCTGTTTACTTCAATGTAGAAAGATATAATGAAGATTCTTGGTTTGCAAATAAGTGATTTAGTAAAGGAAATATGCAATGAAAACAGGAATCCTTGATGTGCTTTGCTATTTTACAAGACTTTGAAATCTCTTACTTTAGGCAATCATTTGTACCATATCTATTTAAAGATATCCTGTGGTTGTTATTCCAGAAGCCTGTTCTCAGCTGTTAATAATTCTTCCGAGCTTTAACTGATTGGTTGGAAGTTTCAGGTGGATATTTTAATTGGTCTTGTAATTTTCAACAATGCAATTAGATGGAAGTTTACTCTTTGGCCCACATTGAATGAGCTCATAGAAAAACATTGTTGCTGTTCCTTGGAGAAGAAATTTTTAATTTAGCCAATAATTGCTTTAGGTGTCACAAGTACAATTTCCATTTTTCCCCTAAAAAATGAACCCAAGTATAGTTGATTTTTGAATCAGTGGCAAAATTATTGAACAGTCCGAGTTCACAAAATATGTTGTTGCTTTTGGTGACTAAACTATTTCAAGACTCAGTCTGTCATGAACATAGTCCAGCCCAGGTCTGCATTCATATACAAGGACTTACCTCTTCATACTGTTTACCTTCTTTGTTCCTCACCCCTTACCTTTTTCTGAAGAGGCAAAAGTTTACTTTAAAAAACATTGAGTTTACTTCCATTAGAAACCAAGATAAACTATCCTAATTATGACAAATGTCAAATTTGTTTCTGCCTATGAAGCATAAAATGTAGTGCCATTATAAATTGATGCATAATCTTTAATTTATATGATCCCATACTAGTTTTTCCATTTTTCATCTGGTATGTAGATTTAACATAGAATAAAACAGAATGAAATTTATGCATATGACTATATGTCTGGTTTAATGGGTCACAGGTTGTTAACTTTGGAAACCAAGCATTATTTTATGTGATATTTTGAGAAACTAACGTGGATTATAACGCGGATTATATCTTTCATCAGGATAAAGATTCAGTTGTTGGACCTCATATCATGTCTAATTGCAGATTATTGCTTCCCACTTGTCCTAATATCCCTCTCCAAAGAACGCCCAGTTTTAAGGATGGCTTTTCATTCAAAATGTCACTGTGCAAGACTGAAAACTTGAGTTTTCAGTATTGACAGTTCCCAATTGCTAAATTTTACAAATGCAATAGAAATAAAAACAAATTAAAGGTTTCTCCACCATTATTCATTTTATTTTATTTTACTTTATTTTTTTTTTAGGATCACAATATAATTCCTCTACAAAATACTGATCAAGTAGGATGTGGAATAAAAACAGGAGATCAACAAACATTTGAAATGGTAAAAGGAAGAGGTCATACCCTGGAATCAGTCAGGGGAGGTGGACATCAGACTCTGGGATCAGTCAAAGAAGGAGGAGGAGGACAGCCTGTGATGGACACATGTAGATACTCTTACTCAGAATGGCATAATTTCACACATCCTCGTTTAGGTGAAGTAAGTATTCTGACTCTAAGTTCCCTGGAGTGTAGGTTATCATCAGTGTATCAGTGTATGCAGACTTCTCAAGGAAGACATATTTGGGCTAGAAAGGTGGTGGTTTTTTGTGTTGTTTGTTTGCTGTTTGTTTTTTGTTTGTTTTTTGTTTTTTGTTTTTTTTTTTTTTTTCTGATTCTCTGCCTCCCATTTCCATTTTGGACTATGACTTTCAAAAAGTCATCCTTTAAATATTTTGAGACATAAGCATAAATGACTTTCTCTTGGTTTAAACTATAAGCAGCATGATATTTTACATTAGAGTATTTTTTGGTTAATAATATTAACCTTACTCAAGCTTTTGTGAGTTTAGTTTGCTTTTATTTTAACTGCTTGCTCTGTACTAATTTAAGACCTGATATTTATCTTAGGTGTAGGAATGTATGTACAGCATTAGAAATGTAGTTACTCCATGCTTTGGAGATCAGAAACTCTACTTGCCTAACTAGTTACATGTAAGTCAGCTGTTCAATTTTGAGTGGATTTGAGTTGTTTGACAGGTTATTTAAACAGGTTCTTCCTCTATTGTTGTTACATATGTGATTAGTAGAAATTATTTCTTTATTAAATATTTATATTTTATAGTCTTAATGATATAGACCAATCATGTGCATTTTTTGTATATAGGAATCCATTAGAGGACACACTCTGATTAAAAATTAATCAATGAAAGGTAAATCAAAAGAAATTATTTTTATGCAATATGTTTAGGATAACAATTTAAGAAAATAATAAGGTGCATTCTCTTCCTACGCAGAAGGTGCACCTATGCAGACAGGATGAAGAACAGAAGCATTCTGAAGATTATCTCCTTACGTATAACTATGAAGGAAAAGGATCCTTGGCTGGTTCTGTAGGCTGCTGCAGTGATCAGCATGAAGAAGAGGCACTTGACTTCTTAGATCAGCTGGAACCTAAGTTTAGGACATTAGCAGAAACATGTGTTAAAAGATAAATGTGCCTTTCACAGTGTTGGAAAAAAAAAAAAAAAAGTAAATAAGTGGCTGTCCTACTTTTGTGATACTGGGTATTTTGGAATTGAATGCAACAGATTCTTCCACGCTTGTTTTCTGGGGGAGAGGTTTATCAAAACTAATTTAGAGTGGTGAGAGTGTAAGTAACTCTTACATTAAATGTATAGCATATTTTTTTTAGTCTCTACTAGACATGTTCCATCAAAAGTAAGGGATTCAAACCATTTTTTCTTTAGACCATGTTCATATAGCAATACTAGTTTCTTTTTAGATTACATTTCCTATTCTTTGCGATTGCTTAAAATGCAAAACTTAGTTCTGTTAATGATTGATTCAGCTTCAAAATTTTATTGTATTTGGCTTTGGAGAAGGAAAGCTTTTTTCACTCACTGTTCCTTTGTTTTCTTTTAATTCTGTAGAAATAAAACCAAAAATATTACTGGTGGATATCAAATACCTTGTTAATTTTCAACATATATGAATGTATATGAGATACTTCTCATTTTTCACATAAAAAATACCAATGACTACATTAGAAAATTTTATATTTTGATTGAAAATTAAATATATATATATATATTGTATATATGTAAAATAATATTCAAAAATATATTTTTCTCCTAATGGGTTGCTACCCATCAAACTTGCTATCCTAAGGGATTTATGGCATCAACACATAGGATATCAGCATTGTATGCGAGTATATATTTTTCTTATAAGGAAATGAGAGATGAAAAAAATCAGGAAACGGGGGTAACTATTGTACTTTAAATGAATGCAAGACAAATATCACGTTTACTTGACATAACTTTGTACCTCAGTTTCTTGTGAGTTTTAACATGGTGTCATTACAGAAATTAAAGTTGCCAAGAGTTTTGTCCAGCATAGCTACCACTATCTTTTTTACTTCTCTAGCTGTGGATGTCATGAGACTTTTTTTCCATAAATAGAACTGTCAGAAGATGCAGCCCAAATGGACTGAGCATGTACTGCATAATAGCATGTTTCAAAGATAGCTCTATTTGAGACACAAAAATAACAGCAGGATAAAATGTCTGTTTAAAGCATATTATGTGGTGATTGTAGAGGTATGCATTTTCACAGATCTCTGGCAGAAATCATCTGAATCCCATTTGTTGTCTTACCTAGATCAAGCATACATATACACTATATATATATATATATATATATATATATATATATATATATAAAAACACAAAACTCTGGAATATGTTTTGCAAATGACAGTAGTGTGACCTGAATATTGTCATAAGCTGTTTCTGGAATTCATCCTCTGCTTCCCAGGTTTGGTATGTTTTTAATATTTGCACTCCTGGTTAAGTACTTTATCCTCTACACTCTGGGAATTCTCTTGTGCCTTAAAAGAACGTCTTATTGCCTATGAGAAAGACAAACTTGTGCAATCACTTATTTCTGTATCTGTATTTCTGCTTTTAGGATTTGCTTTGTAAACATAAGCCTTTGGGGAGATAGTCTTAAAAATTTGCTGTAGCTTATTCTATGTAAAAATTATTATTTTGTAACAACAGAGTTGCACTACCCTCAAGTTCAGTGCACAGCTGTTGCTGACTTCCAGTGATTGAAATTAATTCCAGATTATGGTCAGTGAAAACCCATAACAGTATAAAAAGTTAAAGTTATATTAAAACCTTCCTTACACTGTAAATGGGCTTCAGACTATAAGAACTAGCTGTGGTTATTAATGTTAAATGTATTTTAGTCCATTATTTGAAACTGGAAATGAACTACAGTCACTGCCAGCGAATGCTAAGAGTGATGGTCACCAAGAACAAAATTTTAGATGAGAAACAAGGTGTGATGATCATACTTTATGAAAAAAACGTTAACACTATTTTCATGGACATTATTCTTCTTTATCACTAACATAAATGAGTTTTGCTGTACGTTTAGGCAGACCTGTGGCTGGTGCAAGTCAGGACGGCCTTGCTGATGTCAGTGGAGCTGTGCTGATTCATTCCTGGTGAAGATCTGTCCCCTACTGATTTCCTTAATTCTTTCTTGTCTCGTATCTTCAGTTATTGGCTATACACTTTTTAAGGTAACGTTAATATCCTTCTTTCCCCCTTTTTATTTTTTAGTTATAAACATCCTGTAATTCATAAGGACCTGAGATAAATAACAGAAATGCACTCCTTTTGAAAATTACTTGGGGGGTGGTATGGAAAAACCTCTAGAAATATGGTTTCTTTCCTTATAAAATATACTAGTAGCACTATTTGAAAGGAATAGACTACATTTATTGGAGCTTTAATGGGCATCTTTAAGTAGATGGTTGCCAGCTTTCCAGCTTTGAAGTTGCAGTAATTTATTGAAAGCAAAATAATGTTTTCTACTCGAATTTGCATTAGATATATTTTCTTTTTTTTCTTTTACATTTCAACAAGCATAATTAGTTATATTCATTTTTGTCCATTTTTAAACAAAGCACAAAGTTGGAATAACCCACTTGTTTGTCTGTCTTAAAAATTAACTATCTATTTTTGTAAAACTAAGAGTAGAAAGGTAATTGAAATGCTTTAAAAAGTGAGCTGTAAAAATACTATTTTCCATGTTATCTTCTAATCATGTGAATGGAAACTTGGCATAAAGCATTACAGTTTATAAATACTAAGTACCAAATAACATTTGTATAAAACTTACATTTTGAAATATTTCATTTGTATAATTCACTGTTTGTTGTCTTGAATCACCTTAAATATTGTGAAAATTTGTTCTCCTCAACTTGATCACATCCAGACTATCTAGTTGTGTAAACAATATCTTAACATCATGTTCTAGGAATATTTTGTACAACAGTGATTAATTTTTTTTTTTTTTGCAAAATAAAAGGAACTTCAACAAAAACTGTTCATTTCTTGTACATGAACTAGTTTATGAAGATAAACATTCACATTTCTGCGGAAGATTAGATTATTAAATTTTCACGTGTTCTTATGATGTTATACTACTGTAAGTACTACTAGGAGTATTTGTCATTGCAGCATGATTAGTAGTGAATTTCAGCTGTCCAGTTGTTTTGTGGGGATTTCTTAATGCTTGTAAAATCACAGAACATAGGGTGAATTCAAGATCTGAAAACCATGAAGTGTTAGTCTTGTCATCTCACTGATGAATTGCAAAAATTCACAGTGTCTGTTTTCAAAACCTCTTCAGGAAATCTAAAGGCAGCAGATAACCCATACTTTTATGTTCAGCAGTTGTGAAGGTATAGGGTATTAATACTGTAGGTCTTGTAAAACCAGTGGACTATCAGGTTTTGTTACCTGCATTCAGGGGAAGGGATCTATTCACAGAATGGTATAGGTTGGAAGGGGCCTCTGGAGGTTACCTGGTCCAATTCTTCCTGCTCGAACAGGACCACTTAGAGCTGCTTGCCCAGGACCCTGTCAAGATGGCTTTTGAGTATCTGCAGTGATGGAGACTCCACAAAATCCCTGAGTAACCTGTGCTAGTGCTCGATCACTCTTACCAAAAAAGAGTGTCTCCCGATGTTCAGAGGGAGCCTCTGGTATTTCAGTTTGAGCCATTACCTCCTCTCTTTGTTACTGAACACCACTGAAAAGAGCTTGACTTTTTTGAAGGGAATATGCAGTTATTTGTATCTATTGGTAAGATCCCCCCAAGTCTTTTCTTTTTAGGCTAAACGGTCCCAGCTCTCTCAGCCTTTCCTCACAAGAAAGGTGCTCCAGTCACTTCATCATCTCCGTGACCCTATGTTGGAGTCTCCAAGATGTCTATGTATCTGCTGTAATGGGGAGCCTACAACTGGACCTGGCACCACAGGCTGGGCCTCACCAGTGCTGAGTAAAAGGGAATGATCACCTCCCTCGACCTGTTAGCAATACTCTTCTAATGCTGCCCAGACTACTATGAACCTTCTTTGTGGAAAGAGCATGTTGCTGTCTCATGTTCAAATTGGTGTCCACCAGAACACCTAGCTATTTTTCTGCAAAGTTGATTTCTAGCTGTTTGTATCCCAGTGCATGGTGGTGCCTGGCACTGTTTCTCCCCTGCTGTGGGATTCTGCGCTTCTCCTTAATAAACTTTATGAGGTTCTCAACCCATTTCTTCGGTTTCTCCAGGCCCCTCTCAATGACAGCACAACTTTCTCATACACCACTCACTCCTTCTCCTTTTGTGTCATCAACAAACTTGCGAAGGGTACGCTCTGTCCCATCATGCAGATCTGTAATGAAGATGCTGAACAGGACTGGACACAGTAGTGATCCCTGGGGTACACTGCTAGTTACTTGCCTTCAACTAGACTTTCAACCACTGGTCATTGCCCTCTGGACGCAACAGTCCAGCAAGTTTTCAGTCCACCTCAATATCTGCTCATCGAGTCCATACTTCATCAGCATCATCAGGTTCTCCTTGAGAGTCTTGAGGGAGACGGTATCAAAAGTCTTACCAAAGACAACACAGAGACTATCCACTGCTGTCCCCTCCTCTATCAAGCCAATAATTTAATAGTGGAAGCTCATCAAGTTGATCAAGCATGAATTCCCCTTGGTGAATCTGTACTGGCCACTTCTGGTTACATGTTCTTTGTGTTCCTGGAGATGGTTTCTAGGATTAGTTGCTCCATCACCTTCACAGGTTTCAAGGTGAGGCTGATCAACTGGTAGTTCCCTGGGTTGTCCTAGCTTTTTTTTTTTTTTTTTTTTTTTTTTAAGATAGGAGTTACATTTGCTTTCTTCCAGTGCTTAGGCACTTCTAGTCATCATGATCTGTCAAACGATACTGAGAATAGCCTTTCAATGACATGTCAGCTCCCTCAGCACTCATGAACACATCTTGTCAGGGTCCCAAGACCTGTGTATGTCCTGCTTGCTAAAGTATTCCCTAATGTCATCCTCTGTCATAAAGGGTACATCTTTCCCTCTGGGTCCTGGGATTCCTGAAGACCAGCCTTGCTACTAAAGACTGAGGCAAAGGAGGGTTACTGTACCTCAGCCTTTTACATGTCCTGTGTTGCCAGGGCCCCTGATTCATTCAGCAAATGGCCCACATTTTCCCTATTTTTCCTTTTGTCATCTATGTACTGAAAGAAGACCTTTGTGGTTGTCTTTGACATCCCCTGCCAGATTCAATTCCATTAGGACTTTTTGACTTTCCTAACTACATGCCTGCATGCTCAGTCAGTGTCTTTGTATTCATCCCAGGTTACCTGTCCTTGCTTCCACTCTCTGTATGCTTCCTTTTTGTATTTGATTTTTTTTTTTTTTTTTTTTTTTTTTTTTTTTTCTAGGAGCTCCTTGTTTATCCTTGCAGGCCTCCAGTTGTTTTTGCCTGACTTTCTACTCACTGGAATGGACTTGGATCAGTAATCCTTGAATATGAATCCAGCTTTCCTGAACTCCTCTTCCCTCCAGGTCCTTATCCCATGCATGGGACTCTACCAAGTGGATTGTTGAAGAAGCCGAAGTCTACTCTCCTGTGGTGTAGGGTTATGTTCTTGCTTCTACCCTCCTGTCAGGATGCTGAAGTCTACCATCTCATGGTCACTGCAGCCAATGCCTGTAAAGGGAGGGCGAGTGTGGATATGTAGGCAGTCTGCAGTGGGACTTTGTGTGCTGGCATTCCATTATACATCACTGAGCAGCAGTGATCAGAGCACTGAGCTCAGCATTTGTGTGCTGGCCACACCAGTGGGATGGACAGTTTTACCTCCACGGTGCTGACTGCCAGTACAATTAAGCCAGGGAAAAACTGGGGGAAGATGAGAGAAGAAAGGCCTGAAACTGAGTTGAGTCATTTAAATTTATGCTATATGTAAGCACAACAATGTAAATGGGATTCAGTGTATTCTACAGATAGCTTTATCTTGCTTTTTTTTTCTTGCCCTTTTTTTTTTTTTTTTTTTTTTTTTTTCTCCTTTATTTAATGATTTTCCTTAGAGGGGAAGGGGGTAAATATTTCTTTTATCAGAAGGCTATTAAAGAAGGTGTTGTTCTTACTATTTTAATCCTATTCAGTGTCCTCTGAATGCATACAAAGCAAGGGTTGAGTATTTATTTTTATTTTTATTCAAGACATTTCGTTACTAGAACAGTGAGGTACCTGACATGAGAAAGGGACCAATATGTCTAATGCAGTTAGACTTACACTGAAAAAAGGCTACCATGAAATCTATCTTGTGTCACAGTTTTTGCTTTGGCCTTACAATATTAATAGATATATCTTTCTTAGAACAGAGTTTGTGCTTTCCCATTAAGTATTGTTGATTTCTACCCAAATATTCACTGACGATTATTCTTCAGTATATCTATTGGACTATAAATCATGTAGCACTTCAAGTGGAACAACATGAATATTCATTTAAACCTCTGAAATCTGTAATGTCTTCAGACAAATTTGTGGCATTAAATACCAAACACAGACACACACACACACAGAGAAAGTTTATATGTAGAAGTCAGATTTGCCAGATTAAAACTGCCCATGTAATACTGATTGTGAGCCAAAGTAAGCAGAGACATCTACAGAAGCAATATATTGTTTTGTACAGTTTCCAAACATTGGCTGGTCTTGTGTTAGCTGGAATACACTGAAAACTCTGTACACAATGGTTTTCCATCACCAAGTGCCTTAAAGAAATCTGCAAGCCCAAAGTACTAGCTTCAAAAAACTCCCAGAATAATTTGTTCTGTTCTCTGAGCACAGACTTCTCATGCTAATTTTGTCCTCTTTAGCTTTAGCCTCTAGATTCCCCTCTTACCCTAGTTCTCCCTTCCCCCCTTGCTTTCTTTGTTCTCAGCTCTTGCCCCAGGATATGCCTCTGTGTAAATATTAGTATAATCTCTTATCCCCAAAAGGCTTGTCCTTTTCATATGTCAAACATTTCTGTTGCAGTTTACCCTCTCTTCTACTTGTATCCCAGTTCAGCTCCTGTGCTATCTGCATCTGTGTGGACTACCTGTATACCAGGAAAGGCAGCGCAGGGACTTTAAGCAAAAAACTAGTAACTTAGCATAAGCAAATTAAGTAATTATCCTGCAGTGAATGTATAGTTAGTAGAGATTGAGACTACTAGGTGAGTTTTGGCCTTGATTCATTTAAACTAGAGACAAAGGCTTCTCGTTGGTTGGGTGAATCTCACCCATGTGTCTAACTTTGGTTATGAGGCCCATGGTTACAGTGACAACTGAAAGGAAAAAGCCCTGGTCAGCCCCAAAGAATGTTACTTGAAATATGCTTCACAAATCATCCTTTACATATTATCCATCAGAAATGAACAAGTTGTCTGCAGAGTGGAAATCAAATATGACAAGCATGACCACGTTTTATATAATATCCAAACACACAACTGTCAGCAGACTAACCCCTAGCAGATAGACAATATTTTATTCAAAAAAACACAGATATCAGAACTTTTGAACAGGTTGATTGCATGTGTGTGAGGGGACAGTTTTTATTTATTTATTTTTAATTATCACTTTCTAAGAAAGCATTATATTTTTGAACTAAAAGTAATTAAGATCCTAGGGAAAAACAACAATAACCAAGAAATAAACAAACAAACATAAAAAAACCAGCCTCCACCTGATCCCAAGAATTTACATTTTCAATGCACACAATCTTCATCTGCTAAAATTCTTCTGAGTGGCTGGAAGCATTCTTGGGCAAACAAGGAAGCATTGTGCAACTCTTTAAGTACAGGTAGCTTTGCTGGATAAACCTGTAATTAAGCCATTTCAAATAACTACAACCAAGCCACTACAAACTTATCACATAAATGTTTTAACAGATCAAATAGATCCATAAAGACCAAAGTCTTTCTTCCCACTTTAAGGAGGCTATAATTTGACCAGATCAAGGAGTATGTGATGAAGTTTTATGATACACCTCTGTTCTGGAACACAAAAGCAGCTGGCAACTTTTCCTTGCCACCCTAACACATGGTTTTTAGATCACTTCATAACTTGGTACTGTTTTGTACACAGCTCAAGCTGTCACTACATCAGCAACAAAAAAGGGGGAAAAAACATACAACACTAACATGCAGCAGACACAGAAAGACTTTAGATATAATCAAAGGATACACAATTTTCCCATGGCACTATTAAATTCTCTAGTAACACAAAAGGTCCTTTGCTGATGATCAGTGGCTGTGTGTGTCACTGAAAGTAAATTTTTGTTGTTTCTTCACAATTTGAAATAACCTGATGACAGCTAGAAATACAGAGTCACAGTGCTTTAAAAAGCCAGAAAGCATTTATACAACACTTAAGCTTTTACACTTTAAAAATGATGAAGGAAATAACAATAGCAAAATGAAAAATTGAAGATCATAGCATGATGTGAGGTAGCATAATGAGACAGATATAAACTCTGCAGTGTTAGCATTATTTGTTTTCATCTATCCTACAGAAATTGTATGGGAGAAAAAAAAACAACAAAAAACAAACAAACAAACAAAAAAAACATATTGATAAAGATGAAGCTTTGTGTGCAGTATAGATTCCGTACAGAAAAGACAACTATTTCTCTAACTAATGATGTTCTTCTACCTAATGATATTATTTCCTAAGACAGCTATATTCAATCTTAGTTATTTGTGTACTGTATAACATGGATCACACCAGTCTGTTACGTGATTGTAAGGAAAAAAGAAAGCCTGGTTCTCTTAACAGAAAAAATGGTGACCAGATGATGCTACAAATAGATGTGTCTTCTTTGTTCATTTATAAGTCTTGCTCATCATTGAATGGTCAGGTGTAAACACTGAGTGATGCCTAACCATTCTCCTTGAAATTATTTCATTTTGCCCAAGTTTATTTTGAGTTCTGTTTGGATTGATGCCCTTCTTTTGTTATTTTATTTTCTTGTATCAGAATGAAGTATAAACACAACATGAAAGATCTCTGAGACATCACATTTGGAGAAACATGCATTTCTTTCCAAGTATCCCATCGAGTGCTTACAAAAGTGTTCCTTACTCCTTTGATAGTACTCATCCATTCAAATAAGAAGAGTGTGAGAGAACAGGCCAATTGAAACTCTCATTCAAGTATGACCTGTTGGCAGGAATGAGAGTTTCTGGCAGTATCTGCCTCATTTCTTGCATCCTTCCCTGCAGCAAGGGTGTGCATCTCCACATCATTCTCAGCTCTGTGTCCTGGCAAGCTATCGCTGGCTGCTGAGCCACAGTAGGAGGTGCAAAGTCCAGGAGAACATGCCAGGCCTGCATTGTGTTCCTGGAAATGGATTTTCAGAGAAGAGCAATGCTGCCCAAGGAAGAGTAGCGCCAGCCAGCAATGCACTGCATGCCTGCCAGAAATGCATACTACATTTTCTGAAATTCGGTAAAGTTACAGTAAGGCTGGAACTCATTTCTGAATGTCATTTGATACTAAAGTCTCCTTTGACAGTTTGCTGGAGTAAACCACAATTCCACTCCTCTGACAAACACAAATTTTGGAACACATTTTCTACACCTTCCTATTTTTTTTTTTTTTTTTTGGGGGGGGGGGGTCAGAGGGAGATACACACACACACATCTTAATAGCTATGCAAAAGAGGAAGAAAATAGGTAGTCAGGATGAAACTTGCTTGATGTGAGTTTAGCAGGGAGGATGAACCTCCCTGCAAGTTTTTGGCCAGCTAAGTAGCTCAAAGGCATTTCCTTGTGTTAGAACGAAAGCAGAGTAGGCACTGTAACAAAATAAACTACGATTTGAGTAGTTGTTACTGCAGTAGAATAGCACAATTTTATTTAAAGAGATAATCCATTTAAACAGCTGATCCTGGAAGCAGTGGTTATGTTTCCCACTGCAGACTTGTAACAAGGTGTCAGGCAGTGACTATCAGTTTCACACGCATTTATGTACGTAAAGATCTGTGAGTACAGAGACTTGACTGACCGAAAACTCTCCACCCTGGGATTTGTGCATGAAACCATTAGTGCAGCACTGCTATTGTTTACAAGGACCACAGCTACAACTGCCAGCTGGTTTCATTAATGGTAAGAACATGATTATAATTGAAACACAGTAAAAGCCAGTCTACAAGAAAAGAAACATAACATTACTTAGACATTGATCAAATCACAGTGTATCAATGTGTTATGATGCACTGAAATTTATATAAAAGATAAACATATTGACTCTTTTCAGCATTGGAATAACAACTGATTGTCAACACATCCATCTTGGAAAATATAGAATATTTATTTTCTGTCTGTGCCCTGTACTGTGATGGACATTGAAACATAAATAGACAAATCATTCTACATTTATGCCTTACAAAGCATTTCCATACAATTTGGTTTAGAGATAATGAGTAAGAGAGAACACTGATAAATAAGCATCATAACGAGAAAAAAACAAAAAACAAAAAACAAACAAACAAACAAAAAAAAAAAAAAAAAAAAAAAAAACTTCCACAAGTAAAATATGGAACGAGTTAATTACTGCAGGACAAAGCAGAAGTGAAGTAAAAGTGGAGTATGGAAATTATTTGTCTTCTGCATAAATCTGTTTGGTTACAGACAATCCCTCCCTTTTTAAATATCATTAAAAATCCAGCAACTAGGCCATTGCAAGACAGCACTGGAAATGGCTAGCATAAGGTGCATTTTCCAGAATATCCTTGCACTTTCCATAACAGGGATACCAGAGCTCACAAGACTAAAGCAGAAGGGTCTGTAGGAATCTCAGGCTACATCTATGTTACCAAATAACATGGCACACTAATACTGAATCAGCAGGTTAAAGCACTTGGTACCAAGGCTTCTGCTTATACTCTGAAGATGATTAGGGTGGCTTCAGGTGACCTCAGTAAAGATTCAGCCTGATTGCTTGACCTGAATGTACCCTTTCCTGTGATTAGTTGCTATTCAAAGGGCTGCTCTCTGGTTGAAGCTTCCTATCACCATTAGGGGTGATGAGCATGTTTGATGAACACAGACAGCAGAGCTTTAGATTGAGCTTCCTCCTAAACAAATCCAGTTTGTTGGTACCAAAACTGGTCTGAGAACTGCATCCGTATGCAGTAAGTGGGGATGACTGGGACATTCACTTCAAAATGCTCCAGAGCAAAATGTTGACATAGACACTGCTCCTATGACTGTGCGACTGTTGCCCAATGTAGGAACTCTATGACCCAGCAACTTGTCTAAGGAATGAAAGATCTGGGATCTGCTATAAAACTTTTTCTTCTGCCTGACACAGCAAGAAGTTATCTCTAAGTAAATATTGCACAGAATCATAGAATCATAGAATCTTTGGGTTGGAAGGGACCTAAAAGACCATCTAGTTCCAATCCCCCTGCCATGAGCAGGGTCCCCTACCACTAGACCAAGTTACTTAGGGCACCAACTTGGCCTTGAATACTTCCAGGAATGGGGCATCCACAACGTTTCTGAGCAACCAGTTCCAGTGCTTCACCACCCTCAAAGAAAGGAATTTCTTCCTTATATCTAATTTAAATCTAACCTCTTCTAGTTTAAAACCCTTCCCCCTAGTCCTATCTCTACACTCTCTGACAGAGTCCCTCCTCAGCTTTCCTATAGGCCCCCTTTGGGTACTGGAAGGCTGCTATAAGGTCTCCTCGGGGCCTTATCTTCACCAGTCTGAACAACCCCAACTTCTTCAGGCTGTCTTCATAGGAGAGGTGCTCCAGCCCTCTGATCATCCCTGTGACCCTCCTCTGGACTCATGGAAAGATCCATGTCCTTCTTGTGGTGGGGGTCCCAGAGCTGAATGCAGTACTCTATATGGGGTCTCACAAGAGCAGAATAAGAGGAGAGAATCACCTCCCTTGGCCTGCTGGTCACACTTCTGATGCTGACTAGGACACGATTGGCTTCCTGGGCTTCAAATGCACATTGCCAGTTCATGTCCAATTTTTCAACCACCGTACCCACTTCTCCTCAGAGCTGCACTCAATCCATTCTTGTCCCATTTCTGTTTGGGACTGCCCTTACTGAGGTGCAGGACCTTGTACTTGGCCTTGTTGAACCTCATGATATTCACAGGGGGCCAAGCCTATCCAGGTCCCTCTGGGTGGCATCCGTTCCCTGCAGAGTCAACTACACCACCCACCTTGTTGTTGTCAGCAAACTTGCTGAGGGTGCACTCAGTCTCACTGTCCATGTCCATGTTGCTGACAAAGATGAGGGATGCCACTCATCGCTGGTCTCCACCTGGAGACTGGTTCTTCAGGGGATTCTTATCATATTTCACTAAATTTAGAGTGGCTACATGGTGATTTTTCTAGTTGCCTTCAGCAACCGCTACCAAATTTATTTGTGGCTTCCACATAGAAAGACAGGTTCATTGCAGTAAAGCAGAAAGGAGACAGGTTTAATACTATAAAATGAACAAGTGACAAATTGTTGATATCATTTAAGTCAAGGGCACACACACTTTAGGCTGTGAAACTCAAATGCATATGGAAAACAGGATTTGTTTGTCTGGTTCAACTTGTAAGTCTATAGCTGTGTAGGAACTGGTAAACATCTTATTAGGGAAGCACAGAAAACTTTTGATGACATTGTAGGTGCAGAATCTGGGGCAACTGATAGCATCATATGAAGAATGAAGAGAATATTAAAAGTAGTTAAGATCAAGGCAGAAGACACATATCAAAAGTGGTTAGCTTTAATGCAGATAATGGTCATGTGAATATGAGTTGTTTTAAACAATTTTCAAGCCAAATTAAAAACAAACAAACAAAAAAGTAACATTACACTGACCACATCTTTGAGTTTATATAAAAAAATCCTTACAAAGTGTATCTAGAAAGAAATTCTTCACATTTACAGAAGGAATTTAATCTTATTTGTGTTCTGCAATAAACACTTTCAATTTCTCAAAGCAGTATTTCCAATTTGTTTTTCATTTATATTTTAATAAGACTCCAATTTCCCTTCCAGGAAAACACAGGAAAGAGAAAGGCTATGAGAGCGAATGAGCAGAGACAACACATATTTCAGCAACTTCAAAATGTTGAAATTCCTAGCTGAAGAAAATTTCTGAAAAAAGGGGAAGTAAAGACAAATACTTTTAAAAGTATTGCTTCCACCTACATACCCATCAGAAGATGTACAAATATCTGATTTACACTGACTTGATTTTCGGTCTCTATTTTGGTAATGCAACCTGTTTTGAAAAGGAAGCTGAGCTTCATAAAGCTGTTCATGAGGTTTCCTACTTCATTGGAATTACTATCATCACTATTACTGAATATTGTTCTGCTGCTAGAAGGTAGTCTCCTCTTACTGTCCAAACATGTTTTACCAACATGATTTAATTGGTTCTCATCAAAATTGCTATGACAATAAGAATTCTCAAAGAACAACGATTGCAAAATTTCTCACTACAATGACTCAGGCATGGACAAGCTTGAACATAACTACAATAGATGAAGAGAGATATTGAGCAGTTAAATCTGACTCCTGCCACATGAGACACTCAGTAAAGCTATTTTGCCAAAATAGGAAAGACTCTTTACTCTCCTGGAAATTAACTCTAAAATGCCCTGTGAGGCAACTGAACCAGCATAGTAGTCAGAAAACAATATTTGAAATGAAGATTAAACTATAAGGAAAAAAATAAACTCTTCAAAGTAAATAATCTATTACAGGACACCCAATTATAAATGTGATCAGTGAATGCCTGGAAGCAGGAGTTCAGAAGCTGAGGTGTGGATCTTTAGCATGTTTAGCTACACGTCATCAACATAATCTGTTTCTTGTGACAGCTCTTTGTTCTTGAAACTTTTGAACTTGTTCTTGAAACTTGAAACTTCTTTTTCATCATCCTATTTTTGATACTCACCTTGACGAGTGAGACATACAGACTTAAAGTCCATGGGATCAGAATAGACATAGTTCAGTATAAATTCCCGAGACACATAAAGCACGGACACTGGGTCCTCAGCATCAATGGGCTTGTGCTACACGTCTGTTCCTATTCTTCTTCACTGTGCTATGCAGATGGAGCTGCCATATCACATTTTTTTCATTGTA
Organism: Nettapus auritus; assembly: GCA_011076525.1. NCBI lineage: Eukaryota > Metazoa > Chordata > Aves > Anseriformes > Anatidae > Nettapus > Nettapus auritus. The sequence goes on along the minus strand of CM021766.1, from coordinate 112,652,526 downwards.
CTTTATATCATCTGCTGACCCAAATGCTTTATGATGTTAATGGAAAATAATAAGGTTGTAGTATAGTAGTTATCAGAGGAGAAGCAAAGACCAGAAATAAAAGAAACATTTGGAAAAACACCCCTTGGGGCTTAGGAATAACACTTGAGATTCCACAGAAAAGTGAACTAAGATGTACTGCATAGACTTTGCTGCCATCTAAGATACAAATGCAGGCAGGAGCAAGTTGGCAGTATTCCTCTTAAGTTTTGTGCCTTTTCAGACTTTCAGCATGCATCTCTTGGGCTGACTGCCAAAGAATCTGCATCAGTAAGAACAGGAGGGTGAAATACCAGGAGCAACTTCACCCGGTGTAGACCACAGATCCCATGACTGATCTGACAGGTGTCAGTTCTGCTGTCAGCTGTGGACAAAGGCCTTTTTTTTCTGGGACAAAAAAATGTGGGTTGGTTTTGCTCTAAGGTTACTGGAACCTCACCAGCTTCATGGATTTAGTGGGAAATAATGTTCAGTTTAATAGCTGCCAGTCACCTTTTCACAGGCACACGCCCATCTTAAACAGCAAAACCACAAGCTGTTCTGTGGTATGAACATATAATTTATAGATCACCTGTACTTCGGGTAATTATGCATTCACAACAAGCTATGGTCTTAGGCATCTCACGTTATTCTCATACATTAAATAATTTTTCTTTGCCTTTTTTTTTTAAATGCAGAAAATAAGAGAGCTTTGATATAGAAGTTTGATTGTAACATTCCTTTTTAAATTTCCTGTTTCAATTAATTCTGTTTCAATGTAGGTTTCCATATGAGAAATTTATTACTGTACTTTAATAATCATTAGCTTACTCTGAATTTTTTGGGGGTTGTTCACAAATTTTTAGAAGATAGAAAATATAAAGACAGAATTATTCAGCATAAAAAATATTCACTTCACACCTTGACTTGTGTTAGAAATCCAATGTAGATGTGCACAGAAAGTTTATCCTATTAATATTTGTTTTAATATAAACCAGCTTAAGACTACAGCAACATTATAGTTTATTTCATAAATTCAGGACAAGCACATAGTCCAGCTCATCTTTAGTATAAGGGAACAGACCTATGCATCCTTTCCAATACAAATAATATTTTATAGCCACTAACAATCTCCCTTATTCTCAAATAAATTTAAAAAAAAAAAAAAAAGTTTGTTATCAGCTTCTATTCAATTTACTTCATGTTGATGTAGCCTTCATTTAAACCCAAATATAATAATATTATATTTTACTTTGTGTTTATAACACTATGTGGATATATCTCATGCATGAATATACCTTCATGCATGAAGTCTAAACTCCACTGTATTTCCACTACTGTCACAAGAAATTGCTAGATTAAATTTCATGAAGTTTTTCCTCATTTCCTCCTTAGAAAAAAAATGATCATTAGCAGTTTCTAAAAATAGAAAGCAAACTTCGGCACATAGGCTACATGCTTACAGTACAGGCAAACAATGACAGAACCCTTCTAGTTCTTTAAGTAATGTCTCATCTTTTTCTAAGAGCTTAATAATTTCCTTTGATAAGGTAGGGTTATAAAGACCATGATGTCTTCATTAAGTATTCCTCTGATGAAAGAAGTCTCATAAAATCTCTCTGATATTGAAAAACACACACACAAACACACACACAAAAATAATTAAAAAAATGTCTCATTTGTTTACTCTTCCAATAAACATTTTTAAGGCACACCAAACCTGTTAAACAGCCTAATAGCTAAAAAGCAAAACTAAAACAAAAATCTGATAATTGGAGTAATTGTTTTGAGTATACAGTCCTTAGCTGATAATTTTCAGGAATCTCAAAAACTGAAACCCTGTTGTCTTGTCTTATTTCTCCTCTCCTTTCCTTTTTTTTTTTTTTTTTTTCCTCTCCTCTCCTCTCCTTGAGAGGGAGAGCTGCCTTTACAGCTCTTCTAAAGATTTTCAAAATTTTAGGCAAAGTTCTCAGAAGAACATTTAAACTTTTTCAGTCATCAAGCCAAAACTGACAAATTCTGAATAACACAATGTACTCAATATAATTTGCTAGATCTAAACTTTACTCCTTCAGATGACTTCTATTGTATTAAAAATAATGATAGAGAAGTGAATTTGTACACATACAAATCCTTACTTCCATCTATTGGCCTGTTTATTTTTTCTGTTGTAGCCATTCCATTTAACTCAATGACAGTTACAAGTTCAGGTTGTAGTTGCCTCAGGTAATAAACTATTTGGTAGAATAGTATCTTTAGTAATTGTTAGAACTGAGTTAGGCATTTTCCATTTTTATCCCTGACAGCAAAGTTCTAGAAGAGAAAGAAATAGAGAGTTACTAAATGCAAGGAAATATTTTAGCTCTTCTTTACGAGGAAAAGTTAACTGTCTTTCCAAAGATTTCTGGTATGTATGCAAGGTTTTCACTAACTGAAAAACTGACCAAAATCAGTATAGCTAGATATTCTTATGTAATACTTTTTAAAAGATCAAGGACTGAAGGCTTATTTATTTTCATTTGTCCTCTGTATAATCTAGATAAAGGAAAGATCAATGCACTTTTTTTACTGCATTTAGCTTTGGGCTTCTCTGTATTAAGCTATGACTCCTTCCCATACCAATTCAGCAAACTTTGTTCTTTGACTTCAACAACAAAATTTTGCATCCTTTGTTATTTGAAAAAAGCTACACCATTGCTTATAAATCTAGGTTGTGTTCTATCTGTTCTGCAATATTTTCTCTAGGTTGCCAGTAGTATAACAAAATAAATCTGTTTTCCTATGAATGACATACCTATTACAAGGAAATACAACCTCCTGTTCTTCCTTTCCTTCTTTATGTTTGATGACAAAAGCTTGTCATCTGCAGTAAAACTTCTGTTTTGAATAAATCAAAATAAAAAGATTTTTTTTTTTTTTTTTTTTTTTTTAATCAGAAAAACAGGTCCTGTTAAGGCAGAGCTCAACTAAATAGATGATATAAATTAACACAGTGAAAGCTTTATTTGTTTTAAGAGTTTTTTTTTTGTTTGTTTGTTTGTTTTTCCATGAAGAGAAGTATGTGCATACACCTGTGAATTACCAACACCATTCACATTTCAGGCTATATCTTTCGATTCCTTATGATCAGGCACAAAAAATGTGTTAGGACAAATCTGACTATGCAGTTAACTGAGATCCTTCCAGAATAGTTTCCAAATCAAGACTAAAGATCTTGTGCCATATTTCTCCATCAAATGACAACTTAAGCCCATTCCCCCTCATCCTGTCACCAGGCACGTGGGAGAACAGACCAACCCCCACCTCGCTACAGCCTCCTTTGAGGTACCTGTAGAGAGCGATAAGGTCACCCCTAGGCCTGATCGTCTGCTTGCCCTGCAAGTGCTGCGTGATGACTCTCAAGATAATCTGCTCCATGAGCTTCCCTGGCACTGAGGTCAAACTGACAGGCCTGTAGTTTCCCGGGTCAGTCCTTGGGCCCTTCTTGTAGATGGGCATCACGTTTGCTATCCGCCAGTCAACTGGGATCTCCCCCGACAGCCAGGACTGTTGATAAATGATGGTAAGCGGCTTGGCCAGCTCCTCTGCCAGTTCTCTCAGTACCCTCGGGTGGATCCCATCCGGCCCCATCGACTTGTGTACATCCAAGTGCTGTAGCAGGTCACCAACCATTTCTTCGTGGATAGTGAGGGCCACATCCTGCTCCCCACCCCCTTCCACCAGTTCAGGGAACTGGGTATCCAGAGAACAACCGGTATTGCAGCTAAAGACTGAGGCGAAGAAGGCATTAAGCACCTCGGCTTTATCCTCATCCTCATCTCTGGTAACTAAGTTTCCCCCCGCATCCAGTAAAGGATGGAGATTCACCTTACTCCTCCTTTTTGTGTTGATGTATTTATAAAAACATTTTCTGTTATCTTTAATGGCAGTAGCCAGATTGAGCTCCAGATGAGCTTTGGCTTTTCTAAATTTGTCCCTGCACAGCTTCGCAACATCCTTATAGTCCTCCTTAGTGGCCTGCCCACTTTTCCAAAGATTATAAACCCTCTTTTTTCTCCTAAGCTCAAGCCACAATTCTCTTTTCAGCCAGGCTGGTCTCTTTCCCTGCCAGCTCGTCTTTGGGCACGTGGGGACAGACCGCTCCTGAGCCATTAAGATTTCCCTCTTGAAGAGCGCCCAGCCTTCCTGGACTCCTCTGCCCTTCAGAACCGCCTCCCAAGGGACTCTACCAACCAGTGTCCTCAGCAGCACAAAGTCAGCCCTCCGGAAGTCCAAGACAGCGGTTTTACTGGTCCCTTTCCTGGCCTCGCCAAGAATAGAGAACTCCACCATTTCGTGGTCACTCTGCCCAAGACAGCTCCCAACAATCACATCCTCCACCAGTCCTTCTCTGTTTGTGAAGAGAAGGTCTAGCGGGGCGCCACCCCTGGTAGGCTCACTAACCAGCTGCGTCAGGAAGCTATCTTCCACGCTCTCCAGAAACCTCCTAGACTGCTTTCTCTGGGCTGTGTTGTGCTTCCAGGATATGTCAGGGAAGTTGAAGTCCCCCACAAGAACAAGCGCTGACGATTTCGCAACTTCTGTCAGCTGCCTGTAGAACTCCTCATTCGTCTCCTCATCCTGGTTCGGCGGTCTATAACAGACCCCAACCAGGACGCTAGCCTTGTTGGCCCTGCCGATCCTAACCCAAAGGGACTTGACCTTGTCATTCCCAGCCTCAAGTTCAACGACATCAAAACACTCTCTAATATAGAGAGCCACACCACCACCCCTTCCGTGCTGCCTGTCCCTTCTGAAGAGTTTATAGCCAGTCATTGCAGCACTCCAGTCATGAGAGTGGTCCCATCATGTTTCCGTGATGGCAACCAAGTCGTAGCCTGCCTGCTGCACGATGGCTTCCAGCTCCTCCTGTTTGTTACCCATGCTGCGTGCATTGGTGTAGATGCACTTCAGCTGGGCCATTGCCTTATCCCCCGGCCTTGCTATTGTTCCCCTGGCACAGCTCCAACAATCCTTGCTTCAGTCCCGTCCCCCTTCTTACCTAGTTTAAAGCCCTCTGAATGAGCCCTGCCAGCTCCTGGCCCAGGATCCGTTTTCCCCTAAAAGATAGGGACCCGTCTGCGGCCATCAGGCCGGGTGTCGAGTAAAGTGCCCCATGGTCGAAAAACCCAAGATTTCTGTGTTGGCACCAGCCCCTGAGCCACGTGTTTAACAGGTGGGCTTTCCGTGTCCACTTTGTACCCCTCCCTGCCACCGTAGGGATGGATGAAAACACCACCTGCACTCCCGCTCCATCCACTAACTGTCCCAGTCCCCTAAAGTCTCGTTTGATAGCCCCCAGGCTTCTCTCTTCAATGTCATCACTACCTGCCTGGACTATCAAAAGAGGATAATAGTCAGAGGGGCGAACCAGGTTGGGAAGCTTCTTGGCAACATCCCTGACCCTGGCCCCAGGGAGGCAGCAGACTTCCCTACGGGTAGGGTCAGGCCGACAAATAGGGCCCTCTGTTCCCCTGAGGAGAGAGTCTCCCATAACAATAACCCTTCTGTCTTTCTTGGTGGAGGCAGTCCTGAGGCGTGGAGTCGACCTCCTCGCCCTAGGCATCCTCCTGGGTACTCTTGCTACCTCTTCCTCACCCACCGGTCTCTCAAGCTCCAGGGCCTCAAACCTGTTATGTAAGGGCACCTGGGAAGGTGGGGCCGGAAGGGGAGGGCATCGCCTGCGATGTCGAGCAGGGACTTGTTTCCATTCCTCCTCAACTCCCAGATCCCTTCCCTCTGCCTGACGGCGACAGGGCAGGGGGTCCACCCCCGTTTGGGGGGTCTCACCCCGGTACGTCTCCTTGAGGCCCTGCAGGGAGTTGCTCCACCAGTCTATCTCCCGCTTACACTCCCCGATATCCCTCAACCTCTCCACCTCCTCCTTGAGCTCCGCCACCATGCGGACCAGGTCATCCACCTGCTCACACCTCACGCACCCAGTTTCTCTGCCTCCCGCCGATGGCAGCAACAGGCTCAGACACTCCCTGCATCCGTTGACCTGAACTGCTGCATTTTTTAACGGGCAGTCGGTCTGGGTGTGTACCGACTTCCTGGAGAGCGCACCGTGCCTGGTGGAGACCATTATCGCCTAGCTAACGGCTGTCGTTACAGGAGGTGTTACGTATGGGTGGGGGAGAGCGCTCTGCCCTTCCTGCTCGCCCTGCCTGCGCGAACTGCCGCGCCACGCCCTCCTGCCGCGCCACGCCCTGTTTGCCCGCCCTGTTCGCTGTGCTCCTGGTCGCTCGCGCTCCCTAGGGGCAGCTTTTGAACGTCTGGGGAGGGGGCGCTGCTGGCTCCGCCTACGCCTCGTCAGCCTCCCTCACGAGGGCTGCTGGGTCCTGGCGGCTCCCTCAAGTAGGCTCGATGCCGGAAAATTAGCACAGGTGTACAATAAGAATATTGCTGAAGGTAGCAAACTCTGAAGAACTACAAAGATATAAGAATCAAGCTTACAACCCATACCAAGGCCATACTCATAAGACTACTTCAATAATAGTCACCAGTCTGCTTAGAACAAGCCTTAGACAGTATAGACAGCCAGCAAATTGGGCATTGCTTGAGGCTATTTCAGAACTGAGTAAAAGTGCTTTTCTAATCTAGTATCAATGTGGCCCTGAACTGCATTAAATGTTATCTTCACTTACCCTCTTCATAGCCACTAACCTGTCTTACATCTTCAGTGCTTTTAAATATCAGCTTTCTCTTCATTTATGTCTTTCCAGAGATGCAAAGCCCAAGGGCCTGTATCAAAAATATCACCACATTTTTTTTTTTTTTTTTTTTCTAAAAACCCTATAAATTTAATGCAACACGGCTCACTGGAGCAGCTCCATATTGACTTGCATATATTAAATGAATTAAAAAATCTTCTTCCTTTGCCCAAAATAGCAAAGACTAATGCTATAGCTATTTACATTTTGTTTGGTAGTAAAGCAGATGTTGAATGTCTGTAATTCTATTCCATTCAATCTTTACTCTTTGTCTAACAAAAGATCATTTTACCTGTGAGCAACAGTTTCATGAGTTTCTATATATAAATAAATAGTGATTCCAAAAACAAATAGTAGAATGATATTATTTGATATTAAACACATATTCTCTTTGCTGGCCATTACCATTGTTTTTCACCATTCCATTACAGTGACTAGTCCTCAGGAAATTAAACTCTACCTGGACCAGCTCCGTCATGGCTAATCAGAACTTTCTCCCAGTCTTCCAGTGAGACAACCTTTATGCATGAAATACCCATCTGTGTAACCATATAAGGAAATGAATAGGGTCTTGAATGTAGCTTTAACAACATCACTTTAACAGTATAGAACAGATTAGTTACTTTTTTTTTCTCTCTTTCTTCATAAATATATAAAAAAGTAAAATGACTATAGGTATCTTATACTGGTCCTGGCCACACAGTGAAAATCTCTTAAAGCTTTCTAAGGTAAAGAACTCTTTAAAATTACTTCACAGTGACAGCACTCCTTTGGTACAACACAATGATCAGTTGCAATGAATTATTTAGTCGTCTCTATATTACTTATAGCCCTATCTGCCTTATCCAGACAGGAAAACATGCTGAGGAATAAATATTTAAAACTTGATTCTAAAATTCACAGTGATCTATTCAAGAGAATAAAAATACTATTGTTAGTATCTACAAATTCTGCTTCCTAATGGTCTCAGTAAATGATTAATCCAAAATCAGCAGATAAAAACTATTCACATGATGCAATACTATAAGCAATTTTAAATAAACAAAATACATGACAGAACAGCAAAAAGGTAGAATAACAACTGTTAATATATTTACACTTGTTGAAATAGCATTGCTTTTACTTTGCCTGTTCATGTTGAAACTTTATTGTTCTTAGATCTATAAGGTTTCCTTTTGCAAACATCCTCTCTCATCCCAATACAATCAATATAAACATTAGAATCTGTTCCACTAGGCACTCAAATTGCTTTTGAAGGTTTCAATATTTGTCATAGTAGATGCTAACACTTTTAAAAACATCTTTCAGTTAAAATACTTCCAACTTTGTAATGTCTCTCTTTCTAGTCTAGACAATAAATGTTACAGACAAAAAAATATATCTATCTTCAAAGAATTCTGGAACATAATTCAGAATTAGTATATTAATATTTTTATCACAGTAATATAATTATCCAGATATACAACCTTTTTGTACAATAGTATTTTGTAGTAATTACATATTATATTTCATTAGTTTTTCTTATTATGACTTTTTCTTTTTTTTTTTGAATCTTGAATTGCGTCTTAATGGCAATTTTTCCATGTAATGTTTCTACTGTAATCACAGCCAGCCATTTCTTCTGATACATAGTATATTACAGATCATATTACTGTTTCACTAATGAATAATTTTAATAGTTATTTGGGGTGAAGAAAGGTAGCAGAAGCCCTAAAAAAAAATAAAATAATATAAAATAAAAATAAAAGCTACTTTGAAGAAGAAACAAAGATTAAAAAAATACCGAACAACATTCTACAAATATTAATAAAGTCCTATTACTCTTAAATGCCCAAATAGTTAGTAGAATTTTACTTTTCTTTTGACATTTTATAAAGTTTTCTTTCTCAGGATCCCAGGGAAGCTTATAAAACACAAACATCGTGTCATCTGCCATCACTGAAGCATAGCTATTTCTAATTTCCAGTGGAGAAGCTAAAAGAGTAGTAATGTAATACTGCAAACACTTATTGGCAGAAAATACCTTCACATGTATTTGAAGGTAGGAAGGAAATGTTGTTGGCTAAATTTTAACCCTCTGTCCTGGTTTCAGTTAGGACAGGGTTAATTTTCCTTCTAGTAGCTGCTAGAGTGCTGTGGTTTGGATTAGGATGAGATGAGTGCTGATAACATGCTGATGTTTTAATTGTTGCAGAGCAATGCTTATACCAAGCCAAGGACTTTTCAGCTCCTCGCTCTGTCCTGCCAGCAGGCCGGCTGTGGGTGCAGCAAGAGCTGGGAGGGGACAGACCCAGGACAGCTGACCCAAACTGGCCAAAGGAGTATTCCATACCATCTGACATCATGCTAAACAATATATAAAGGTGGCTAGCCAGGGTGGGGGGCGCGGCTGCTCAGGGATAGACTGGACATCGGTCAGCGGGTGGTGAGCAATTGCATTATGCATCACTTGTTTCGTACGCATTATTAGTAGTGGTACTATTATCATCATTATTCTCCTGTCTTAATAAACTGTCTCTATCTCAACTCTCGCTTCACTTTTCCGTTTCTCTCCCTCACCACAGAGAGGGAGGGGGGAGGGTGAGCGAACGGCTGTGCGGTGTTTAGGTGCCGGACGGGTTAAACCACAACACCCTCCAACAAGAACACTTCTTTTAACTTGTATAAAATTATCCTAAACTGCCAAGAACAGTGTCTCAAACTATCCAACTACTACAGCTTTGACTCAAAATAGGATGGTGTGGTGCATCCTGATCGGTTATTTTCTATAATTCAAAGTATTCCTTGCAGCTCTCACATCTGTGCATAAGTACACCACCACTTAACTTGTGACATATGACTAATAGTATGTGCATGTCTTCAAAAATCTGGCAGAGCCTTATGAAAACTGGATAAAAGAAACACCACCTCATGTTAGAATGAACCGTGGAAAAGGACGACTATTAACAAACAGAAATGGATTGGCCTTCACAGTGTTGTTCCATATGTGGCATAGGAAAAAGATATGTAAAACTACAGGGTGAAGAAGAGGATGTTTGGATGCTGGTGGCACCTGATGGAGAGAGTGTTATGAGTGGCTTAGATGAGGGTAATGCAACATTTAGCCTAGTGTCAGGAAGGACTTGAGCACAACTGCATCCTGTAATCTCAGCCTTGTCAGGGAGTAGGGCCAGATGAATCACTAGTATATCTAAAAGTACCATTTATAACATCAGACCTAATGAACTGAAGGGAATCTGCAGGGTCCTATTGGGATAATCCTGATAAAATATACCTGTCCTTTAGGATGACTATTGAAAACCATAACCCAGACTGGCAGGATATTCAATATTGTGGAATAATTTATTCAATCCAGAAGAAAAGAGAATGGTTAAGTAAAAAACAAGGGAAGAGAATAAGAAACAGAATGCTAGAGATGGTCCCAGGCAATTTATGCCAACGCAGGAACCCAACTGGAACCCAAATATGAATGAAGGGAGATTAATGGTTAAGCAATATCAGCAGCTAATCTTGCATGTAATTAAATATGGGATATCTCGACCAAAGAACCTTGCCAAGTTATACCAATTGGTACAAGGTAAAACTGAAGATCCGTCTGTTTTCTATGAAGTATAGACTGGTGGTGCAACTCCCTGCAAGGCCCGAAGGAGAGGCACCAGGGTGAGACTCCCCAAATGAGGTGGACCCCCTGCCCAGTCGCTGTCGGGCAGAGGGTGGGGACCTAGGAGTTGAGGAGGAATGGAGACAGGTCTCTGCTCGACGATGCAGGAAACGCCCCCCTCCCCCCCCACCTGCCCCACCTTCCCAGGTGCCTTTATGCAACAGGTTTGAGGCCCTGGAGCTCGAGAGAGCAGTGGATGAGGATGTGGAAGGAAGTTTAACCAGGAAGCCTAGGGCAAGGAAGTCTGCTTCACACCTCAAGACTGCTTCCACCAAAAAGGAAAGGAGGGTGATCATTGTGGGTGACTCCATTCTCAGGGGAATGGAGGGCCCTATCTGTCGGCCTGACACTACCCGTAGAGAGGTCTGCTGCCTCCCTGGGGCTGGGGTCAGGGATGTTGCCAGAAAGCTTCCCAACCTGGTTCGCCCCTCCAATTACTATCTACTACTGATAGTGCAGGCTGGCAGTGATAACATTGACAAGAGAGGCCGGAAGGCTATCAAAAAGGACTTCAGGGTGCTGGGAAGGTTAGTGGACAGAGCCGGAGTACAGGTGGTGTTTTCGTCCATTCCTACAATGGCAGGGAGGGGTTCAGAGAGGACATGGAAAGCCCACATGATAAATACGTGGCTCAGAGGCTGGTGCCAACACAGAAGTTTTGGGTTCTTCAACCACGGGGCGCTTTACTCGGCACCCAGCCTGATGGCCGCAGATGGGTCCCAGCTGTCCCCAAGGGGAAAACAGATCCTGGGCCAGGAGCTGGCAGGGCTCATTGAGAGGGCTTTAAACTAGGTAAGAAGGGGGACGGGGATGTAACAAAGCTTGTTGGAGGTGTGCCAGGGGGAACAGTGGCTAGGCTGGGGGAGAAGGCAAAGGCTCAGCTGAAGTGCATCTACACTAATGCATGCAGCATGGGCAACAAGCAGGAGGAGCTAGAAGCCATTGTGCAGCACGCAGGCTATGAGTTGGTTGCCATCATGGAAATGTGGTGGGACCACTCTCATGACTGGAGTGCTGCCATGTCTGGCTATAGGCTCTTCAGAAGGGACAGGCAGCACGGAAGGGGTGGTGGAGTGGCTCTCTATATTAGAGAGTGTTTTGATGTCGTTGAACTTGAGGCTGGCAATGACAAGGTGGAGTCGCTATGGGTTAGGATCAGTGGAGAGGCCAACAAGGCAAGCATCCTGATGGGGGTCTGTAATAGACTGCCGAACCAGGATGAGGGGGTGGACGAGGAGTTCTACAGACAGCTGACAGAGGTTGCAAAATCATCAGTGCTTGTTCTTGTGGGGGACTTTAACTTCCCAGACATATCCTGGAAGCACAACACAGCCCAGAGAAAGCAGTCCAGGAGGTTTCTAGAGAGTGTGGAAGATAACTTCCTGACACAGCTGGTTGGTGAGCCTACCAGGGGAGGTGCCCCGCTAGACCTTCTGTTCACTAACAGAGAAGGACTGGTGGGAGATGGGGTGGTTGGGAGCTGTCTTGGGCAGAGTGACCACGAAATTGAGTTCTCAATACTTGGCGAAGTCAGGAAGGGGACCAGTAAAACCGCTGTCTTGGACTTCTGGAGGGCTGACTTTGAGCTGTTCAGGACACTGGTTGGCAGAGTCCCTTGGGAGGTGGTTCTGAAGGACAGAGGAGCCCAGGAAGGCTGGGCGCTGTTCAGGAAAGAAATCCTAATGGCTCAGGAGCGGTCTGTCCCCACGTGCACAAAGACGAGCCAGCACAGAAGAAGACCGGCCTGGCTGAACTGAGCTGTGGCTTGAGCTTAGAAGAAAAAAGAGGGCAGGCCACTCAAGGGGACTCCAAGGATGTTGTGAGGTGGTGCAGGGACAAAATTAGAAAGGCCAATGCTCATCTGGAGCTCAATCTGACTACTGCTGTTAAAGACAACAAAAAATGTTTCTATAAATACATCAATACCAAAAGGAGGACTAAGGAGAATCTCCATCCTTTACTGGATGCGGGGGAAAACTTAGTTACCAGAGATGAGGATAAAGCCGAGGTGCTTAACGCCTTCTTTGCCTCAGTCTTTAGCGGCAAAACCAGTTGTTCTCTGGACGCCCAGTACCCTGAGCTGGTGGAAGGGGATGGGGAGGAGAATGTGGCCCCCACAATCCACAAGGAGATGGTTGGTGACCTGCTATAGCATTTGGATGTACGCAAGTCGATGGGGCCGGATGGGATCCACCCGAGGGTACTGAGAGAACTGGCAGAGGAGCTGGCCAAGCCGCTTTCCATCATTTATCGGCAGTCCTGGCTATTGGGGGAGGTCCCACTTGACTGGCGGATAGCAAACCTGACGCCCTGTGGTGGTTTTACCATGCTAGGCAGCTGAACACCACAACCGCTCTCTCACTCCCCTTCCTCAGATGAGGTGGGGAAGAAGTAAAGGAAAGAACAACTCACGGGTTGAGATAAGGATAATTTAATTAAAGGGAAAATATATATATATATTAAGGAAATATTATTAATTAACAATTCAACTAAAGGGAAAAAGGGAAAGGGGAAAGGGAGGAGGAAAGGGAACAGCAAAAACAAAACAAGTAAAGGCTATATGGAATTGCAGAGGAAATAAATTATTCTCTACTTCCCGCAAATGAGCGATGCCTGACCACGTCCTTGAAGCAGGGCCTCAGTGCACGTAGCCGGTGTTCATGAGGAGGACAGACGTTTTCGCAATGAAAGCCCACCCCTCCCCTCTTCCTCCTTCTTCCACCTTTAATTGCTGAGTGTGACATCATATGGTATGGAATATCTCTTTGGTTAGTTTAGGTCAGCTGCCCTGGTGATGTTTCTTTCTCACTTTTTGCCTACCCCCCAGGAGGGTTAGAGAAAAGTCCTGGTGCTGTGCCAGCACTTCTCAGCAGCAGACACAACACTAATGTGATACCACTGCTGTCCTAGCTACAAGTGCAGAGTGTGGCACTGTATGGGCTGCTGCAGGGAAAGTTAACATCCCAGCCAGACCCAGTACACGCCCATCTACAAGAAGGACATGGAGGTGCTTGAGTGAGTCCAGAGAAGGGCTACGAAGCTGGTGAAGGGTCTGGAGAACAAGGCTTATGAGGAGCGGCTGAGGGAGCTGGGACTATTTAGCCTGGAGAAGAGGAGGCTCAGGGGTGACCTTATCGCACTCTACAGGTACCTTAAAGGAGGCTGTAGCGAGGCGGCGGTTGGTCTATTCTCCCACGTGCCTGGTGACAGGACAAGGGGGAATGGGCTAAAGTTGCATCAGGGGAGGTTTAGGTTGGATATTAGGAAAAACGTCTTTACTGAATGGGTTGTTAGTCACTGGAATAGGCTGCCCAGGGAAGTGGTTGAGTCTCTATCCCTGGAGGTCTTTAAAAGACGTTTAGATGTAGAGCTTAGGGATATGGTTTAGTGGAAGATTTGTTAGCATTAGGTCAGAGATTGGACTCGGTGATCTTGTAGGTCTCTTCCAACCTAGACTATTCTGTGATTCTGTGATTCTGTGATTGTGTGAGGTGGCTCAAAAATGGACAGATCTGAACCCCAAGGATGAGGCTAATAGCATGACCTCTATCACCTTATTTGTGGGGTAATAGCTCCTGATATTAGAAGAAAGTTCCAGAAGGTAGATGGGATATCAGGGATGACCATATCTCAATTGATTGAGATTGCATATAAAGTATACCACTATAGGGAGGAGATTGTAAAGAAAGAGAATGAACAGGAGAAACAGAGAACAAGGAAAAAAAAAATGCAGCAATATTGGCAGCTGCTTATGTAAGGGCTGCCATTTAGGGATCAAGGCTTCAGGGAGATGCCAGAACAAGGAAGAGGCCGAGGAATATTGCCGTTTGGATGCCTACCTGGGCAGCCTGCTCTGAGGAACCTGCTTTGGCAGGGGGGTTGGACCCGATGATCTTTCGAGGTCCCTTCCAACCCCTACAGTTCTGCAATTCTGTGATTCTGTGATTCTGTGAATAGGAAGATCAGATGATAGGATCTCCCTGACAAAAAATCAGCACACCTATTGTAAGTAGAAGGGACATTGGAAAAATGAATATCCAAAAAGACAGTCTAATTAGGTTCCAACTACAACACTGATACCAGGAGAAATAATTGCACTTATAAAAGGGGTCTCAGACTAACAGGGACCTAGCTAAACAGTGATCCCAGTGTAGTGGGTTTACGTGGCAAGGTTTTGGTAGCAGAGGGGGCATAGGGGTGGCTTCTGTGAGAAGGATCTAGAAGCCACCCCATGTTTGGTAAGGGCCCCACTGCTGACCAGAGCTGAGCCAATAAGCGTTGTTGTTTTGTGCCTCTGTGAGAGCATATTTAAGACAGGGAAAAAAACGCCACGCCACTCAGCAGCGGGAGGGTGAGAGGAGTGAGAAACAGCCTTGCAGGCGCCAAGGTCAGTGAAGAAGGAGGGGGAGAAGTGCTCCAGGTGCTGGAGCAGAAGTCCCCTGCGGCCTGTGGTGAGGACCATGGTGAAGCAGGATGTCCCCCTGCAGCCCATGGAGAACCACGGTGGAGCAGGGATCCACGCTGCAGCCCGTGGAGGAGACCACGGTGGAGCCTGTGCCCCGTCGGAGACTGCGGCCTGTGGAAGACCCCTGCCGAAGCAGATTCCGGGCTGGACCTGCAGCCCATGGATAGGAGACCACGCAGGAGCAGGTGACCAGGCAGGAGCTGCTGCCCGTGGGGGACCCAGGTTGGAGCAGTTTGCTCCAAAGGGATGGACCCCGTGGTACAGACCCATAACTGGAGCAGTTCTTGAAGAGCTGCTGCCTGTGGACAGCCCACGCTGGATCAGTTTGGCAAGGACTGCATCCCGTGGGTGGGACCCCACAGCACAGGGGACGAGAGTGACCGAGAAGGAGCGGCAGAGAAGTGCTGTAGACTGACCATAACCCCCATGCCCCTGTTCCCCTGCGCCGCTCGGGGGAGGAGGTGGAAGAGGGTGGATGGGGGGGAAGGTGCTTTTGGTTTCTTTCCTTTGTTTCTCACTTCTCTAGCTTGTTAGTAATAAGCAATAAATCTTACTTTCTCTCTATGCTGAGTCTGTTTTGCCCGTCACAATAGTTATTGCGTGATCTCCTTGTCCTTATCTCAACCCTTGAGCCCCTTTCATCGTATTTTCTCCTCACTCCTCTTTGAGGAGGGGGAGTAAGAGAGCGGTTGTGGTGGAACTCGGCCGCCCACCCAAGTAAAACCATCACAGTCCTTATTAGATAGAAGTGTCACATCTGTAGTGTAAAATGCACCACATTTGAGGTCATCTTGTTAGTAATTTGAGCCTACAGGGTTACTGATTCTCTGGTTCAAATGCCATCATCCCAGAGAGATGAGACTTATTACTCTGTAAAACTTTTCTCAAGAAACAGGGACAAAAAATAATTTATCATGCTGCTTTTCAGTGGGATCTATTAGGTGCACCATTCCTTCTTTCTCTTTGTGCATGGTGAGTTCTAGCATTGTTTCTCATAATTCTATCCATATATTAAACAAGAAGCCTTTTTTTAAAAATTTTTTTTGTCTTGTTTTTCTTTTTAAGTGATAAAACATCCTGTGATATTTGATGGTTTTCCTTTATTGTTCTTAATGTGAATACTTTAACAAATGTTTGTTTTGTTGTTGTTGTCTTTTATAACATTTCATGTAGTAGTTTTTAAATACAAATAGACATACCAACTCAGAAGAACTACTATTTAAGATTTTGTGAATTTGAAGTACATTATATAAATATTATCCATTGTATTGAGTGTTTAATTAAATCATAGAATCCTAACTATATATAACACAGATCTGTGGTCTTATTGAACTGATGTTGTATCTTCAATAA
Organism: Nettapus auritus; assembly: GCA_011076525.1. Lineage (NCBI taxonomy): Eukaryota > Metazoa > Chordata > Aves > Anseriformes > Anatidae > Nettapus > Nettapus auritus. The sequence continues at coordinate 112,636,277 of CM021766.1, read as the reverse complement.
TTTAGGTTTTAATTTTTCAAGTGCCAATTAAATTAATTTCAGTCACTTAAAATGATAAGTCCAAAAATATTTTAAAAATATATTGGATTGCAACCATTATTGTGCAGTACAGTAATAGAGTGTCAATAACAGATCTGAAACAAAGCTTAAATCAAGTTGAAGACTCTAAGAACAGGATTTCAGGTACATTTTCTAAGGGAATGAAGATTCAGTTGACGGGCCCCCCCCCCCCCCCCCCCAAAAAAAAAAAAAAAAAAAAAAAGAGCTATATTTACATACGCTATATTGGTGTTGTTTAATTACATGTCATATATGAAATCAGTTAAATTTGCTTTGCTCCTGTATGTTAGTGATGTATCCAATAACAATGGGTAAATCCCACAAAAGAACTGTATTTGTATATGTGTTTATGTGTTTATATATACAGGTAGTCATATACTTAATATATATATAAATGCATAGGGCAAAGTAATCCTGCATTTATTTATAAAGCAGTGGGGTATGAGCTTGAATGTGAGATTTGGGGATTTATTATTTTGATACTTTGTAGAAGAAGAAAAGGAACAGACAACAAAACAAGACTAACCAAAACCAATAAAACCTCTATGAAGTTTAGAAGTTTTAAAAAAAAAAAAAAAAAAAGGGTACAAAAACTTTATTATGCCACTGTATAAATTTATTGCTATGCAAATCTTTAACAGTATGTAATTCTGGACTCCTCATTTATATATATATATATATATAATAAAACTTGGAAAAAATATAATGAAGAGAATGAAGGTGATCAAAACTCATTTGTAGCTTTCACACAAAGAAAGACTGAATAAGCAGAGTCTTTGTCCTGTAAAGGAGAAAACTTAAGGTTTTTATTTTGAGAGAAAAAAAATATGAAAGGCTGTTCTCTATTTCATTCAAGTAAGGAATGGAGTCAAATCAAATTTAATGTGAACAAAATCAGAACAAAATGAAATGATTCTTCCTGCAAAGTAAATAAAATCTCTGAAATATCTCACTAAAAGTTAGTAAGGATATATATATAAAAATATGGATTCAAAATAAAACTTCAGAAGTTTCCAGAAGATCATTAAAGGTTATACAGTAGACAAACTACTCAGAAATGTCAACAAAGGTGATCTGTTTTCCCAGAAAAATTAAAATGCTTTTTTCCTTAGTAAAGCAAACCTATGAAATATATTTAGGTTTTCAGCCAAATATTAAAATATTTTCATCATAAAATAATTCAGAGGTGCAGGCAGAGTATTTCAGATGCACAGTCACAATGCTTTCAGAAAATTCATGATCCAGTGTTGTTTGACACATCTGGGACTCAAGCTTTTTGGCTGACCTGTCTCTTATGATCCATCACAGTACTTCTTTACAAAACACAATAATATGAGAACATAAAGGTTTTCTTCAAACTAGTTTCTCAGAGGGGAGTGCCAAAACAAGGGACAATGACATGTATTTATTTTTCTATAAAATATGTATTTATGTTAATTTCAGTTTTCTGAATTTTGTGTGAAAAAAAAAAAAGAAAGATTTACATTGTTTAAATCCTTGAAGGGAGCAAAAGAGGAACATGAGCACAGCTACCTCTTCCAGCCCCAGACTGCTCCTGTCCACCTGCTGGGACCCAGCCCAGTGCCCGGGTGTGGTGGTTTTACTCAGGTGGGCAGCCAAGTTCCACCACAACCGCTCTCTCACTCCCCCTCCTCAAAGAGGAGGCCAGCAGGGCTAGGGAAGTGATTGTCCCCCTGTGCTCAGCTCTGGTGAGGCTGCACCTCGAGTACTGCGTTCAGTTTTGGGACCCTCACTACAAGAAGGACATGGAGGTGCTCGAGTGAGTCCAGAGAAGGTCAACATAGTTGGTGAGGGGTCTGGAGAACAAGTTTCACGAGGAGCGGCTGAGGGAGCTGGGCTTGCTCAGCCTGGAGAAGAGGAGGCTCAGGGGTGACCTTATTGCACTCTACAGGTACCTTAAAGGAGGCTGTAGCGAGGCGGCGGTTGGTCTATTCTCCCACGTGCCTGGTGACAGGACAAGGGGGAATGGGCTAAAGTTGTGCCAGGGGAGGTTTAGGTTGGGTATTAGGAAGAACTTCTTTACCGAAAGGGTTGTTAGACATTGGAACGGGCTGCCCAGGGAAGTGGTGGAGTCACCATCCCTGGAGGCCTTTAAAAGATGTTTAGATGTAGAGCTCAGGGATATGGTTTAGTGGAGGACTTGTTAGTGTTAGGTCAGAGGTTGGAATAGGTGATCTTGTAGGTCTCTTCCAACCTAGACTATTCTTTGATTCTGTATAATGTGCTATGTATATGACTTATATATGTGTTATACTGTATGGTTATATAGTATAAAAGTGTACTATATAGTTATATAGTAGAACTGTGTACAATGCAATCATATAATTCAGAAGGTTTAACTGAAATTAGGAGAGATGAAGAAGTACAGGACCACCTACTGAAAGCCATGAAGAGTTGTAACTTTTTTGGCCAATCGTTGACAAGTAAGAACTAACCTTTCTGTAGTACTGTTCCTCATGTAGCTACTTGGTGGTCTACAGCACAGTTTTCACTGACTTCAGTTGTAACTATTGCTGCTCATCACCCCTGTCAAATAAGCATCAGGGTTTAAAATGGGTTTCTGTAAAATGCAGAATAAATGGTTAAGTACCATTTTTCATTTTATTACACTATAGAAAAGGAGGGCATGTGGAGTGAGGAAGTAACTTATGTAAAAATATTTCCTCTGAATCATGATTAAAAATTGTCTGAAAAGGTAATCAACTCACATTCTTCTACATCCCACACCAAAAGTAATGTTTTTTGAGGAGCAAATATCAATAGCAGATGAGGCCAGTACTGAGAAGTATCAAGCTGAAAAAGAAACAAGAGCCACAAACAAGTCATAGTTGTACTTTTCTGTTTTGTTGTTGTTTAGTTAGTTTGTTTGTTTTAAACCAGAGATTTTTAGGAGAAAGGAATTCAGTCTATAGCAGGAAGCTAAGAAAAAAATCTTCTAAGATCGATTATTATACAGAACATTATATTTTGGGATTTTATTTTTGTCTACTATATTGGGAAATTATATTCCTTTCGATATAATAATTTGTGTGTTGTATGAAAAAAAAAAAAAAAGAAAACTAAGGTACTCCACATTTTTTGAACAATGGTATTTTAGAGAAGTTTGTTGCCTTTGGGAACCCTTTTGAAAATATGTGTCAGAAAATTCTAATATTCAATAGCATCAGGAGAGGTTACACAACCTTTGAGGCAGGAACCAATCTGAGCTATTGCTCAGAGCTACATTGTGAAATCAAGAAACTAGATTTCAGGGATCCATTGTAATAAAATGCTTCTTATATATCTTTTTTTTTTTTTTTTTTTGAAGTTCACTGTGTAGAAGGTTCTTACCTTAAGGGAGAATCTCTTAATTTCTTTTTGAATTACCTAACTATAAAAGCAACAATTTCCCTTTAGATCTAGTAATTTCTATATTTTTTATCTATGTATTTCACCTATTTCTACCTAATGATTTTTCAGGTTTATATAGAAAATGGCTATTGTCTTGTGAACTGAAGCTTGGTTAAACAGACGCAAACAAGCCATTGACTGTTACTTGGCCTCAGAGCATATAAACCTCATGACTGACCACGTGATGGGAAAATAAAGTGAAAACAAGTCACAGTTTTACAGAAGAAAAGTTATTTAGGAGTTTCAAGCTAAATATTGCATTTAAAAATTGCAGTGAGTGTTTACTCCCATACAATATGCTCTATGAAGTAGCAAACAGAAATTATGACAACCATATCAAAGTAAGGGCAGCAAATTTGCCTGAATCAAACCTTGTGTATTCCCAGCAGTTTAAAATAAGCAAAGGAAACTCATGATGGAAAAATTGATTTGGTTCTACAAGAGGGTCTGCTGTATTTTAGAAGAATATTACATGGATGAACTTTTGCACAGGCTTGAACTTAGTGGTTGGACCACTTCAGAGACAAACACAGTCTGGACATCTAATGTCAGTTATTATCCCAGAATAGGTGGGATGTGTCAGGGATATCAAAGGGGATATGAGACAATCCTTTTTCCAATTGTTACAGACTAACCTAGTTTATATTCTAAGGTTGATTTTCTTCACTGCTCCCATCTCTCTATAATTACTTTAAAATCTATGCCTCTCTGATAAATGTTAAGTGTTAGCTCAGTCAAATCAAATTTATCCTTATTCTTTACTGGTTTCTGTCTGGTGTTTGCAGCCCCAGGCCTGCCTCAGTCTTAAACACATCCCCATGGGAAATTTGTTCACATATTGAAGGGGGTGGGGGGGAAGTGTCAGTCAGGGTTTAGTGGCAGACCTTAGCTTTGAAGACATTTTTCTGAATCTAAACATAATTATAAATAGGACCGTCTACAAATTGCTTATTGATTTCTGCAATTCTTACATGTGATTTTTGAGCCAGTTTGAGTGGATGAACTTATTTCTGAGACATATGAAGACATAACAAGTAACTCTTATTCTTGTCTCTCATATTAAAGTTATTTTGTGTTTGTCTGGCTGGAAACACCCTTACCAAAATATTTTTATTTTATTTTTTTACCAAGATTTTATCAACAGAATCTAAGTAAAATGTATCATTTTTAGATTAGCTGGATCCATTTCAAGCTAGTTATTCACCTGTGTGAAGCTAAAGCAAATGTTCTGACTTCTCTTTGTAATGTCTTACTGTAACCAGCATATCATTCCAGTGCAATTTTGTCATGTTGCGGTCACAGAGAAAGAAGAATAGATGATCTGCAGTCACCATTTTGGGAGTTTTGGGAGATCACCTGATTGGAAAGTTCAGAGAAGAAAGGTTTTATTTTATGTTGAGTTAAAGCAGGGTGCAGATCTGGGCAGGAAGGAGGATGGGCAAGGAAGTCATATTCCAAAGACTGTTGAGATAACAGCAAACTGCTGAACAATCTGGAGAGCTTTATTAGTTGCAGTCCATGATAGCAAAGTGTTAGAGAGGTATTTACACTCATAGCTCTAATCTGGGTTAGATTCCTAATACATCACCCCCACATTCTGTTCATCCCACTGACCATTCAGTCCAATTTTATTCCAATACCAGATACAGAAAAGGTCGCACACTAAAACAGAGGTACCATATAAATTGAATGGTTTTTGAGGTGAATTAGTATTCCTTTAATATTTGTGTCTAGAACACTGAAAAGTAAAGAAAATGTTTAAACCTGTTGCAGATTTGTTCACCTCAGCCTCCTGCAGTAATAAATTCCACAGAGAGGAATTCCTTTTAACAGAGGAAAATTTATTAGACTTCTTATGTCGATTGTGTCCCTTTACATCTGTGATATTGCTTTCTGAAAGCAAATAAAATTATTTGGTTAGAGCTATAATGTTTAAATTGACTCATTGCTATTAGTCCATTCCTATCATCACCAGGATGCTTTGAATAAGGATGTTAGATGAAAAGCTGAAGGAAAAACAAAACAAACAAACAAACAAACAAAAAAAAAAAACAACAGAAGAGACCTGCAGTTCTGAACATTTGTAACAGATTTATTTAAATAATTTGGAGAGAGGCTACAGGAGAAGGCACTGCTGTGAGAAACTGGAATCTTCTGAAAGGGATGGCTTTTTTGTTGACATAGTCTCACTGATCTCAGCTTGGAGGGTTGGGAAAATACAGAAGTCTGAAAAGAAAAGACTTTCAGGAAAAGTCAAGAAGAAGGTTAAGTAATGTATATAGTGATCATGAGTGTTGGCATCAAGAAATCACATTAGTTCTGTACAGTTGTAATATGAGGGAGAAATAGCTCTGCTTTTATGATAATGATGCATAGCAAAGGAATGCTGGAAGGTAGTAAATAGCTTATTTGTCTGAGATCTACTCAAAACGAGATTATAGCTTTTGTTTCATTTCTGCAGCAACGAATACTAGCCTAAGAGAAAGAATTGGCCCTTCATATATCAGGTAATGTGTGGCTGAAGGCAGAAGAATGCATGACTGTTTAATTATGTCCTAAGTAATATAGAAAGCAAAATGTTTAGCAAGGGAACCAGTGCAGGCTGACACTACAGATATTCCTGCAGTTTTTAAACTATGTCCACAATCTGTGATGTAGTTGAGTGTATTGCAATTTTAGCCAGAGTTTACTCTTTTGTGCAATCACTGCATCTTCTTATTTTTCTCTATGATAAAGATATCATTAATCTTCTACAAAGAGCTGAATTAAAACATACCTTAATAGCAGCTGCTAGCAACAATAAGACTAGGAGACTAATACATATAGATATTTGATAATTTTTTTTTACAAGATTTCTTTAAAATGTAGTTGCATCTTTAGCTGTAATCCAATGCTATCATCAAGGCAAAGGCTCCTTGAAATGATCTAGATCCTATAACAAAGAATGTTTGAATTACACCTATAAAGGAGTTTTTTTGTATTTTTAACAGTGTTTAAAACTAAGATGTCATCTTTCTACCTCCCTTGGACAAATCAATCTTGAGACAAGATCATCTGGAAAATTGTAGGTTCATTAAAACAGGGAAAATTCAACCCTGTGTGTGTGTGTGTGTGTGTGTGTGCGTGTGATTTCTTAACTCTTGTTTGATTTACTTCTTTAAAATTGTTATTATGACTAAAACTACAATGTCCATCAATTATGTTTCAAAAGTCCATCAATTAGATTCCAGTGTTGTTCTTGATATATTTCTGTCCATAAGCCCATGGCAAAAATATTTTGCAATATTGCCACAAAATGGCAATAAAAACAACAAAATTATCAAAATTCAACATTTTGATCCAATTTCCTAATCACTTAAGTCATTTTCCACATACAGAATTTTATTCTGTATTTCTGGATACCATTACGTATTTACTGAAATTAGTGAACACCTTGATCAGAAAATGGGAAAAGGGTGTAAACAGTCTCATGCAGCAGAGGTCCAGACAGGTAGAAAAAAAATATAATCACTGTTTGCCTTGGGTTTGGGAAGTAGGACCATTTTTATACTACCAAGTTTGCAGCAAATTTTGACAACTTAAATTTGGTATAAAGTTAATAACTCAGTTCAGTAGCTTCCTATTTCTAGTGTTGCCTTTTTCTTGAAAAGCTAATGTAGAAGCAAAATGTTCTGTGAAGTTTACTGTGAGCTTCCACTTGCCTCAGTTTGCAGCACGTACGCAGTTCACTCTGTGAGCATATAAAGATGCTGCACACAGAAGTGATGGCTTTTATTCCATTTAAATTGTTTAAAGCAGTAATCTTCTATAGTCAGAGCCAAGACAATGCATTGTTAGAGTGGGGCTATATCACTGAGAGAAACTGTTGTCCCGGCATATTAATACAGTACAATTTTCTTAATTAAAATAATAATAAATTCTGCATGGTTCTTTTACTCAAGTAGATATTATTTCCAGCAATAAAGCTGTTCAGAAAAAAAAAAGCAAAACCTCACAACTAAGAATATGGGTCATTTACAAATAAGATTTGCCATTCAAAGAACTATTCAAAGAATTATTCAGCAAAACTGATTCATATGTACCTGAGCTTACAACAGGCTTCTCCCAATGATTCAGTTATATTACTCATATCTGTGCTTTTCCTAAAATCTATAAAGACTGAATACATTTGAAGCCCTTGAAAAAGTTTGATGAAATTGGCCGCTAAAAGTACAGGAAAAACATACAAAAATGGAATCTGTACTCTTACGGCTGAGGTCTGGGTGCTTCCACAGAAGAGAGATTTGCAGTTTTTTTCCAGTAAAGCAGCAACACATTTGGGAAAAGAAGGACTTATTGGACATCCTGAATATTTATAGTTAACATCACATAGCTGAAGTAATTTTTCTTAATTAAATTTTGAAGAACTGAAAATTCCTGCTTTGGGTATAGGAACAACCTGTGATTACCCCGTGTGTTTTTGCAACCTTTTCTTCCTCAATCACATAATCTTTCTCTATATGGTGTCAGCAGAGCAGTTGAGTAAGATTAGCTATATTACAGGTTACTTTTACTTGAGCCAAGCAGGATACTCTATAAAAATCCTGGCACATTTCCAGTACAGGTTGAACTCACTGTAGGAGCTACCTTTAAGATTTTTAATCTGAAGTGTAGTACTTTGTAACCAAATGTCAAGGCACTCATTAACTCCATGGAGTTTTATTTGCTCTTCCATGTGAACAAATATAAAAGATCTCCCCCCACCATTTTTTCCTTAAGGGCAATGCAGAATTGCCCATGGGACTCTTGAAACCTGAAGAGACAGTCAAGGGAGAGAAGCTTTGTCAGATCCTATGGGCTCTACCTTAAAAGCAAAAAAGCATCTGGGCTGAGAGTGAAACAGATAAGGAATACCTGAATTGCCTAGCTCCATCAAAGTTGCAGGTAAAATTAATTAAAAACATATCCTCTTTACCCTATCTTCTTCCTGCCAAGTGGCTCTCTGCTTAAACAGATTAAAAAACAGATTAAGTTCTCACAGAATCAAAAGTGTCTCAGGAACAGATTGTTCACTGGGGTAAGACCAGTTAAATCTTATGAAAAGAAGAAATGGAAACACTTTGCAAAGGCAAGAAAACCTTTTTATATTGTGGAAAGAGAGAGATTTTACCTAAATCCAAATACATCTCTATATAGAATGCCATTTCAACCTAGTGCACTCACTGTCTGTAGAGAAAAGAATTTAAGTATTGTAAATATTTCTAGTATTTTAATGTGGAATAAATGCATTTTATATGGATCTTATTGAAAGAGTTGCATTGCAAGGCACATCAGGTTCTTTTGAAATCTCCCAGTCACCACTGATATATTCAAGTTTCTTATTCCACCCTCAATATTCAAGTTCTCATTTCAACCTCAAGGATAAATCATTTTGGTCATAAATCTGCTATAGAGTGTTTTCTTCCAAGCTCAGTTCTTGATTAACTAATAAATCATCTATAGGCAAGAACTGGATCAAATCACAAATTTTCTTTGAAGAAAAAAGAATCAGAATCATAGAATCATTAAGGTTGGAGAAGACCTCCAAGATCATCTGGTCCAACCATGGTCCTACTAACAATATTGCTCACTAAACCATGTCCCTACGTACCGCATCAAACCTTTCCTTAAACACCCCCAGGGACGACAGTGACTCCACCACCTCCCTGGGCAGCCCATTCCAATGCTTGACTATTCCTTCAGAGGAGAAACTTCTCCTAATTTCCAACCTGATGAAATCATTATTAATTAAATTTTAGTTGCATATATCTACAGAGATAAAAACAAAACAAAACAAAATAAAACAAAACAAACAAACAAACAAAAAAACACTCATACCATTTCATGCTTAAGGAGTACGTAGTATTTCCAGAGCTGACTTCTCTAGTTTTGGCTGACATTTCTGACTCCCATTCTGCCTATTAAGCCAAAGCAGACAAACAAGCACCCATGGCTGAACGAGAGAAACAAATCTCACTTTACACCCAATATTTCACAAGTCCTGCCATGGTTTACTGTAGTACAAACTTGTGGGACTCAGTTTCAACTGAGAAAAAATATTAATTTTCATCAAAGTATTTCATCAGAATAAAATAGAGAAGGTGCAATGAGAACCTAGATAAAAGTTTCAAATTTAAAAAAAAAAAAAGAAAAAAAAAAAAAAAAAAAAAAAAAAAAGGATGAATTAAATAGGTTCAGCACTCTCTATGTCTCAATGAAAGGAGATGAGGAAAAAATATAGCATGTAGGAAAGAACCTACAAAGTTTCTCACTAGCTCAGTTAGGCATTTGAGCATTTGAATAACCATCTGTGTTATAAAAAACATATCTTCCCTCTAAGATTCATTGCATAACTTTAAGTTTAATTCCAGGTGTTATTTCTTCTGACCATACCTTAGAAATTGTGTGTAGCTATGAAGACTACACACTCATCCCTCAATTTCTAAAACAATGTCTAGGACTCAAAGATAACAGGTTATACATTATACTATATATATACACTGTTATACACAGATATATAATCTACTATTCACAAAAGGCAAAGAATAATTGTATCAATCAGAATTATACATGCTTAGTGGAGGAGTAAGTAGTACATCAAACTAGACTTCAGTCATAAAAATAGTAATTAGAATGGGCTTTGAACCAAAAATATAACAGAATCTTGTGTTTATTAAAAATAAAATGTAATTTACCTGCTTGGAATGATACTAAAAGTTATCTTGAGCTACCTCTGAAATTGCAATGACTTTAAGCAGACTCAAATGGTGATCCAGAGCTACATTTCATGGAGCAGTGAAGTGCAGTGTATGTGCAGACTAGCACAGACAGATGGTAATTTGTACCATTAATATGCGCTGCGAGAGTTAGCCTCAGGATGGCAGCAAACGACTTAATGTGAGTTTCAAAAACACTTGTTCTATCCCCAAACTGCTCGGGCTTCTGAAAACATGCAAATATAGCCAAACATTGCAGTAACTTTTAAACTGCAGAAATCTTCTACAAATCATGTCAGGACTAAATAGAATGAAAAGACACCAGTATCCCATATCCAGATAAAAGTGATTTATCATTTTTCATTTTTAGACTGCTCTTTCCAATTGTAAGCATTATGGTTATAATAGTTTCATTTACTGCATATTTGTCTGCTGTATACTTCTTAATCAGCCACAGATAAAGAAGTAGCATGGAGTAAGATGGTCAAGATTAAGCCTGGGTAGTAAGGAACCCAAAAAACAAAAGGGGGGTTAATAGAGCTACAGAGAAGGTCACCTTGCTCAGATTTCGTACTCACCCCTTCTCCATTACAGCTCCTAAGCCCTTCTTCAGTCAGGCAGCAAGATTGCAACCTATTTTCCTTCATTTTAGTTTTTCTTCTGAAATTGGAAATTTTTGAAAGGATGCCAGAGAGAGCTGTATGTGGAAAGCAAAGATTTCTCCTAGAACTTGTCTTTGCCTTCAAGCACGGTCTGTCCTGCTAAGCTATAAGCTCAGTCTTGTGCAGGTGGAGCACGTCCCAGGTGCAAGTGCTTCTTGAACTGAAGGAATTACAGTTTGAAGAAAGTAACAAAAATGGGAGGCTGCGGGAAAATAAAAAGGAGGCCACTAGGCGAGAAAAGTCCTTATAATTCTGAGCAAATACCTACAAGAAGAGGATCTTTAATGGAAAAGTGTACTCCATAGACATGAGTAGTATACAGGGAAAGAGCAGGTTAGCACTTTGCAAAACCTCAACAGCGTTTGCAAGACAGAAGATTCAGTTAGGTTATCGTATCTACTTGTCTCTTACGATGTACAGCAACTCCTTTACATTTTGCAGCCTGTGCTGCCATCATGTGGTCTATTATGTATTTACTCATTGAATGCAATAATAATAATAATAAAATATATATATCAACTGTTTTCCACCATTTCCTTCTTTCCCTTCCATTTGCTGCAAGTTAGCACTGTCTTTCAGGAGAGACCAAAGACCCTTGTAGAACCTTTGGCTTTTGTTCAACTTGTTTCCTAGTTTTGCCTTTGGCTTGCAGAAGCAGCATAAAAAAAAAAAAAAAAAAAAAAAAAAAAAAAAAGGGGCCACCAACCATGTCATGCTGGTGAACTCTTGCCAACCAGCAAAAGTCACAGAAGTCACTGAGCTTTGATATTAAAGGTGGTTCTGAGTTTCACTGGAAAGAATCTTATATATTTATGACCAAGCAGTAATGAAAGTTTGTCTTCTACTAAACACTTCTTTTTCAGCTATGAGGAAGGATACTGTCTTTATTTGGTAGTAGAGAGTAGAGACTCTCTACCTCAGTCTACATGAACAGTATGAGTATGTACGTTTTACTATTGGCACAGAAGAAATTTGGAAAAAAAAAAAAAAAAAAAAAAAAGCCCTTCCGTCACACCCACCAAAACAAAAAAGAGACTTGCCTACAGTATTTTGTCTAATGACTGTACTGGGTCTGGCTGCTAACTTTCTGGATGCTAACTTTCCCTGCAGCAGCCCATACAGTGCTGTGCTCTGCACTTGTAGCTAGAACAGCAGTGGTATCACACCAGTGTTTTGTCTGCTGCTGAGCAGTGCTGGCACAGCATCAGGACTCTCTCTAACCCTCCTAGGAGGTGGACAAAAAAGTGAGAAAGAAACATCACCAGGGCAGCTGACCTAAACCAACCAAAGGGACATTTCCATACCATATGATGTCACACTCAGCAATAAAAGGTGGAAAAAGGAAGAAGAGGGGAGGGGTGGGCTCTCATTGCGAAAACGTCTGTCCTCCCGAACACTGGCTACATGCATTGAGGCCCTGCTTCAAGGACATGGTCAAGCGTCACTCATTTGAGGAAAGTAGAGAGCGATTTCTTTCCTCTGCACTTTCACATATTCTTTCCTTTTTTTTTTTTTTTTTTTTTTAATTATTATTATTCTTTTATTTTCCCCCTGCCTTTTCCCCTTTGCCTTTTTTCCCTTTAGTTGAATTGTTTAATTAATAATAATATTTCCTTAATAATTATTTTATCCTCTTTAATTAAATTATCCTTATCTCAACCTTTCAGTTGTTCTTTACCTCTTCCCCTCCTCTTCTAAGGAGGGGGAGTGAGAGAGCAGTTGTGGTGTTCAGTGGCCTAGCACGGTAAAACCACCACAATGACTCAGTAGTAGAAGAATACTTGGCATTTGTAGAAAACTAGCTGCCTAAGTAAATGATTTCTAGAGAATTTTAACAATTAATTCCAAATGTGACTGCCTAAACTAAGTATCTGTTTTCTATCCTAATATGTTTCATGTGTATTGCTAAGTGAAGAAAGTAATGCAAATCCTACTAAATGCAATGCGAAGATCACATAAATCACAGCAAGCTTTGTATCATATCTCCTGAATATAGGCAGTTCCTTTGCTGGTTAGCCAAAAGGAATTTCTAAAATTAATTTAAATGAAAAAAAAAACAAACAGAAAACCCAAACTATAGACGGTAAATGCACTGTGATCAAAATGACAAGATATACGAACAGCTTTTGCTTTTCTATTAAAGCAGCAATTATGTAGCCAAACACTGTTCATATATGTATATATGCAGCAATAAGAAGCCAACCACAGAAAAAAAACTCAGAATTATTTTGTACAGTTTTATCAATATGATGACATATGGTTCGTCTTTACATCTAGAGCCCGCAGAGTCTTCCAAGTGCTCAATGAATTGACACGTCTTGGAGTCTGGTAAGAATTCTGTAATATTGTCCTTCACAGATTTCCTTTCACCCAACATTGATAAAGGAGCATTGATTTTCCAGATAAAGAAAACAAACAAACAAACAAACAAAAACAAACAAACAAAACAAAACCTACTCCCCTTGGGGAAACAATTAAAAGAAGCCCTCCCCTTTCCCCTTCTTCCTTTTTTTTTTTTTTTTTTTTTTTTTTTTTTCTCCCCTTGGATGTCAGTTATTAGGTAAATGACTTTTACTTCAATGGCTGTAGCTAACTGTATCCCTCCAGGTGAACTTTGTTTTTTGCTGTCAACAAGACTATTGAATGATACCAACTGCTATTTAATTCAAAAACACTTTCATGCTGGGTTTCACTTGAAACTTAATTTTATCAGCTAGAGATTAGTACCAGCAAAGAACTAAGCCACCTATAAAAGTAGGAATTACATGCTGAGCTTCTATTTGCCTTATACACAGAATGGGACCAGGATCCTGAAACAATCATTTATACTCCCTGTGTAGGTGTTCACCTTCTCCAAATACCTAGTTGTTGCGTGAAGAAATTGCACAGAATGCTCATCTGGGGAACAGGAGTGGTGTCTTCAGCTCAGTCTTCGTGTCCCACTGACAAGCACCCTAGAGACTGGTTTCTTGGCTCTCACTTTCCATCCACTAAAACTCATCTACCATGAACAGAAAGTAAAAGGATCTACATGCTTAAAAATGAACGTAGAATGAAAAGGAGAGAAAAAAAAATCTGTGTACAATTTTTCTTGGTTTGGTCTAGCTCACATTTTTAGACCCCTTTATATTTCATTTCCATACCACAGTGGATGGGATGGATGCAGGAACCTCACAGCAATTTCTTCTTCTGGGGCTTTGGGCAAGCCCCAGTCCCCTCCAAGAGTCCCAGTCCCCAAGCCCCAGTCCCCTCCTTGCCTTTGTTTCCATGATGATCTGATTTCCATGCTAAGAAAGGTTCAACTGTTGGTCCTTCTGAGAGATACAGAGTACTTCGACCAAATCCTGATCTGGGAACATAACAGACCTTGATTGGTACCTAGTTCTGTGTGCTAGAAGAAATGAAATGAAACAAAACAAATCAAAACAAAACCAACAACACTGCAATGTCTCACCTGTAAATGCCTATATTGGCTTTAGACTCCACCAGACCCAACAAATCCATAGGATTGAAACATGAGGGAAAGGGTGTTAGACTGTAACTCTTACCACCTGAATCTTGTAAGGACTTCTGTCAATTTAAATCTATCTAAGGTTTTAGGTCCCTTGAATGTAAATTTTTGTTTGTAGTGGGCAAGTAACATGAACAAAAGCAAAAACAAGCAAACAAACAAAACCCAAAACTGCTTCTAGAACTCTTCATTGTTTTGATATTAAGGCCTTATGAGACATTCTCATGCATTTCTTAGTGGAACTTACGAAGAAGAAAATATGGCCTTGGAAGTTATTTTCTACTTGTTAGAAAAATACAGTTAAAATGAATTGACTATTTCTGTCATTCACTGGAACCAGTAAATTAGCTTTTGCAAAGGTCTTTCCTGACTTAATCATGTATTATGTCTAGACAAATTTTCTCATCTTCCCAGTAGATGCTGAATGTGGTAAACATCATGTTAACAGCTTGAGTGTAAAAATTCAGTCACCCTATCAATTGCAAATACTTAGTTGTGATCAACATTTCAAAGTATTATAATTTCCTTCTGCAAGTAAAATATACATTTTACATAAAGAAATCAATGTGAAATGAAAGGAGTAAACAACCACTTGCAAAATAAATATCATGAAGCAATTCCCCACCAAAGATGCAGTAATTACTATATGCAGTAGGCTGCCCTTAATAAAACAATTAATTAATTTTTCCAAATGAATTATGCAAGCCAATATTTTTTCTTCATTAATGTTTTGTTGGAGTCATTAAGTTCCATTAATGAATAACAAAGAAGCAATTGGAATATTATTCTGGCTGATGTGTGCTAATGTGCTTAACTTGAACTAAATGTGTTTCCAGTATGTAATCAAATTTGAATCAATCAAATCAATTTGTGACTGAAAGTCCTTTTGGAGCTGCAGCTGTTTTAAATGGATGTTTTTTCTCAGAGAAAAATACCGACAAAACCCCAAAGACTATAAGACTCTGAAACATATAACGTTGTAATTAGGAAGAACCAATCTGTCTGATTTTTGTTAGGAGGATACTGTTTCCCCCACTTCAAGCTCCATTATAAGTCAAAGTGGCTAAGTTACTTCCTAGGAATAAATCATCTAATGAATTTAGATTTTTTTTTTTTTTTTTTTTTTTGGTATTATCTTTGAAAGCTTCATGAATTCTAGAAGATTTCTTCCTGCAGTATTTCAGAACACTGTTACTGTAGTAACAAAAAAGTTAGTAACAAAAAAAGTAGGCTTCTATACTTCTTATATTTCTATAACTGAGAAGCAAAGGTTGTGATAGGCTTAGCTTCCCATAACAATCCCAGGCATAATCAAGTTAAAAGGAAAGACTAGGGAACACAGTAAAAATGACAGTAATAACAGGTGAACATCATATGCTTTCTATATTCTTTTTTTACACCCCAAAATATCGGTGTTTTCTTTTTCACTACATTATGCTATTTCTTTATGGTACTTGGAAGGATAAAATGTCAAATTTCTTTCCGCTGGCACTGTGAGAAGAACCTAAGCAACTGATAATACCTATGTTTTGAAAGGGAGAAAGCAGTTCTTTACAGATTAACTGCAAACTGGCAAATCAGAAAATAATAAAAGTAATTGAGAACAGAAACATTCACTGAATAACTCTATAAATAATAGTGCTTGTTTCTGAATTTGCCTTACGTTCTGAAACTTTTAGCATTGTATCTTATTAAAAGAGTCAATATGAAGAAAACTGTTTACACTTTAAGATCCCTTAAGTCATTTTACCTTAAACCAAACTGTATGCTAATAAGATATTCTCAGTCACTTTTCATAGTTTGGAGTAACCAAGTAATTTCGTTTACTGTTGCATAAATTTGACTAAAAATGTCAGATACTATTCTATAGACCCTATTGGTAACAGTTACATCAGAGTTCAAAGTTAGTTCTAATGTTAAAGCAGTGATAAGGAAAATAAGGTTTTCTAGTAAAATATACTTTGGCATATGCTTGTGCAAAATTAACAGTGATCATGATGAACTAAATCCGTGCTATAATCGTGCTATAAACATGAGTTTCTGTTGGAGGTTGAGACCAACCAAGGCTCATTGGCTTCAGTGGGCTTTCAAGGTAGCCTAGACTGCCCAGGGTCTGGCAAATCTTCCAGTACAAGACTAAAGGAAAAATAAATAAATAAAAGCCTTATTACTGCTGATCCATCTGCTGGAACACATTCAAACACTGGCAAAAACTTTCAGGAGCCTTAGATGAAATATTATACATGAAGAAAGTGTAAAGTACAATTTAATTATGTGCAAAGATATTTTAAGTTCAAAGAAAAAAAAATATATATTCTCCCCAAGCTCCATGTATGAACAAGGCTTCTTTCTTGCCCTTAAGTGGGAAAGTAGCCCTTTGAGAAAGAAAACAGTTTGAATTCCCTTCATCTGAGAGCAGGAACTCCATTACTGGACCTGTATGAATGGTACCCTTTAGTATCTTACAGTTTGTGTGCTGTTAGTCAACTCAAGGGCAAGCTGAATATATCTCTCCTTTCATGAAGCAGTGTGAATAGGAAACAGTTTATCTGAATCTTAGCTAGTCACCACAAGCCTAAGGAAGAGCTGAATCACCATGAAAATGTCTAAGCATGTAGAGGAAAAAAATAATTTGAAGACAAAATAGGTAGTCTTAGGTCATGGTAAATTTTGGGGGTGAATCCAAGTCAAAAGTTATATAGCAAGTATTGAAGGAGTAAAAGTAAACAGTACTTTCTTATATTATCACATCAAATAGTGATTTCTTTTGGAATCTCCTTTTAAAAGGATTGCAAAAGAATAGATGGAATCACACAGTAAAGTCTCAGTTTTTCCAGAGCGATGCTTGCCTTTTCCCCTGGATGTGAAGCTTCCAGTTTGTAGGCAGTTTGGTACAGAATAAGGACATCTCTTCTGACATGGGGTCAGACCTGTAGAAGTGTCAAATCAAGAAGTGTCAATAAGGAGCTGCATTATGTATTTTAATATTTGCTAGCAAAAAGATAATTTCCTGAAATGAGGAGAGTACAACTGGGAAACACTCATTAATGGAGTGCTTCCATTTATCACTTACAAGCTGAAAAGTAAATGGAGTAGGGAAGCATGTTAGAATGATTAAATATTTTAACAAATGCATCTAAGAAAAACAAGGAAGAAAGCAGTGATGATTATGGGGGAGAAAAATAATTTCATCTACTAAATTCAAGTCAACAGCTCATTGTGTGTAAAGGGATTTTAGAGTTTTTGTATTACAGAGCCAAATTTCTTATATTTACCTGAATAATCTTTGAATTACTCAGGTAAGACTGAAGCAAACAGCTAGACACTGACAGCATTCAGAAAATTTTCTATAGGTATATGACCTCCTGGATGGTAAGGCCACCTATGCCTTTTGAGATTTTTATTTGACACCACCTGACATCCTAGGAGGCGTTTACAGTTTTGAAAGTGGCCTAAGTTTGGAAATTATTCTTCTATTTAGAAGAGACAGAGAGTTCTGGAGGACAACATAGGGCAAATATTCAACTCTGGTGCTCTGCAGAAGCCTTTCTCTTAATGGAGAATATAAAGAGCTCAGGTTAATTTCAGATACCTTCAGTTTCCCTATGTGAATAATGCAGCTTTCTCTTGTTACCTACCCTATGTTATGCAGAAGAATATCAATGAAAGACCAAGGGAACAGTGAGAGCAGAAACACAACATGTAATATTTTGGGTCTGTTACACTTTTTATTCTTGTATTTTAAAGCAGCAGTTGACCAAAATCCTCAAGGTGTTTGTGAATGCAATGGACTGACTCCTCGGGATCATGGGAAAAACAACAACAAAAAGCTTATGCAAAGCTTCTTCACTATCGTGACAAGTATTTTATGTTTAAAATGAGCAACTTGATGTAACTTTAAAGCTGCCCTTTCTTTGAAAGATGGTCCCTTCCAACCTACTTTTTTTCTGTGACTCTCATAAAAGTGTTAGTTTTATATTTCAGGATACTTCTCTTTCGCATCACATGGTATTATCATTGAATCCTGTAGTACAGTCACTTTCACAGCTTCCATTCTCATTGAACAAATGGCCAACTGGACTTCTCTCCACCTGCTACATTTGACATTATACCATTACTAACACTACATTTCATAAAATTATTTCTTAATTAAAGAAATAAGTGCTAATCATTGGGAAGTCTGAACTTTCCAGTACTTCATTTACTGACAAGAGTCAACCTAAGGACACAAGTGCTGATAAGTCACTGACCTGTTTTGGTGGTCACTAGTGTTACAGCTGCTGCAAAACCACTGTGGTGCTCTCATTTACTACTAGGACTTTCCTTGAACTCTCTGTTTTTGTAGAGCAAAATTACTACACTGAAGGACAATCCTGAATGTCAGATCTTAGCTTATTGAGAAGATAGAAGTTGTTTGAATCACTCCTCAAAAACTTTGCATTTTGCTGTGTAGATGAAAATGGGTATCACTTGTGGCATACTGGCACACATTCATCACTCAGTTATCCACACGAAACAGAATGCACAAGATTCTCTGTACTTCCCTGTTTTAAAGCTCCTGTCCCAATGCTGCTGGTGGAGTTAAATACCAGGCTGCACTGGAAAAGAATCATGTCATGTCTTAAAAAACATTTCAAATTTGTGTTAATTTTTTCTGGTTAGCTTTTTCTTCCATTTTTTTTTTTTTTTTTTTTTCAAACACAGAACAATAACATTGGTCATCACCTACTTTTCTATGGTTTTAAAGTTTTCTCACAGCACTTTATCCAGATCAGACATATAACTGCTTGAAGAAATATTTTCTGGAAGAAAAGAATTTCTGGAGTACTCTTTTATTAGCATCCATTGGAAAAACATTTATAGATTTAAGAAAAAATCCCCAAAATTGTTCATTATATTGATTGACTTTAGAAAGTTCTTTTGTTCCTATGTAGTCACACAGTGAAAAATAAATAAATAAAATAAAATAAATTAATCCTTTTTTCTTGTGCCTCAAGGGTTGCAAAGTACTTTTAATAAAGAACATTTGGGCCAGCAGGGTGATTTATAGACTTCTCAGCAGTTACGTGGATTGCATTTTGTAGCATCTACAGGGTTGGAAGGGGCTACCCTCTGGCCATACACAACTTCTGAAAAATCTCCACTGGGTCAAAGACAATCCTAGAAGGGGTTACTGGAATCAGAAATTGTATTCAATGCACCTCTGAGGTTCTCTTTGAAGCTGAAACATCACAAAGTGATTCAAACATTTGCAACCATACTCAAAAGGGGTTCAGATCATGTCCTTGTGCCAGAGACGTGTTATGAATCCTGTGACAGTGAGTTGGAAGGATGGAAGGAAGTAAGGAAAGAAGGATGGAAGAAAAAAAAGATGCAAAAAGATGCTATTCACATACTCCGAAGTGCAGAGTATTTTGTCAGGAACCAGGTGCTTATGTTTTAGAATTCAATGAGTCTGACTCTTTTTGTACCATGTATTGTGATATACTGGAAAGTTTGATAACATAGAGCACTATGAGAGTACCACAAAATTAATTGTTAGATCCTTGATTCAGGGACAGCTTATGTACTTTTTATTGAATAATACATAATTCCTTGGGGGTCTTACACACTAGGAAATGAATTATTCTCTTTTCGGCCTTATGGATGAATTGAGTACTCTGTCCCTATTTTACTATGCACACAATAGCTCCAGTCTAAAAAGCTTAGTTGGATGACATAGGCTGTAGAAATGATATAGAGGACAGCTTTCCAATACCTGGCTCTTGTCAATTGGTATTGTAAGTTTCACTTTCTCCATATACACAGTAGATCCTTTAGATGACACACATTATGCACCTGCCCTCTCAGCAACAGCAAAGGTCACACAAAGTCTTATCCCATGCAGAACTCTTCCCTGGGCTTTGCAGACTTGTGAGTCTTTCTAAAGGGAGGGCAAACACCCAAATCTCCATGTTTCACCATACTCTAAGCACAACTCTTGTGTGGGCCAAACACTATAGAGACTTCTAGGAAACCTTCCTGGTTAAAATAAATAAATAAATAAATAAATAAATAAATAAATAAAAGTGCCAAAAGCTATTATATGACTTCATAGCAGAAGGAAATTTTGAGGTCTTGCAATGAGGACACAATCTAGAGTAGTAACTAGAGGCCTAGATTCCATTGGAGGGATTTACAGGGAGCAGAATGAAGCCCTCATAATCCACGAGGAAATGGTTAGCAACCTGCTACTCCACTTAGATATATGCAAGTCCATGGGGCCAGATGGGATCCACCCAGGGGTGGAAAATTTCTTTAATGAAATGGTTGTGTGGCATTGGAATAGGCTGCCCAGGAAAGTGGTTAAGTCACCATCTCTGGAGGTCTTCAGGAAATGTGTAGATGTAGAACTTAGTACACAGTCCCACAATGGTGGACTTCTCAGTCCACAGGTTAAAGGTTGGACTAGATGATCTTAGAGATCTTTTCTAACCTGAGTGATTCTATGATTAGGCTGCAAATATTCAATAGTATATCTCTTGTTGCATCATGTGAGTTTAAGCATTGATTTCATGCATCAGGCTGCACTAGAGGAGAAAATTTTGCCTTGTCCCTTTCTTAGCAGGGGCTTAACAAGCTGCCCAAAACCAAACCAAACCAGTACTCCCCTGTTGGCCTTCTTGGCTGTCTGAGCACACTGCTGGCTCATAGCTGACTGTCAACCAAAACTCCCAGGTCCTTCTCTGACAGGCAGCTTTCTATCCACACATCTCCCAGCCTGGAGCTCTGTCTGGGGTTGTTGCACCCCAGGTGCAGAACCCGGCACTTGGCCTTGTTGAACTTCATACCGTTGGCCTTGGCCCATCGGTCCAGCCTATCCAGATCTTCCTGCAGAGCCTTCCTACCCTCGAGCAGGTCGACATGCACCTAACTTGGTGACGGTGGCAAACTTACTGAGGGTGCACTCAATCCCCTCATCCAGATCATCAATGAAGATGTTAAAGAGGACTGGTCCCACTACCGAGCCCTGGGGGACTCCACTAGTGACCGGCCTCCAACTGGTTTGACTCCATTCACCACAACTCTCTGGGCCCGGCCATCCAGCTAGCTTTTAACCCAATGAAGCGTGCGCCAGTCCAAGCCATGAGCAGCCAGTTTCTTGAGGAGAATGCTGTGGGGAACGGTGTCAAATGCCTTACTGAAGTCAAGGTAGACCACATCCACAGCCTTTCCCTCATCCACCCAGCGCGTCACTTTGTCATAGAAGGAGATCAGGTTCGTCAAGCAGGACCTGCCCTTCATAAACTCACGCTGATTAGGCCTGATTGCCTGCTTGCCCTGCAACTGCCACATGATGACGCCCAGGATAATCTGCTCCATGAGCTTTCCTGGCACTGATGTTAAACTAACAGGCCTGTAGTTCCCCGGGTCTACCCTCCAACCCTTCTTGTAGATGGGCGTCACGTTTGCTATCCACCAGTCAAGTGGGACCTCCCCCAATAGCCAGGACTGCCGATAAATGATGGAAAGTGGCTTGGCCAGCTCTTCCGCCAGATCTCTCAGTATCCTCGGGTGGATCCCATCTGGCCCCATCGACTTGCATACATCCAAATGCTATAGCAGGTCGCCAACCATCTCCTTGTGGATTGTGGGGGCCACATTCTGCTCCCCATCCCCTTCCACTAGCTCAGGGTACTGGGCGTCCAGAGAACAACTGGTTTTGCTGCTAAAGACTGAGGCAAAGAAGGCATTAAGCACCTCGGCTTTATCCTCATCTCTGGTAACTAAGTTTCCCCCCGCATCCGGTAAAGGATGGAGATTCTCCTTAGTCCTCCTTTTGGTATTGATGTATTTATAGAAACATTTTTTGTTGTCTTTAACAGCAGTAGTCAGATTGAGCTCCAGATGAGCTTTGGCCTTTCTAATTTCGTCCCTGCACCACCTCACAACATCCTTGTAGTCCCCTTGAGTGGCCCGCCATCTTTTCCAAAGATTTTAAACCCTCTTTTTTCTCCTAAGCTCGAGCCACAACTCTCGGTTCAGCCAGGCCGGTCTTCTTCTGTGCTGGCTCGTCGGGACAGACCGCTCCTGAGCCATTAAGATTTCTTTCTTATGTAGATGTAGTTAGGAAAAGAAGATCACACTGAACAAATAATTTTATCATGATAACTCTTAACTCAGTAGAGTAGCACCTTGAAATGCTTTTAGTTCATTGTTATGTAGCCCAGACAGTTCTTAAATCCATTCTCCTGACAAGTCTTACAAATCTTCCTTGAGATATATGAACATAGAACAGAAAGTTAGATAATAAACTGATAAATTAAAGGAAAGTCTTATTTATTCATTTCAGTAATCTGCTAGTAAATTATTGAATGCATCACTATTGATGACTGGTTCATAGAATAACAGCTGAACAATACAAGTGTTGTATATCATCTTTATTCATATACTTCCATTTTTCCATTATTCTCATTTCCCTTGCTTTCCGCTGGAGAATGTTTTTTATTTTTATTTTATTTTTTTTTTCAAATGAACTCCCCTCTCCCACCTTGAACTGTGTCTCATCACTTCTAAAAAATTAGAATGCAATTTAAAATACAGACTTCTTTAGAAGTACATCATTTTATGAACAGCTAAATATTAATTCTATATATAATTTAACAGTAGTCACTCATATTAGGAGTCTGTTACAAGTCAGATGGAAGCTAGAAGCATAAAATCATATATAAGAAGAATAACGGTTTTGATCTGTCATTAGCATGACCCAGGAAGATGGGGATTAAAGTTCTATAGGAAAGATATTCAATGATGGACTCATTTTACAGGTATCAGAAATGCACAGTGCAAAAGCACTTCATGCTATGCAATTTAACATGATTGAAATGCCTCTTCAGGTGCAGCACAGACTTCACATTCCCTCCAGAAACAATGAGACTGTTAGTGGAAATATTTAAAGAAACTCATAGGAAGAATAACTGTGTGATACCTAACCTGCTATTAAAACTGAAAGCTGGAGCTCACAGGAGTAAATGTGATTCATTGTGCTACGTCATTAATTTTTATGAGCAAAATGATTATAAAATCCTATAGGGAGGGGAAAAGCAATTACTTAATGATGTATAAAAATATTCCCATAGATATTTCAGAAAGCACTGTGCATAAAGCTGTCTGCATAAAGCCC
This sequence comes from Nettapus auritus, assembly GCA_011076525.1. Classification (NCBI taxonomy): domain Eukaryota; kingdom Metazoa; phylum Chordata; class Aves; order Anseriformes; family Anatidae; genus Nettapus; species Nettapus auritus. Next base: position 112,612,736 of record CM021766.1, on the reverse strand, counting down.
TTGGAAGGTACAAATACCCAGTCAGTGGTGTACTTTTAAACTATATGAGAGTTATTTCTTAATTTCTAACTCTGTCCCAGTCACTGTTTAACATTCTGTGTTCATGTACTGTCTACATTGTTAAATTGCCTGCAACTCCAGAGCAGTCAGGCAGTACTCAAATTAAGCCACAAAGTAATTAGGTTTCAATCACTGAATATTCACAGCTCAATTAAGTTATTTACAGAGATGTAGACAATTCTGCAGCAAAGACAAACATTTCTATTGACACTCCCCTAAACTGTAAAATAAATATATGCTGATGTGAAGATACAAGAGAACTTAGATCTCTCTTCTACGAAGAACCTTTCCCTCCCTTTCCTAGTTCACTTTAGAGGTCAGCTGTCTGTAAGTTTGGATGTGCATACTCATACTTTTAAAATGAAAGCGTGTTCTGTTTTGGGGTGGTGAGGTGAAAGGAGAAACCACCCAAAAGAAAAAAAAAAAAAATCAATACTTTTATATAGGATGTTTTTTGGCAATCCATTCCACTACTTGTTAAACAATTTTGGTAAAAAAACAAAAAGCACACCCCATGTTTATAGCAGGAAGAACTGATCAGTATCATTCAATTAAATTCAACTTACTGAACAAATCAGAAAACATAGCAGTATAGCTCTACCGGCCAGAAATCCTATTATTTGATTGCATTACCCAAACTCTAGGGAAAATCAGAAAACGAAAGAAAAAAAAAAAAAAAAAATTGATAACAAGGTCAATCCATACATGTTGTTTTCCATTTCATGGCTCCTGAAAACTACAAGGAGACTGGCAAGTGAAGTATTCCTTGATAGCAGTATTTAAAAGAGTACTGAAAGAACTTTACCTGAATTTTTGTGTGAGAACAGCAAAAATAATTACTTCAGACAAATAAAAAGTGTAGGCAAGAGAAGTATCAGCCTTATTCCAGTTCAGTCCTACCAGATTCAATGAAGGTAGCTCCAGAGGAAGTGGGAAATCCATCAAAATTCAGTTTTCATTCAACTTGGTTTATGGACCCATACCATTGACAGAGCTCTGTCCCCTTTGCAGAAGGGCAGTTATGGACCAGTTCTTCAGAACTGTCCAGAAGCTCTTAGGTCTATCCACACATCTGATACTCTGAAAAAGGACTGCAATGAAGAGATACCCAAATAAGCAGAGACTTTACCACACCAATCCTCAAAGCATCAGCTACACATGAAGAGCAACTGTGCTTCTCTGGCTGAATTGTAGAGACCAGTAGGACAGGATTCATAACTACCTCATAACAATCATAGGGTGATTGTGTCCTACTGTCCCACTTACTACTGAGAAAATGGCATCATGCAGCAGTCTGAGGGAAACATTCCTTGCTGTACAGGTAATGAATACACAAACAGTCAAAACCACAACATCATGCAGCTACCAACACTGAGCAGTTATGAAAAAGAAGACAAAACTACAGAAAGAGAAGAAAAAAATCAGAAGTTTTTCTAGAGCTCTGGACTTACTAGACTGGATCCCCCTGGGAAAGTAATGAATGCTATTTTATACCAAACTTTTTGTCTTTTGACATTACTCAAGTTGCCAAAAATAAATGAGAAGCATAATGGCATAATCACCCTTCATAGAGACTGATGTTTGAAACAAGGTTACTAGCCCCACATATAGGCCTACTCATAATAGCTGTGCCAGGAATTTTGTGTTTAATCTACTCTAGCCCAGTCATAAGATGCAGAATGAAACTGGCTTTTAGTTTGTATCTTATATCTAGTCACACCATTGAAAGTGAGATCAGTCAGACCAAACCAAAATCTACCTTTGGTATACATTATATTTAAATAAAGTGGTAGCATGGGACCCTGATACAGCTCTGGAAAGATTATACTCAAAAAGCACAGCAGCAACAATACTAAACTCTATCACATGTTAGTATTAATGTTAGTAGCTCAAAAACTGACACAGGGAGTCTATGGCACAGCAAAGATTTCCCAACTGACCCATACGGACATCAAGTTGATCAAGTTCACTCTACCCATTTCTGCTCTTTTTAGCCATTGGGATAGAAAGTGCATAGAACAGAAGCTGGCAAATCATTGCTGAGAACGTCTTGCTGTCAAAAGAAAACTTTGGGGTGCTTGTTTTAGCTTCATGTGACAAGCAAGCCCCAAACAGAGCTGCACACAAGAATTAGATGAGTACTAGGAAGCCCTCTCCAATCTTTTCTCATGTGCTAAACTTAAAAAAAAAAAAAAAAAAAAAAAAAAAAAAGTCTATTTCAGAAACTCAGATTCTAAGTAACTGAGAAACTCAAATTCAACACTACTACTTGTTAAGAAACAAAATACTTCAGGAAATAGTAGTCTGGTTTTGAAAAGCTAAGTAAATCAGGTCAGACCTCAAGTATCACTTCAATTATGATTTGAATCAATATTAATGATTACATAAAGATAATACCAAAGTCACAAAATACTACAACAGTCCAAGCCTGCAGACATCTGTAATACATTGCTTTCCACAGCTTAATATTTAGACTCAGAAACGCCTTTTGCTGCTGAAGTAGACACTGGGAAAAGGTTAATGGAAGCTTTTGTTGAAGTTAAGGAAGGATTATTTGAGCACTTAATATTAAAAATCAAGTGGTAACCAGAAGTACAGAGAAAAAAATAGCCCAGATAAGCATATATATGTACATACACACGTGCCTATACACATGCATAATAGAGAAAACAACACTAAGTTTAATGGGTTATTATAGACTAAATTTTACTGTGAAGTCTTTTGCTCCAAATACATATTGGAGCATTTCACAAATGAAGAGAGAGAATACAGAATCACAGAATCACAGAATTTCTAGGTTGGAAGAGACCTCAAGATCATTGAGTCCAACCTCTGACCTAACACTAACAGTCCCCACTAAACCATATCCCTAAGCTCTACATCTAAACGTCTTTTAAAGACCTCCAGGGATGGTGACTCCACCACTTCCCTGGGCAGCGCGTTCCAATGTCTAACAACCCTTTCGGTAAAGAAGTTCTTCCTAAGATCCAACCTAAACCTCCTCTGGCGCAACTTAAGCCCATTCCCCCTCGTCCTGTCACCAGGCACGTGGGAGAACAGACCAACCGCCACCTCGCTACAGCCTCCTTTGATACCTGTAGAGAGCGATAAGGTCACCCCTGAGCCTCCTTTTCTCCAGGCTGAACAATCCCAGCTCCCTCAGCTGCTCCTCGTAGGACTTGTTCTCCAGGCCCCTCACCAGCTTCATCGCCCTTCTCTGGACTCGCTCAAGCACAAATACAAATATTGCCAACACAAATGAGCACAGTCAGAATCCTTTCTGTAAGGAGAAAGTACAGGTAAGCCTACTGCAATGAGAGAAAATTTTCTTCTTTCAGAAAACACTCCAAGATCTGCCATTTGGTGGAAGGAGAGAGAGAGAAAAGATACTAGACTCTGTGTACCACATTCATGGTTGCTCCTTCCCAGTGCTTGTCCTATTACAGGGTATGTGCTAGATCCAAAATCTCAGTGGGGAACTTGCATGTATGCTCTTTCATCCCTCTAGGCATTTAAGAGTACATCCTATCAAACTGTACACTGCTGTAACTAGAATCTCTTGCTGTCACGTGTACCTTCAAAGCATCTTGAAATTTGTAGGCCTTTTATTCTTGTCTGTCCCTTATTGTATATGCATTTCAGGTCAAATAATGTATTCCCAGTGAAAGGAAATTATCATATAGAAAACATTACTTTAAGGAATAAAGCAAAATAAGAACTAAGGCCAGTGCATAGAACCTTCTATTTTGCAAAAACATAAGTACACATCACTTGTTTTCAAAGACTGGTGAAGGAAAATGATTATCAAAATATTATAATATTTATTTTTATTAAACATAGAAAGAAAGAAAAAGAAAGAAGAGGCATCAGCTAGGTGCATTTGTTAACTGCTTTCCATCAAGTTCCGGAAACTGTAATACGAGCAAAAACAAGTATGTGGTATCTACTTTGAGGGCTTTCTGGAAGGAGAATCCCCAGCTGGATTCCCCCCTGTTGTTTTCTATCTTGCTGCAGCCTCTAGAGTCATTAACCAAACAGCTGCAGCTTTTTTATTTATTTTTTTTCACCCCCATCACATTAGCGGGTACAACTATATGTACGGGAAAAAAGGGTGGAGGTTGCTCTCACTTTTTAATTACTTAGGTTAGGAGCAAGAGATGGCTAAAGCAGTTCACTTTTCTTCTAAAGACCTTAATTCTCTGTTGTCATTCTTCCCTATCCTGTAGAACCCACTAGACATCACTTGAGCATATGCTTAGCACTTTATATACACATGTATCTGCTAAGCTTCAGTAATCATAGCTTCCAGGTGGAAACTAGAGGTCAATATTAGAAAGAAAAAACAAACAAACAAACACACACAAAAGAAAAACACACTACAAAACCCAAAGGCAGGAAGGACTCTGGAAACTAAAACCTGCTCTTCATTAAGGGATAAAGAAGTCCATTTCAGATAGCAATAAGCAAAAAGCTAAAGTAAAATCTTCTAAGCAACTAGATTTTTAACAAACTGGGTAGCTGAAGATAAAAATAAATGCCATACAGTCATCCCAGACAGAGGTACTTTGGAAGAGGCTTGCCAGATTGTTTTGGGGTGTACGTCTTTCAGAATATGTGTTATCTGACAAAAAGCTGATAGGAATGACTGGATACAGTTTTTTAGAAACACAAATAACTCTTTGTTAATACATTTTCCATGCAGACCTACTTCATGGTAAATATATCTTCAAAAGGGTTATGGCTTGTGATAAACTGAGTATCTGAGAGCACTATCAGAAAGTCAATACAGAATGCATATCTTCAGATCCCTCTGAGAAAATCTGAACCAAAGCTTTGCTACTAGCCTGCTACACTTCAGAGCTGCTGGTTCGGTAGCTTTGCCTTTGACAGAACCCTTCACTTTCCTCTCTCTGCCTACTGACCCTACTGACCCTACTGACCCTACCCTACCCTACCCTACCCTACCCTACCCTACCCTACCCTACCCTACCCTACCCTACCCTACCCCCTAACCCCTATCCCCTATCCCCTACCCCTTACCCCTTACCCCTTACCCCTTACCCCTTACCCCTTACCTCCTACCCCCTACCCCCTACCCTACAACCCTCCCTCCCCCTCCCCCCCCCAGTATTTCCCTTTCAAGCATCTCACTAATTA
>CM021766.1:112570882-112607419 GCA_011076525.1 Nettapus auritus | reverse complement strand
GTTATTTCCCTTTCAAGCATCTCAAAAATTAAGAGTACAAAAAAAAAAAAAAAAAAAAAAAAAAAAGACCTCCTTCATAGTTTTCTGTCCAATACATGCACTTACATCCTTGTGTTTTTCTTTCTACAACCATGCTTACTCAGGAATTTTTTCTTAAGTTTGATTTTTTTCTTAAGTTTTTGCTGCTGTATCATTAAAGATTCTCCTTCCAGGATCAGCTCTAACCAGCAAGTAACCTTTTAGGAGCCAGATGCTCACTATCTGCTGTGGAGGCTGCTAGGCAACTAATTACAGGAAGTCAGCACAGATTTATGAAAGAAAGCTTTCATAGACCCTCTCCCTTTAAATAAATCCACTCTCCCCTGACAACCTGTAAAAGAAAGCAGGTAACCTTTTTCTTTGCATGAATGCCGTCGTATATGAAGAGAACCAGAGCAGTTGTTGTAGGAGACATTGCTAGTCTTCAGGCAGGATCTAATTATTTTGGCAGATGTTAGCAGGTAATGCTATTTAACATATGTCTGCTCAGCCGTTCACAGGCAGGCTTGTGTCCTGAGTCTAACAGAAACTATATAGCCACATACATATGGCATATACCTGACTTTTTAACAGTGATTATTAGTTCAGGGTTGTACTGAACAGTGTGATGGTTTTACTCGGGTGGGTGGCCGAGTTCCACCACAACCGTTCTCTCACTCCACCAAGAAGGAAAAAAGGGAAATTGTTGTAGGCCACTCTCTTCTGAGGGGAACAGAGGGCCCTATATGTCAGCTGGACCCTACCCATGGGGAAGTCTGCTGCCTGCCTGGTCACGGACATTATCAGGAACCTTCCTGACCTTGTTCACGCCTCCGATCGTTACCCCTTAGTGATAACTCAGGCTGGCAGTGATTAAATTGCTGAGAGAAGCCTGAAGGCTATCAAAAGGGACTTCAGAGGACTGGGGCAGTTATGGGAGTGGGAGCACAGGTAGTGTTTTCCTCTATTCCTTCAGTGGAGGGGAGGGATACTAAGCAGACCTGGAAGGCCCAGATGGTCAATATATGGCTGAGAGGCTGGTGCCATCACAGGATTTTTTTTTTTTTTTTTTTTTTTTTTTTTTTTTTTTAATCATGGAGAAGTTTACTTGGAACCTGGCCTGGTGGCTGCCAACAGGTCCCACCTGTCTCAAAGGGGGAAATGGACTCTAGCCCAGGAGCTGGCAGGGCTCATCGAGAGGGCTTTAAACTAGGTATGGATGGGGGTGAGGGGGGAAATGAGGCTTGACAGAGATGAGCCCGGGGAGCAGTCCCAGGGTTAGGGGTGAGGGCAATGGCACAACCGAAGTGCATCTACACCAATGCATGCAGCATGCACAACAAAAAGCAGGAGCTGGAAGCCATTGTGTGGTAGGCATACTATGACCTAGTCACCATCACTGAAACGTAGTGGGACCACTCCCATGACATGACTGGAGTACTGCAATGGATGGCAACAAGCTCTTCAGAAGGGACAGGCAAGTAAGGAGAGGTGGTGGCATGGCTCTCTGTATGAGAGTGTGTGATGGTTTTACTCGGGTGGATGGCCGAGTTCCACCACAACCGCTCTCTCACTCCCCCTCCTCAAAGAGGAGCAAGGAGAAAATACGATGAAAGGGGCTCAAGGGTTGAGATAAGGATAATGAGATCGCACAATAATTATTGTGACGGACAAAACAGACTCAGCATTGAGAGAAAGTAAGATTTATTGCTTATTACTAACAAGCTAGAGAAGTGAGAAACAAAGGAAAGGAACCAAAAGCACCTTCCCCCCCCATCCACCCTCTTCCACCTCCTCCCCCGAGCGGCACAGGAGAATGGGGGAATGGGGGTTATGGTCAGTCTATAGCACTTCTTCTCTGCCTCTCCTTCTCGGTCACTCTCGTCCCCTGTGCTGTGGGGTCCCACCCACGGGATGCAGTCCTTGCCAAACTGATCCAGCGTGGGCTGTCCACAGGCAGCAGCTCTTCAAGAACTGCTCCATATATGGGTCCGTACCACGGGGTCCATCCCTTTGGAGCAAACTGCTCCAACCTGGGTCCCCCACGGGCAGCAGCTCCTGCCTGGTCACCTGCTCCTGCGTGGTCTCCTATCCACGGACTGCAGGTCCGGCCCGGAATCTGCTTCGGCAGGGGTCTTCCACAGGCCGCAGTCTCCGACGGCTCACAGGCTCCACCGTGGTCTCCTCCACGGGCTGCAGCGTGGATCCCTGCTCCACCGTGGTTCTCCATGGGCTGCAGGGGGACATCCTGCTTCACCATGGTCCTCACCACAGGCCACAGGGGACTTCTGCTCCGGCGCCTGGAGCACCTCTCCCCCTCCTTCTTCACTGACCTTGGTGCCTGCAAGGCTGTTTCTCACTCCTCTCACCCTCCCAGCTGCTGAGTGGTGCAGAGTTTTTTTCCCTGTCTTAAATATGCTCTCACAGAGGCACAAAACAACAACGCTTATTGGCTCAGCTCTGGTCAGCAGTGGGGCCCTTACCAAACATGGGGCAGCTTCTAGATCCTTCTCACAGAAGCCACCCCTATGCTCCCCCCCGCTACCAAAACCTTGCCACTTAAACCCACTACAGAGTGTTTTGATGTTTGTGAGATCACTCAGGGTTGGGAATGATAAGGTAGGGTGTCTGTGGATGAGGATCAGAGGGTTGGCCAACAAGTCAGACATCCTGGTGGGGGGTCTGTTATAGCACCTCGAGTACTGTGTTCAGTTTTGGGCCCCTCACTACAAGAAGGACATGGAGGTGCTTGAGTGAGTCCAGAGAAGGGCTACGAAGCTGGTGAAGGGTCTGGAGAACAAGGCTTATGAGGAGCAGCTGAGGGAGCTGGGACTGTTTAGCCTGGAGAAGAGGAGGCTCAGGGGCGACCTTATTGCACTCTACAGGTAGCTGAAAGGAGGCTGTAGCAAGGAGGGGGTTGGTCTATTCTCCCACGTGCCTGGTGACAGGACGAGGGGGAATGAGCTAAAGTTGCGCCAGGGGAGGTTTAGGTTGGATATTAGGAAAAACGTCTTTACTGAACGAGTTGTTAGTCACTGGAATAGGCTGCCCAAGGAAGTGGTTGAGTCCCCATCCCTGGAGGTCTTTAAAAGATGTTTAGATGTAGAGCTTAGGGATATGGTTTAGGGGATGATTTGTTAGTGTTAGGTCAGAGTTTGGACTCGGTGATCTTGTAGGTTTCTTCCAACTTAGACTTTCTGTGATCACAGGTGGGACAATCAGAGGATCAGGTCCAGTCAGCATGGGATCATAAAAGGCAAATCCAGCCTGACCAACTTAATCTATTTTTATGACCCGGTGACCTTCCTGGTGGATGACGGAAAGGCTGTTGATGTAGTCTACCTAGACTTCAGTAAAACCTTTGACATGGTCTCCATAGTATTCTCCTGAAGAAGCTAGCAGCCCATGGCTTGGACAGGTACACTCTTTGCCGGGTTAAAAACTAGATGGATGGCTGGGCCAAGAGTGTAGTGGTGAATGGAGTGAAATCCAGCTGGCAACTGGTCATCAGTGGTGTTCCCCAGGGGTTGGTGTTGAGGCCCACCCTCTTTAATATCTTTATTGATGATTTGGATGAGGGAATTGACATCACCCTCAGTAGGTTTGCAGATGACACCAAGTTGGGGGGAAGTGCCAATCTGCCAGGGGGTAGGAAGGCCCTGAGGGACCTGGACAAGATGGGTCGATGGGCAGAGGCCAATGGCTCAATAAGGCTAAGTGCTGTGTCCTGCACTTTAGCCACAACAACCCCACACAATGCTACAAGCTTGGGATAGAGTGGCTGGAAAAGAGTGTAGAAGAAAAAGATCTGAGAGTGCTGGCTGATAATCACTTGAACACAAGCAAGCAGTGTGCCCAGGTGGCCAAAAAGGCCAACGGCATCCTGGCTTGTATCAGGAATAGTGTAGCCAGCAGGACCAGAGAGGTGATCGTCCCCCTATACTTGGCTCTGGTGAGGCCGCACCTCAAGTACTGTGTTCAGCATTGGGCCCCTCAGTACAAAGAAGGACATCGAGGCCCTGGCGCATGTCCAGAGAAGGGCTGCGAAGCTGGTGAAGGGTCTGGAACACAAGTCCTGTGAGGAGTGGCTGAGGGAACTGGGGTTGTTTAATCTGGAGAAGAGGAGGCTCAGGGAAGACCTTATTTCTCTCTACAGCTACCTGAAAGGAAGTTGTGGGGAGCTGGGTGTAGGCCTTTTCTCACAGATAACTAGATAGAGATAGGACTAGAGAGAATGGCTTCAAGTTGCACCTGGTGAGGTTCAGGCTGGAAATTAGGAGACATTTCTTCTCAGAAGGAGTAATCAGGCATGGAATGGGTTGCCCAGAGGAGTGGTGGCATCACCATCCCTGGGGGTGTTCAAGAAAACGTTGGACTTGGTGCTTAGGGATATATTTTAGTGGGTGACATTGGCAGTAGGATGATGGTTGGACCAGATGGTCTTGGAGGTCTTTTCCAGCCTTAATGATTCTATGATTCCATAATCATCACCTAATTACTTCAAATAAGGACAGAGGCAGCTTGACAGAGCTAAAGTAGAAGAAAAGGTGGTAGGAAGGGCCAAACTAACTTCAAGGGTAACTTTACCTTCATTGAAGGCATTTGTATTCTGACAGCCAAATTCATTTGGAATCCCGGTTCATCCTTTTATTCTTAACCTTGCTCTTGAGCACCCATGTGTGCTGAACTTTGTAACATAATGAACCAAGTCCCGAGGTCTTAGACCTAGCCCATTCAGGTAAGGCCCTGGCCAAAAGAAATGATGTATTTGTGACCTCCATACACAAACAATAGAACATATCACTTCTGCCTGCTACAGAGAATAATGGTAATTTGACCAATTCAGTAGGTGACAGTGTGTCCTATAAGTGATAGACTGTGCTGCAGGCACTCGTGCACTGCCTCATGTGCTGTGTAGGCAGGCAGTCTTTTTATTCCAACAGCTTTGCTGAGGATGATATTTTCCTTCTCTGCTTCTCTTTCTTATAATGCTCCATCAATTTCTAAAACAATGCAATTAGCAGTAATTATAGGGAAGCTGGCAGAATGAATAGAGTTTTTTAGATTATTGTCTTTAAATTTCCTCTTCTAAATCACAACAGATCTTCCTCATATAAAGAAGGATACAGAACAGCTCTGTCACTGCAGTAACTCCCCTTTCTAGTACTAACTTCATTTATCATTTCAGGAAGCTGGTAGAAGAAAAAATGAGGAAAGAAAGAAACCAATGAAAAATGATTTTTTCCTCCAGCCACATATATAATAGAGAAAGAACAAAAAATATTTATTAAGACAATTGTTTTTGTTTACATTCTCACTGTACATGGTGGGTATAATATAAATACAACTAAGGCAAATATCCAAGTTTTCCATGTGATTAACTGAAAATTACACTGGTTGTGTACACAATTGTATTCCAGAAGTTTGAAAATGTATTTTCAAACTTCAGACGTAGTTTGCTGTGTGAATATTGAATGATGACTTATTTTCTCTCCAAGAAACATGTGATAGTCTTTCCAAAGAAACAAACAAACAAAAAAAAAAAATAGAAAAATAGATTGTTACTTACATATTCATTCAAGAGCAACATATGATCTTTTGATATTTTCAGTGAAATTTTGGATGTATTAAACATGTCTAAATGCTTGTATACATATAATTTTATTTATATTTATAGATATTATTTTATGTATATTTATATATTTATATAACTATACATAAATGTCTATTCATAAAGAGAAGACCACATATTTTCACATATTTCCACAATGTAAGAAATTTACAGATGTAATCTGTACAAGACAGTTAGAAAAGTGATTCTTATTTTAAAAGCAAGTACTGTTTCCTTTCTAACATCTTGTTGTTTCCATGTATTCTGAGCTCCTAGTATGGGGCCTGAGGCAGTTAAAAGCTCTGTAGCCATGTTCATTACAAACTGTTAGAACATATAAAGGTGAGTGGCTCACTCCATGGTTTTGCTATACTGCTGGGCATATTTCATCCTGCTCTATGCCCTGTCTTGTATTAAATAATAATAATAATAATAATAAAATAGAAAATCACATACATATTGCAAAACTGTGCTCTGTTCTTTTCATGGACAATTTCATTACCATATACAATTTCCAGGTAGATGCAGAGAACATCTTTTCAGCTGCTGGGCCCTTACAAAGCAACAACAAGGCTGACACTCTCAAAATGCTCATTTAAACAGTAAAGATTATGAAAAATGTGTTTGTCACCATAAACTTTTCACTGAATGACATCCACAGATATCAGGTTAATCCTAAGTGACTTGGCAAAAATGAACAAACAAACAAACAAACAAAAACACCACCACCACCAACAACAACACAGGTTTCTTGTGAAAAAAAAAAAATAATAACACAGTTTTAATAGATATGGAAATACGTACTTTGATTTTGTACAATTAAAGAAAAAATAAATCAGATGTGAATTTCTGGAAACAGGGGCCTTAAAATAAGCCTGGTAGTGCAGGGAGGGGATCAGGAAAGCCAAGGCAGAGGTGGAGCTGAACTTGGCTTAGAGATGTAAAATTAACAATAAGGTTTCTTCAAGTACATAGTATGACAAAGGAAGATAAAAGGCACTGTACCACTCCCAATGCGTGAAACAGGAGACCTGGCCACAGCTGACATGGAGAAGGCTGAGGTACTCAACAACTTTTTTGCCTCTCTTTACTGGCTCTAGCCACACTGTACAATTCACAGAACCAAAGCAGGGACTGAGAGAGTAAAGTACGGCCCACAGTAAAAGAAGATCTATTCATTAAGCAGATGAAGTTGCTAAGCCACTATCCATCCAATTTGAAATGTTGTGGCTGCCTGGTGAAATTCCTGATGTCTGGAAAGGGAGAAACATAAACCCCGTTTTTAAAAAGGGAAATAATGACCCAGGGAACAACAGGCCAGTCTGTGTCACCTCTGTGCCCAACAAAGTCATGGAGCAGATCCTCTTGGAAACTATGCTAAGGCGCATGGAAAACAGAGAGATGACTGGGGACAGCCAACATGGCTTCAATGAGAACTAATTGTGCCTGATAGATCTGGTGGCCTGTGATGGGTTTACAACATCAGTGGATAAGGGAAGAGCAACTGTTGTCACCTACCTGGACTTGTGCAGATCATTTCACACTGACCTGAACTACATTATTGTCTCTAAAATGGAGATAGGTGGACCACTTGGTTCATAAGGAATTGGCTGGATAGTCAGACTTAAAGAATTGTGGTCAATGGCTCGATGCCTAGTGATGAATGATGTCCAGTGCCAAGTGGAAGGCCCTGCATCTGAGCCAGGGCAATCCCAAGCACAAATACACAGTCTAGGTGGATAATGAATTGAGAGTAGTCTGGGGGAGAAATACTTGCGGGTGTTGGTTGATGAGAAGTTCAACATGGCCTCACAATGTATGCTTGCAGCCCAGAAAGTCAATAATATATATGATCTGCATCAAAAGAAGAGTGGCCAGCAGTTCAAGGGAGGTGATTCTCCCCCTCTACTCTGCTCTCGTGAGACTCCACCTGGAGTGCTGAGTTCAAGTCTGGGGCCCCCAGCACAAGAAGGACATGGACCTAATAGAACAAGTCCAAAGGAGGGCCACAAAGATGAAGGTCTGGAGCACCTCTCCTATGGAGACAGGGTGATGGTTGTTCAACCTGCAGAAGAGAAGACTCCAGGAAGACCTTATAGCGGCCTTTCAGTACCTAAAGGGGGCCAACAGGACAGCTGGGGAGGGACTGTTTGTCAGAGTTGTAGTGGTAAGACAAGGAGTAATGGTTTTAAACTAGATACAAGGAAGAAATTCCTTTCTATGAGCGTGGTGAGGCCCTGGAACAAGTTGCCCAGAGAAGATGCAAATGTCCCATCCCTACAAACGTTTAAGGCCAGGCTGGATGGGCTTTGAGCAATCTTGTGTAATGGAATTCATCCCAGCCCATTGCAGATGATTTTTAGGGCCCCTTCCAACTCAAACCATTCTATGATGCTATGATTATGTAATACTATAATTCTATGTTTCTATGTTTCCATATTTCTATGTTTCTATGATTCCACGATTCTATGGCCATATAGCTAACAATAAAATAACTTCTCAAAACTATTTCCTAGTCAGAGGCCTAATGTGATACAAGTAATACCTTTTGGTATTAGGCATATAAAGCTCTGAGGTTTCAAGATGTACCCTGTCCTCCTGCACTGCTTAGAAGTGAGCTTAGGTTTCCCTGTGTCTAGCACGTTGCTTGTTATAAAAAACAGTAGAGAGGGTATGTATCTGGGTCCTGTGGAATTATGATATATGTTCTGATATGTCCTGACATATGTTCCTGGTGCTCACAAGAAACGGAGAAATGTTTCAGGATTTCACAGGTTAGATTTGGGATTTTGAGAGCTTTACTAATATACTTAAATACTCCCTTGAACATTGTAGTCCTTTGGAAGTAATTTTAAATTGTGTGGCAAATAAATAGATCTTACATACTTATAAAACCTCAAGACAAGCTTTTTAATTGATCAATAGATATTTGACATATAGTAGTTGCACCTTGTAATCTAATTAAAGTATTATCTGACATAGTAACTGCCTTGGTACTTATCTCAAGAATTCCTGACACAGCTCTCCAGAAGAAATCAAGGTCAATATTTTATAGAACTGTGAACTTCAACTACTTCACAGTGAATTAAAATATCCATGCTATTCAAAAATATCTTCTATAGTGTCCACTAGGTTCCACAGAATCAGTTTTTATGACCCTATCAGGAAACTGCTTAAAGTAACTGAAGTAAGTGAATAGGACAACCATGCCTCCAGGAAACTGACTTAAGAAATATGGTTCAGTTACCTAATGAGTTTCTTTGAATCCTGTTACTGAGTGGTCCAGATTTTTATTTTTTAATTAATTTACTTATTAGTGGTGCCAGCTTGATGCACAGGGATGTAATTATAGCTCCTATGTCACAAGGTACTGGACTGACTCTGTGTTCCTTCTGCCCTTTGTCACTCTCTGTTGTCACTGCTTTTGGTCCCAAGGCCAAGGAGCACCAGCTGGCACACACTGGTGGAAATCATTGTCTGAAGTGTTTGATTCCAGAGTCCTGTCTAGACTATCCTCAGCCAGGGTTTCTTGGTTAGCAGGGAAATGATGAAACTGTTCTTCGCACAAGGACGTGCACAGTATTTCAAAGCAGTACTACAGATTTTTAAAAACTAAGTTTAGTGGACTGTTTAACTTAATTTGACCTCATAGCCACTAAGAGTCAGAAGTCTGCCTGAACTTCTTGCAGAGTTCCCGTCTTCTGCTTTCCATTTCGTACCAGGTACACAGGGCACTTAAAGATGATAAGAGATTATTGCCATCTTCTTCACATTTGCTTGCTCCAGTTAAGACATTTTTTCAGAATACACATTGTACCTTGGGAACACAGGCCTGTAATGCAGAGCTGATAACCTCAGAATTTAGCCCTGAGGGCTATACTGTGATTGTAATTTAATGAGGTATTAAACCTTGGACCTCAGGAGGGTAGGTATCTTGAACACTTTGGGAAAAAAAGACAAGAATTGAAAATATAACACAAAATGACATCCTGGAACATTAAAGTGAGTTCTCATTTTGATAGAGATATAACTTGCTCTGTCAAAATTCAGTGTGCAAAATTAAGGCAAATGCTAGGCAAGTCATCAGAAAATGTTGTCATTATTTTTATCTGATCAATATGTTTATATAGAGGACATTGCAAATATCTTATTCCTTAGCCTAAAATGCTGATTTATGCTATTGATATAATACAGGATCATGTCATTCTGCAGTGAAATTACTATAGTTAGGTTAGAGCAGATGCATTTTATCCCAATACAAACCCTACCTCAGGTTTTCCTTTGCTGTTGATGGCTTGCAATCATTTCCATATGGTATGAGATTAAAATGGGCTGCTCAGGGGAATGAAAATAAAAGATATTGAAGTTATGCCCAATAATGAATGTTTAAAGAAGATAAATCAAGAAATCGTGTATAGTCATTTACTGTTGAACAAAGGAAGGCCAAACGTTGTGCATAATCTTTAGATACAATGCAGCCTACTGGAATGCCAAACTTATCCTACAGGGTATCCTAAAATTAATAGAAATATTTTTTCAGTATAGGATGTGTCCTGTTTTTGGCTGGGATAGGGTTAATATTATTCCTAAGAGCATAACACCATGCCTTCCCTCTGGGTTTCATATGGAGGCATTGCACTTGTTGCTAACAAAAGTACAGCCTTCCAACAAAAATGTACACAGGTGAGTCCTTCAGATGTCACTAACTCACTGGATGTCTGCTATGAGATCCGGCATCATCTACCATTTTAACACCTAGATTACACTGCCAAAACTGGTTGGTTATGGCAATCAAATGCTAATAAACCAGTTTCAGTCTTCAGTGTAAAGTCACCCTTGGGGCATGCTATAACAGAAAGTCATTGTTGTCCTACAAAAGAAGAGACTTTTTTATTTTCTCCCTGTTACAATTTGTAGTTCATTCCATCTCTGAGCCAACAGTCCTTGTAGAAGAGAAATGAAATGTAAAGGTTTATGACAACACATGAAGGTTGAAAATTAATGTAAGATTTAAGGAATTTTTCAGCTGCATGTGTCAGTACAAGAATGTCACAAATATAGCAGGTGGGAGAATGTTAAAGAAAAAGCATATGTCCTGAATGTTCAAAGATATTTAATGGTTTAAGTGGACTTTAGTAACAAAGCTTGCTGTTAATCTAGACCAACATCTGCCACAGCCTCAAATGAATATTAAATTCTAGTGAATTTTGCCTTCAAAAGAATTACAGTCTAAGCAGTCTAGAGATGAAAGTTATCTTTTTCTATTCAGTGTTAGATCTGTGAAATGAGTGATGACGTGGATGAGGTAAAATACTGATTTAAGTTTTACTATTTAGAACAGAAGTGGGTTTCATTTAACAGAAATAGGCAAAGAACAAGTTTAATGTTGCATATAAACAATGTATCAATCAAGATCGGTATCAAAACCCAGTAAACCTGAAGGAAAAGTGAAGTGGCATGCACTGAATTTAAAATTTAATCTGCAGAGAGAGATGTTAATGTTTAACCTGTCATAACATTATAAACCATGATTCATTTTTATTAAGGGGTCCACAGTGAAATAGAGCACTCCGGTAAAATACGATTTGTTGTTTCATTAATGCTAGATGTGGCCAGCCTTTTTTAAGTACCAAGTACACCAAGCAGGAGAAAGAGAGAATTGCTGTTGGTGAAAGGGAAGAGAACAGTGGAAATAGTCAGGAAGGAGATTGAAAAAGTTTAAAATATCCATGTTAATGTTCACATAGGAAACTCACAAGTCTCTCGATCTTCATCAGGCATGACTCATACTGTGCTGGTTACTTCAGCATAAGAGCAAAGTTGGAAAGGAGAAGGCAAACAAAATATCAGGCCATATCATTTTGAATGTAAGATGTAAGTCACATGAGACTTTCTGAGACACTAATTTCTTCCCCCAAAATATTTTTCTTACAAAGCTAGTTCCTTCTTTAGG
This sequence comes from Nettapus auritus, assembly GCA_011076525.1. Classification (NCBI taxonomy): domain Eukaryota; kingdom Metazoa; phylum Chordata; class Aves; order Anseriformes; family Anatidae; genus Nettapus; species Nettapus auritus. The sequence continues at coordinate 112,595,837 of CM021766.1, read as the reverse complement.
TGTACATGTGTGGCTGTCAAAATAATAATAATAATAATAATAGTAATAATAGTAATAGTAACAACAACAACAACTACAACAACAATAATAATAGTAATAACAGTAATAGTAATAATAATATAACTTCCTGATCTTTCTGTTACAAGTCTTCCCACTCTAGGCTTGGTAACTATGATGTTATTTCATTTGTGGCCCTTTTCTTAAAATGGGAAGGAGTTACGGGGTTGAAAATTTTACTTGAGATAAGGAGTAAATTGATGGTTTGCTGGAGTTTCAGATCTGAGAAGAAAAGTCTCTGAAGTTGCTTATCAACTCTGTTGTACCAATAAGGAGAACCTAAGATGTTGAACAGAAATGAAACTACTGTCAATTACTGAATGTGAAAGCACCTGACATTACCAGTCCCCAGAAATAGCAGGTGGCTCAATGGCTACTCGTATAAATACATGATGTGGGTAAAACTGTTACTGCTAGTCATACATGGGACGTTTGTGAAAACCGTGAAGTATTTCAAGTTAATGAATCATGTTAACTGGAAGAGGATATAGGTAGCTCTTTTCTCCTAGAGGATAAATAAAACCAAGAGAAAAAGTTATGAAATAGCTCTGTAGCTGCCTGATCCTGCAGCATGGCATTCAGTGCCAGACTTTTCAGGGTGTTTAGGCACCTAAAGAGGCAAAAAGGTGCCTAATGGTGAAAGCTTTGCCAACTTCCTGTCTGCATCTTTAGGTGCCTAAAAACCTTTAAAAATGAATTCCATAGCTCCCAGTGATACAGACCATGTTTCTAAACAGTTGTTAATGGACAACCATTAGGAGCCAAATGGAAGCATTTGAATGCATGCATAGCTCATTTTAGATGTTGTGTTTCGGTTTCCAGCCAAATAAGGGATTAGGTTTGGAACAGGTAACACTGAAGTCTTAAAGATATTTTTCATGAGATTCTGTGTATGGGAAGATACCTCAAGAAGATTTCCCAAAGAGTTAACACCCTTGCAGTCTGAAATTATTGTCTGTTTCCAAAGGGACAAACCTAACTACCAGGTTATCAGGTAGTTAACAGATTCCTGCAGCCTCTTTTCAGTTTGTATAAATAATTAATTGTTCCCTGAAGCAAGACCTTAAACTAACTATCCAAATACCTAGGTGTATTCCCAGCAGCTGAATTTGTTCTACTTTATATAAATAATGTATGCATCAAATATTACTGTATATTTTATTAAATATTTAGTATGTATTTTAGGTATATCTCTTAGTAGATTATATGTTGCTGTAGATTTATTTATTTGTCATTTATGCAAAAAGCCATGGTTTTGCATTTTTCTGGTAATGCTGGAACTACAACTAGAAGGCCTTCTGTGTTTTTATTTATTTATTTATTTATTTATTTATTTATTGCACTTGGAAAAATAGCAATCAGGACTGACCTGAAAATTTGCAAGTGAATGCATGTACATTTGAAACAGTTTCAGGTTCAGGATTCTACCAGAAATACGACAGGGGTATTTCTTACTTCTAGTAACAATACTTATTGCTAGCATAACAACACTTTTATTTTTATTTTTTTTCTAAGCCATAATTATTTCTTGTAAGTTTTTTTGTTCTTGTCAAAGTAGTAAGCTAAATTCAAGAATGGCAATAAACCATTGACTATTTTATATGTTAGGTACCCTAACTCTGAGTCATTTTTTCAGAGGCCTGTTACTGATGTCATTAGAGAAAAAATATGTTCTGTCTTTATTGAAAAGAAATGGAAATGTTCCTGAATAATAGATGTTAGTCCTACAGGGAAGCAGGGATTTTGTAGGCTGTGTCTTTTGTTTTCTCCAAATGAGATAATCTACTAAAATTTATGGCTGAAGTCATTACAAGAAACCATGTCTAGTCCAAAGGCCATATCTTAGTCCAAAAACACGATACAGATGAGATAAGTCATTGTAACTGAAATAATGTTATTGTAAGATCTGATGTTTCATGATCCATCAACAATAACAACCCTCCCCTCCCCCCTCCTCCACCTATAACACTGGATAGCTTTTCCATATTTGGAACTAATTACAGTTTATAACAGTGCTGATTAGTGAGAACAGCATGCTTTGGATGATCATTGGGCTTGCAAATAACTTACGGGCTTCAATACCTTGTTCATATGTGGTGTGCTGCTGAGCAGAATCCACAGCTGCCCAATCATACTAATTTGTAAGGTTATGACTGCAGAGCTAAACAAATAGGTTCAGGATCAATGCTGGGCTTTGAGACTGTGTTTCAAACTAGTTTGCACTTGTACACTCTTTAGGGATAGCCCCCATGGGGGAGGTTCTTTTTTTGGAGGGAGAAAGGCAGAACAAAGTGGACCCCCTTGCTTTCTGAACTCTTTGAATGGAAGAGGTAAGGAGTCTAGGTGCAGCTGAATCCACTCCTATTCCCACGCTTGGTCAACGGTTTGTTTATGTCTAAGGAATATATGTGCACAATCAATCTAAACTATTATCTTAGTGAAGCTCAAAAAATTTAGCAAGCTGTTGATCACCTGATGAGGATCTGTTGCAACAAGGAATCTCTCTCAAGGATTACAGGGCCTCTACAGCAAGCGTGACCTTGGGAGGTGTCACAACTCAAGGGGAGATCCTGTCGTTCAGCCAGGGGCTGTGCAGAAGAGCTCCAGGGGCTCTTGGCCTGCTCACTGTTTGTGGAGTAAGATGGTGGACTAATAGTCATACCATGGTGGACTAATAGTCATACCATTTTTGGCGCATGCCCCATTGGCCCTCTGCTGCTGAGCAAGATGTCAGTTTCTCCAGCAAGTCTGAGAGGATGGTATCATCATCTGCCTGAACAAGGCCTCCTCATGTGCAATGGCCACTGTCTGAGCAAGGCAACAGCCAGACTGAAGGGAGGGTAGGGCACATTAGATGGTTTCTCACAGGATCCAGAATATCTGGATGGGGCAGATAGCGTTCACTAGATGCATAATTTAAATAACTGCATAAAGAAGTAAGTGCCTGGCTTGATGGTTAGGACACCTCTTCTGCAATGCTGTTGTTGCAAACAGTGCTTTTTATCCTGTGGAGAGAGGTCTTCGACATACAAGGACACCTTCATCACTGCACAGCTGGGTATGACGGACACAGAGAAATGTACAACACATCATGCCAGAAAGTTTTATTCCCATTTTGTGTATCCAGTTTGACACAGGAGGCATTTGTTGAAAATCACACTGAATTTCACAAACAAGATAAGCTTAGTCATCAGCTAGGATGCTAATAAAGGCATCAAATCTTGGAAGACTGTCTACCAGAAACATAATACCTGTGGTTACACACCAGCTAAATGGGAGTTTTGAAAACTTCAATGAAGCATAAATGGTGGACTTCAATTTCTAAAGTTGTAGCTATGTTCTTAAATATATTTGTGACTGTACATCAGTCAGATATACTAAAAACCACAAGAAATGTCTTAAAAAATAATTACTCTCAGCAAACTGGGATTCACGGTTTACTAGTCTGAATAATCCTTGTGGATAGATTCTCAGCATGTTTAAATACCCCCTTTCTTAATAGCTCATTTCCTGTCTCCTTTGTGCTTGGGAATCTTTTTTGACTGACCATCTCATCTCCTCCTGCTAGATAATCCTTTAATATCCTCAGTCATTTTCTGTTTTTTTCTTGTCAAAACATATGCAATAAATTAACTCGTAAGGTGTTCTGGACTGGGTAAATACTCTCAACTACATTAATTTGAAGGCATATTTCTGTTCCGTAAAGAATTTTGCTGACATATGTAATCATCAAGGTTTTGTTCTGCTTATGTTTTGCAGGGAATATTTGCTCTGTTTATTGACTTTCAAGAAGTTTGGAGAACATGTGCAGGTAAGAAGTACACAAATCTTTAATTGATCAGACTACGAAGTTAAGATATTTCCTGCTGGACCAGGATCAATAAAGGTTTTATGTGTCTGCCAATGGACTTTTAAGGAAATTATCTTAAACAGCCCAGCCTTCTGGACAATGATCCTTGCAAAATGTGGTGGAGTCAGGCACATTTAGAGGTCGCCCATTCCCCCATTGATTCTACCTTGCTGAGAAAAATGCCGAGGGTGTTACAATATAGCAAATACCTTTTACTCCATGAATAAATTCTCTTTTCTTTTTATGCTACCAGCAAGGTACAATTAAGCCACAGTTGGGTGCAAAAGTACAATTATGTGCTCTACATTATTGTAGAGAAGAAAGAATTACTTCAAAATGAATGTTATTCAAATACCTTGGCAACCTGAATGGCTTTAGATGCATACACTTTAAGGCAATATTAGATGAGCATTTTGCAGTCCAAATTTAGTTTATTGAAGATGCTGTAATGCAAAGTTACATATATGGTCTTTTGAAAGTTAAGAATTGACTTTGACACATAGGATGAAATAAAGTGATTATTAAAAAAAAAAAAAAAAAAGTATATATAATACTTTTTGGTCACCCTCTAAAAAAATGTGATCCTTAGACAAAGAACTTCAGTTCTTCAAAGAACTGAGAACAATAACATATTCACAGAAATTTTCAGCTGGGCAGATTAAGGCTTCAAGACCTCAAGAAAATTTCATTAGATGGGAAGAAAGATTTGTATCATCTTCACAAAAATTCGGAGCTGATCTTATCTTTTCTAAGGACCTTGACTAAATATAAGATTTCCAAGGCAAAAATGAAATGAAGTATTTGTTACACTTTTCTACCACTCTCTTGTCCTAGAACAAAAAGTTTTATACAAATTCTGAAGGAAGTATTTTATCTCAGGAGTTCATTTACTGAGCAGGTAGGCTCCTCCTTTCTGTATCAGACCTTTGGTACAAGATGTTCGAACATAAAGATCTGTACAACCTCTTCATTTTGGAAAAGTCTCATACCCCCTAATGTAGTTAGAAAGGCCTAATTACATCTGGCACTTTTCTGGTATGCTGTTATCACTGCTTTGGTGGCAGCTGAGAGATGGTTCAGAAATGTTCCTCCCCACTGAAATGCTACTTTCATCAAACAGATCTCATCTCACTTGACCAGAGGAATATGAACCTGTAGGTTGTTTTCACAATTTCATGGAAAGTGAGTATGGGTGTCCAGAAAATTTAAAAGGTAAAATCGCAATCTCTTCTTAAATATTTCAAATAAATAGTATCTGTGTTCATTACCACTGTTCTTTATGTTGCCTGCTATGTTCCTTATTATTGTTGTTAAACAAAACAAAACAAAACAAAACAAAAATGAAAAAGCCAAACTCCTGAAGACTTCCCTAGGTTTACTACTGAAACTTTGTTATAGATAGTCTATCTGCTTATGCCTAAGCAATAATGATTGGAGAGTAAATACAAAGCCTCAGAAAACTCTTGTTTAATACAGTTGTATCTCTACGTTATTTCTTTTCAAAGTGACCTTGAGTTTTCAGAGGCACTGTTAGGAATATCTTGTCACTCTCCATTGCACGAGTGGTCATTTATGCTATTAGGGTAATAAGTAGAATGGATTTAACATGATACAAACACTAGATTTGAGTAAGCTTCTGGGAAACCTCTGCAAATTCACAAAGTTAATGGCTTAACCTTACAATTCTCAGTTGGAAAATAAATCTTAATGATTTTGCAAACTCAATCTAAATTTCAAGACCTGAATTTCCCCTAACTCCACACTACTTAACTCCTGTTAACAGCTAAACCTAAACAAATAAAAAATTATTTTCCCACATGGCTTATGGAACTATACTGACAGAGTTTCCTATTCTGTGAATGAAGAATAGGGCATTTCTCACCAGACATTTGGAACAAGGAGGTTGGAAATTATAATATTACAAGGTCATTTTATAGTGTCAGTGAATATATGTAAACAGAAAACAAACAAACAAACAAACAAACAAAAAACATTTGGGACATGGAGAATGCATATGACACTTACCAGACTAACAGCAAGGTGAGAGGTTATTAGCAGATGTAATATCTCGTTAAGACCTGCAAGAGAAAACAAACAAACAAACAAACAAACAAAAAGTAATTCTGAAAAGTGAGTGTTGAAATTCTGTATGAAAAGAATCCTTTTGCACAGCTGTGCAAAAGCTTTGCTAGGTTACAAAAGCCAAAGCCTTGAACAGGGTTTCAGAAGAACTGTTACCTGCTTCACAGCCAAAGACCTCAGAAGTCTATACCAGCCCACGGATGGAAACATTTACTATGCTGGAAGCCATTTCCAAGTGTTTTGTGCAGCAGTATTTTGTTTGTGTGATTAGATTAGAAGACTGGTACAAAGAAAATATTTCTTAGGGGAATACTAGATTTTCAGCAAGCATCTATAACATCCTAGATCCTAATTATTACTATGAAAAATTGCCTGTGAAATGCCAGTAAGCAAAGACTACTGTACATACTAGAAAAGCTATAACTTGTGGTAAAGACAGGCTCCAAGGCAATAGAAAAAAATTCTGATTTTGACATTCTGTTTTGGTAGTAATGAAATGACTTTCTGGTTTGTAGCTGCTCAGCTGCAACACAAAAGCATTTTCCAGCCAATCAGTGTACAGGACACGCTTTCATGGGTTTCTAATCTTGTTCTTTTTTTTTTTTTTCTTTGATTTTTTTTTTTTTCTTTCCCTTGTTCTCTGACTTTGCTAAACAACGTACATCGTATTAGCAGAGCAATGCATATTGATGTTTCCTAGTATTACAGTGAAAAGGGAATACTGTTCTCCTTGCTCCCATTATGTGTTAGTGTTATCTCTCTTCAGTGGATTACTTGGAGTTTATACATGTGACCCAGAGTGATTTGTAATCACCATCTTTAGTTTCTCTGTCCTTGCTAAGTAAAATATTAAATTGCTCACTCACATGTTTTTGCTATGTACTTAAAAGACATATAATATTATATAATAACGAAGGGTCATATTCTGCTACTTTTCATTGTGTAAAAAAAAATCTTGGGATTGCTGGAAAACATAATATTACTTTGTATGTGAAAGAAAATGGAACACAAACAGCAAACAGCCAGAAAATCCCTGAAAACACACTGGGAAAGATTTTTCTCTCTTAAAGAGGGCTTGCAAGCCAGAAGCTCCCCTCCTTCCTAAGGCCCTGAAAGTTGTGGTGGTTTTGGTTATTAAGTCCATCATCTTCTTATTGTGCTTGGGTGAAAGAGGTAAATACTGGGGCATAGGAAGACACTGTAGCTAACTGTACAAAATTCACCTGTAAAGAGTAAACATTGGAACCATGTAAAAAGAGACTTTGCTAGTGGGTAGGATGAGTTACTGAGACATCTCTTACTTCCTTTCATTTGGGGAAGACGAAATTTATTTTTCTTAATGGACTTCCACTGAATTTGCTTTTCCCTAAGGGCAAAATTTATAAGAAAAGTTGTAAGGCTGTCTTTCTTCTTTTATACATCCTGGTGTGGATAGCTTTTCCCTTGCTTAGTTGGCCTGCAGGGTCTCCATTACAGTGTCTAACTACAAATCCTGTAAGATGTTAATTAGCAGTTTTGAATGACATTCTACTATCCCAATCCAGACCTCTTACTTCTTGAACCTTTGTCATAAATCTTTTCTTGCAGGGAAAAGAGTCTCTGAGGTCTGGGGTTTGTGCTACAAAGCATTAACTTGGAGACAGAAAGAGATACTCTAATAAACTGCTATGGTCACGCTACAAAGCAGAAATCAGGATGTGCTGCTGAAAGATTTGCTTTAATGTCTAGACTATAGATGTTTGTGTTGGATACTGCTTGTTCAGCTATTGATTGTGGGGAGAAAAATCTCTCTTTTCCAAGTCAGCTTCTGTGTCGGAAGCAAAAAATGTGGGATCATCCTGGATATTTCAAAACATGAAGTCCTGATAAAATGATACATCTCCACTTCTATTAATGCTGTTCCTGAAAGCCAGACAAAAGAAGATGGCAAAGAGAGTAACTAATAATGCAGTTAATGTAAGGGGCAAGCCAAGAAACACTAGTGTTATCCATTCCATTCTAGTGAATTTTATGGTGAGAGCTTAACAAGTGACAGATTAAAAACAAACAAACAAACAAACAAACAAACAACAACAACAACAACAACAAAACATAAACCATACATTGCACACTAATGTCTCTACCAAAGAAATGCATATTAAACAGTTTTATGACTGACTTTCAATACGCAGGTGCAGATGACATGGCCAGCAAAAGGGTCTGCTTGATAGTTATCAGAAGATGATGTTCCTTGAATCTGCCTGCTCCAGAAAATGCATTGAAAATTTAGTCATGATCCTTCAGTCTCATGCGTACATCATTCTTGCGCTGGACTAATTTCACACAATTTTTAAATAAACCTTTTTTTATTATTGTAATCTTTTATCTGCAGCATATTATTGAAATGTTGTTATACGTTCAACTGTATATATATATGTTCAATAGATACAAGTTTAAGGTTCAGTTGTTTGTCTGTTATTTCCTTCCAAGATGACTACATGTATAATAGTGGTAGTGAATTAAAAGCAGTTTTGGCAGTTTCCTTAGGTACATCAGATTTCTGCACCATTTAGTTTGCTGCCAGCAAAAGCATGAGAAGTTGATGTAAGAAACAGTTATGATGAGTACTTAAAATACAAATTTAGCATATACATACATATATATACATATATTATTTCCTAAACAGAACCAGGCAGTAATGACACTGACTTCACTGATTGTCATACAAGATAGCTCATGAACTTTAGGAATTATCAATACCCACTGGATTATACACTGAAGTATTTTAAAAATATCTGTTGACATGATGAGATGTGTGAACCTGTATGAGCTCTTCTGCACAATTTTTGAATTAGGAAGTGACAAGAGAAAACGTCTTACCAACACTGTATTTTATTTAAAAATCACATCATTTGCACCAACTGTTAGATCACTGGTGCCAGTTTGTGATGCATGAAAAAGGACCTTCAAGGTGGTGGCAATGCTGGTGGGGAAATAGGAAGGTTTTTTTCTCTCTATATATATAGAAAAAAGAAACACAAACACCTCAAACAAGTATTTTTCTTTCCATGTAATCACTGATTATCTGACAGCAACATTTACAGAATGCTCTTCTGTGTATTTTCTTACACAGCCAGCCAACAACTGAGAAAACTGATTTGTGTTTTGCATAAAGTCACTGAAATAAGCTTGCCAGGTTACTTCACTCCTAGGTGTCATGTTTCTATTTGGGCAGAAGGTGGTGCTGTTGATTAGTAACAATACAACACAATAATCTTCCAACAAAGATGATCAATTTGCTATCACTGAAGTCATTCTTTATTGAACTTACAAGAAGCAGCCATCTGGAACTTATTTCAGTATTTGACTTCAGTTACTTTACTACTAAACAGTGACCTACAGAACAATTTAACTGTATTATTCTTCCCCTTTTTATGTAAATCAGAGTAAACTGCCTGAGAAAATAAGAGGTATAATGTGATACATAATGTTTTGTGACTTGCATTAAAGCTTAAAACGATCAGGTACAAAGATTTTTATTTTATTTTATTTTTTTTATTTTTTTTTTTTTAATGCATCAAAATATCATGTGGAAGTCAGAGAAAAGCTGTTATAGAACAAGTACAAAAAGACACTTTTTTATCCAAGTGTTTCTAGACTTCTAAAGAGTTCCATTCAGCAGAGCTTTCATATGGGAAAAATCTTTTTTTTTTTTTTTTTTTTTTTTTTTTTTCTTCAAAAAAAAGCGGAGTTTTTTTAAAAATATTTTTTACCTTTAGTGCTTGTGAGACACTGCAGATATCAAGCCTGTGCTCAGAAAAATGTAGAGAACAAGAAACTGCAGTATAATTTTCCTCCCTCACACTGGTTTTATTATGTAAAAAAAATAACTTGTGATGAGGGCTGTAAGGCTGCTCTGCTGGCAGTATGGACATTCCTATTGATACCCTCAGTCAGGATTCCCACTGCAGTTGTATTTTTTTCCTCTGTTCACTACATCTAACTTCACTTTTACGTAACTACTCTGAGACTGTGATAGCCACTATATACTGGAGCAGAACTACAGTCTTATTTTTCCACTAAACAAGCTCAGGGAGCATTAACTTTAGGCCACAGGACATTATTGAAGAGCTTGACTGTAATTTGGAGCCTCCTGTGACATGTTACCTGGATGATGGATTCCGTTGTGTACTACCTTCTCCACCTCATGCACACGGAAGCAGCAGGGATGGCTCTGTAGTCCTCAGCCTCTCCCCCAGCCTCCCACCCCTCTCACATCCTGGCCTCACTTTCCTGGTACCATGACTGAGCTGGCTGGAAGACTGTGACCACAAGTAGTTGGGCTCTTTTTTCCTATTATTTTTTCTTCCTTGCTTTATAAAGAAGAAACACAGAAAGTGCTGTGGTTTTAATTTCCAGTGGGAGCTAATCCTGTGGTGTGAGAATATGAGTGGTTCAGCTACGTCAGAGCCAAGGGTCACTTTGTCTCATGGATACCTGGCAAGAGTGAAGCAGTAACAGCATAAGAAATAATACAATATAAGTATTAGGCAAGCCTTCTCCTGATAATATAATCTCATCCTGAGGAAGTCAGCAGTTTAGGCTGTGCCTGGAACAAATTAACATTTACATTGTAGTTCCTGCCTCTGGAATATATTTAATTGTTGATTCCCTTTCTCCTTTTGACTTCCACAGAATGTTACAGTGATTGATTGAATTATATCATTCAAAGGGATGACGTGTGGAAAATTGTTTTCTTAACTTCTTTCTAACAACTTCTTGGTAAAAGGACCCTTGGGGTAGGTGTGGGTGAAGGGAAATCTTTTTAGTAGTTTTAGGAGGCTTCATGAATAATCATGATTACCTAAATTTTCCACATATTATTTCCATGACTTGTCCATATTCCACTCCCAGTTTGCTGATTTCCCGGAGAATACTTCTGTATTTTGGCTTTGTGAACTGTTCAGGATTTTATATGCACAAAATAGAAACCAGCATGTACCAAAACAGAAAAATAAACCCACACCTTGGAACATCAAAGTATAAAAATTAGTACATGCATAGCAGAAGTCCTCAAAACTGTGTGTTAATTACACATCTTAGAATATGTATTTTGGAAACAAAGTATTTTTATTCCATATTTAGATATGAGGAATCAGAAATGTATAAATCAGGCTGCTTAACCAAGGTCACGGTGTTAGAGGTAAGCTGATTTACAAGTTCTGAACCTGTAAAACAACATTAATTCCCTAGGTTCCTGCTATTGCTTAGTGTTCTGGAGATATTTACTTTTCTTGTTGCATGAAGTCATTACAGAAGACTGACCTTACAGGTTTTACATTTTAGGTGGTAATTGTAGAGAAATCTTAACTCCAGTCCAATGTCCTGGATGTCCACCGAGAAAGTTCTGTTCAAGGAAAGATGACAAAGTTTACTCTTCCAGGTGCAAAAAGATTAACAGTTAGTTGCCATGAGATCCCCTGGTGGACATCCACTAGAGAGATTAGAGATGAAAAATGGTGACATTTGAAGATGCTGACAATATCTGAAAGTCTTCTGTTCAAATCACAGAATGAGACTGCTCCATCAGGAATCCTTGGAGACCATTGTTATTTTTCAAAATGCTTTCAAGTGCTTTCACAAAATAAGCATTTCTCTATGCAACTCTTCCTTCTGTATCTTTGCTCCTTACCTGTTCTTACTTGTTCTTTTTGTGACCTGTATTATTACTTCCCAAATTGATTTCATCTTTTTTAACAAAAAATAAAATAAAATAAAATAAAATAAATACTGTATTTTTGTTTTCCCTCAGGCTTCTTAATGCCAGAAAACAATTCTATGGCATAAAAGTAAGCTTTCCCTAAGATTTCCTACATATTCTGTGCTTCACAGTCTAATACTATTAAAGTATAGCCATTAAAGTACACACTGTACATTTGACTTTTTTTTAGCTTCTGCCCACAGAACTCACGACTGCATCTATACATGCATAAACAAAATAAACATGTGAAACCATATCAGTGGTTCCAGGTTCAAGATCTTCTGTGTGAGGCTTTGACTCAGTGATTAGGTTACATCACACTGCATTAGATTACAATGTACTTTTGAACAAACTCTGTTTTGGGGCACATCCACATTTCTGAGAAAGAGCTGCAGTGAACAGTTGCCTTATTTGTCTTTTCTCAGTAATCTAATTTGCAATCTGAGGATCTTCAAAACATCAGAAAGCTGAAAAAAAGTCCAGTGATACAACTGCTACATGCTATGTAGAAAGTATTGGAGTACCAAAGTCTACAGTCATTCCCACTTATGAGTAATTGATAAGATTTGTCTTAACATCCCCATATTGCAGAATAAACCAGAAAGCCTTGATGTTGAGGTGTTTTCCATGATAGTCTTTGAATTGCTCTTATATGCTTGCAACACATGCAGAGGTGTTAAACTGAAGTGCAAAATGCTGTCTTTTGTCTTTTATTTATGGAGCTGGATTGGATAGTCATGTTTGGTATGGCTATTGTTATTTTATGCTCCATCACTAATATATTTGATTTACTGTGAGAAGGGTGACAAAATATATTCATTAAATATCGATACTTTCCATCTTTGAATATTAAACCATTTTAATTCTGCCATTGCTCCCCCAGAAATGATAATTGTGCTTAGAACAATGTCAAGGGCAACAGTAAAAATAGTAACACTTTGTAACAGTGTCTTCAACTTGAACTGGTACTTTCAAAACAAATTATACTGTGTATTGGAAACAGTTCACATGGAAATTATCACCATCTGGGATAGTCTTGTTCATGGTTGGTAATCTCATGGCAAGGCCTCCACATAAGAGATTTCTTCTGATATTCAGTTTCCTTTGCCTTCTGACAAACCCCATATTAGGCAGTTCTCAGGACAGTCTGTGTGCAGTACTCATTTATTTTACTATTATCAAGTTCTGCTGAGTTGCTAGAGTAGTTGTGTTGTTGAGGTACTGCCAGGCATAAAGATGATTACAAATTATAAAAAGAAAATTATCTTTTTCTCTCATTAATGTTACTGGGGGGGATATATGAGAGAAAGGATGTGCAACTACTAGAGCTAGGAGAAACAGATACAATACAAAGCAAACACTAGTGGTTCACTGTTATATTTTTTGTTTGTTTGCTTGTTTTGTTTTTGAAACAGCTACTCCAGAAACGACAAGTTTTTTATTTATAATTTACTGCACTGTGATATATTGCCGGATATTCTCGCTTAACTTCATGTAGTTCAACAAAATATAGGAGTGTCTTTGGGATTGGTCTGAGATTGTTTCTGAAGAAGAAGCTCATTCTTTGATGCAAAGCAATACAACCCTGGGACAGCACTTCTGAACCAGGAAGGGACTGGCAGCAAATGTCACAATAAATCCATTTGACCTACTGAAACCAAACAGTCTGTTGGCTTTTATGAAGGATGACAATTCATGAAATATCTGCAAAGAAAATGAAATACTTAATAAGTTTGATGCTGTTTGATGCTTTTAAAACTTCCACTATATTAACAGACATTTCTTTTAGGAAGGGAGAAGAGCGTCACTGCTGTTATTGTTCTTTCCTGCTGCTTGGCAGTGCACAAAGACCCATTCCTTGTTATGTACAAGTTTACTTGATATCTGAAAAAGTTGTGCATGTGTGAGTGAGGGACCATCACAAATGGTCCCTTAACTGAAGAGTTCTATACATGGCTACACTTCCATTAACTTCAATAATTACTTCTGCTTACAGCAGCACTTAATTTTTCCCCATGTAATTGCAGTGATTTGGCATGATATTTTAAATCTATGAAAATTTGGCAAATTCCTGGTCCAGTTTTTATATGATTTCTTCCATAAAGTGCAGGTCTTCTCTGTATCAGAGATAATAATGCTGGTATGTATGAGATGATGGTCAGACGTGTTATTACTTTTAACTTTCCCCAAAATGTTCTTCTGGAAAAAAAGTGTAGTTACTAATTTTCTTTTCATAACTTAAAAATGATTTACCAGTAACCTCTTTTCTCACAAAGGCTTTAATCTATTTACTGTGCCCTTTTTAAAGCACACTTTCATGGTAAGTTACTTTAGTATTTTCTGCTTACGACATAAATAGGAAATGTTTCTAGATCCTGCATATTAATCTCCTTATTGCCTCTCTTTGAATGGAAGAATGCACTGCCAAAGACTCAGCCTGGATGCAGTAGTTTCCCCTGATAAATATCTTTTCCTTTTCTTCAGCCCTGCAAAGTACTTTTGTCCTTTATTTGCCACTAATGCTTATGATAAAAAATTAAATTACTGTTCATCCTTTCAATACATTTCCCTCAGAGAATCTCTGTTAAAGAACAAACATTTAAAAGGGATGCAGCTTTAGTTTTATACACAGACCTACTATATTATTCATTGCAATGCATTTTTAATGTCACAGAAAGAAAAGTAAAATATATTTTAATTTCTGGGACTAGGCAGCCAAGTGATCCAGGGAATCGTAAATTCACAAAGGCTGTAGAGAAATGCAGAGAAAAAAAAAAAACAAACAACAACAAAAAAACCCTGAACCAAGTCCAAAGCCTCCTAACCTCAAGTAGCTCTAAGATTTCCCTCAGAGGTTTGTGAAAACTCTTACTGCTTGAAAATCTCCTGAGACTGTCACCATGGTGCACAGACACTGAGAACCTACAAGTATTCTATGTGCTTCAGACTTTTTTTTTTTCCTAGTAGAGAAATAGATCAGCAAGACTGAGATAATAATGGAAAAAAAAGATATAGCTTTGGGTTAATAATACACCATACTGACTCCCCCCCCGCGCCCCCCATTTTTTCTTTTGGTACATTTGTTCATGAACAAACTCATTTTGACTAAATAATTGCAATGATTTATGTGAGCATCCTTTTTAGTGTTTGAAACGTGGGTACTGTTTTACAAGAACAAAGAGTGAATAATGTTTTTTACTTTGTTTATGAATTGTCAAGGCTAATGGTTTTCTTTGTGTTGTATTCTCTTGGAATTCAGCAATTTATCTTCAATCCGCAAGAGTTACAACACCTAGTGAAGAATCGATTTACAAACCTCTCAGAACATAAAACTACAGATTAAACCTTATGGACACTGCATTCTTCAAACACGAATGCACCTTTTATGCTACACAATGATGGAATTGCATCATTGTTTGATATAATAAACGAAAAGCAGAGCAGAATTTTCAGCTTTTGTTCCGCAATTCACAACAAAGACTCTAATCAACTGTAATTTTCAGGGATGCATTTTGAAGTTGGGAAATGTGTATAGTTAATAGATATTTCCATAGACTAAGAAACTTAATTTGCATTGTAGTCTGCCAAACATCTGATAGCAACCCACCCATTAAATGAAACAAAACTGATCAGAAATCTGAGAACAATAGGCAAAGTTTACTTTTAAATGATGACTGTAAGGGCTAATCATTTTAAAAACATAATTATTTTAATGATGAAATCATCATATTCCAAAAACAGTTCTCACAAGTTGGTAATGTGTTATTATTTCAATGGTTCCTTATGGATTTCTGCAGCCTTATTTTAACAGATGATAAGACCACGTTTCAGTGCAGGTAGCTGATAATTCTCAAAAGGGGCCTTTTTAAAAATTATTTTTATTTTAAAAGATGTTATTCAGCTGCTTGACAAATGTACTAAAAGCCATGTAAATCTTGGTAATATTAGTGCATTCTGTCAGTCTTTTTTTCTTTTTTTCTTTTTTTTTTCTCTCTCTTTTTTTTTTTTTTTCCTCATCAGGACCAAGGCAAAGTTCAGAATTGCCTAATTATAGGCTGCAGGTGGATTTCTCATAAATATATCAGAAAGTTTTATGAAAATCACCACTTACCCAGTCTAAAAGAAAGAGAGTAATGGCATTGGCTGGTAAAGACAGGAAGATAGAAAATGCCAGTGGTCATGAAAGGCCTGTGGGAAAGATTAAGTAAAAAAAAAAAAAAAAAGAGAGAGAGAGAAAAACAAAACTCGGAGACTCCAGAAATGGTTGTAAAGCCAAATTTGATTTTGATGAAAGGAAAGCTCTATGTGGATGGCATACAAGGGGATGTTTAGGTCATTTCTCAGTCCATTAATTTGTTTTGATGAAGAAATCTCATTAGAGACTGGACAGGAAATATTCAGGGAAGCAAAACTGAATGCAGGAAAGAATATAATTGAAAGATAAACACAGAAATAGCTGGATAAGCTATGCAAAGATTAAAATACAAAAAGAATTCAGAGTTCTGGGGAAAACTGAAAGTATGAAAGCATCACTGTAAGGCATGAAAATTATGTAAATTGGAGTAGTATAAATTTTGGAAAGAAAACTCAACAACTTAAAAACAAACAAGAAAATAGATTGAGTGTACAAAATTCATGAGTGGAGATGAGACAGTGGCTAAAGCAAAGTCTGAAGTTAAAAGTATTTTAGGGAACATTATGACTCTGCATTCAGCTTGGAATGAAACATATTCTGGAAGCAGAAGAGAGATGAAAGAGCTGACTACAATTAACAGCTGAACTGACTTGATAAAAAGATTCTGCTGAGATACGCATCAGGAAAATCCCGGTGAAAGCAATAATTCACAGACAAGCCATTTTAAGAGTATAAGAAATGACATTTAAGGTAATTTCAAGCCAGACAGAAGCTGTGCTTACTAGCTATGAAGAGCTGATGGCTGATGTAGAAAGTGGGAAGTCCAATAACGATATTTGTCATTTTTTTGTCGACTGTTATTTCAGCTTGTTTGGAAGCACTGTGGAAAGATGCAAAATCTCATGGCATTCAGATAAGATAATTGCAATTATGAAGGTTGTGTCTGAAGACTCCTGCAATGCTGCAAGAATTAATTAAAAATTAAACAGCTGGTTCGAGTCAAACCTTGGTATAATATAAGGAAGCATAGAATCACCACAGCTTTTCATCATATTCTTAAACTACACAGCAAGAATGATAAATGAGGTAGAGGGCATGACTTGAGCTGATCTAAAGTTAAAGTCCTTAACTAACATAGATGACATCATACAGCTGGGAAAAAATAATATATATATATTAATAAAAAAACTTGAATTATTGATGAATCAAATTAATAATTAACCTTAGAAGATTAGTTTTGTCAGCTTTGACTTATAATAAATGCCAAGAAGTTGAAGTGGCTGCAACATGAAAAAAAAAAAAAAAAGTAATGGGAAGGACAAGTGAAATGTGGCAGCTGTGAAGTCAAGGAATATGCAAGAGTCAAGACTCATGTGCATTGAAGAAACTTGACCACTGCTGAACTTTCCTTCAGGACGAGAATAAAAGAAGTGCTTCACAGGAATTGATGAAATTATAAACTGATTAAAAACTTCTCAAAGTACAAATATGTCAAATCTGTGCACTAGCAGAACAGCAATAGTTCAGAGAAAACTAAAATTTCCTCCTATTTAGGAGGAAATTCTTAACTCAGAGGGTGATGAGGCAGTGGAACAGGTTGCCCACAGAGGCTGTAGATGCTCCACCCCTGGAGGTGTTCAAGACCAGGTTGGATGAGGCCCTCCGCAACCTGATCTAGTGGGTGGCATCCCTCCCCACATCAAGAGAGTTGGAAGACTTAACTGCTTACATAAATTCCAAAATAAATCATGGAAATACTCCAAAGTCTAGAGGTCAGCTGTCAGCTAGCTGTATGGCATGATATTAACTCAAGGATTAGTAAAACAAGATGGCCTGCACAAGAATGATCTTGCCTGATAAGATATTCAGCTGACAAGATATTCAACTCCTGTTTCAGGAATGGAGATGAACAGTATCCTTTGGTATAAATTGTCTTCTCTAGACATACCTTACTAGGCATGTTATGTCTGAATTCTCTGCAGACACTTACTATATAAATTCATTATCTTTTTTTTAATATTGCTAGTAGAAAGTGGAATTAGTGGTGGTGAGTAGAGATTACCACTCCTGGTGAAAATTTATAAAAATGTATTTGGATGGCTCTTACAGTGTATAAAATATATTAGGACATCACACAGCTCTTGCAGGATTCTTTACCACCAGTTCTGATTTTTCTGGTTTCACGATGCATACAAGTACAATTTATTTCCACAACAGAATATTAACCTCTCTCCAGAACATTTTATGGATGCTGTGAAGGATTCTATATAGCTGGACCTCAGGGTTATAGTGGACATTGGAGCAGTGTGGATCATACACAGTAATGCTCCTGCTCCCGCTATACTTTATGCAAGTGCATGTCATAGCAGGTAATCTAGTAGATGGTCTGCAATAGTGTCAGTCTCTCTGGTTTATCAGCTTCTGGTAACTGATTTTCTTCCTACCCTCCCAAGGTGAAGTATTGTGTCTTCTGAAGGTTCACTTCTCTCCTCGACTTCTCTCCTACCATACAAATTTTCTGCTAGAAAACTAGTACCTGAGCACTTATCTGATCATCTCTTCATTCTTTTTCATCCTGCTTATTATGCAACTGAGTCTTTTCTGATTAATGTGAGTATAAGAACTACCTAAGACATCTCAAATCATTTCTAGAAGAAAAATACAGATTTTAAAATAGCTAGAAGTTTACAAAATCCTTATTTAAGCAGTTTCTTTTTTTTTTTTTTTTTTTTCTTCTTAATCCGCCCACGTCTGTTCAGAAATGATCCACAGAATCTTGTTGCCTTATGTGAAGATGTATATATTATAAGCATAAGTATTGCTTCAGATGCCTAGAGTTCAATAATATAAGCCATCCTGCATAAGAACTAGGTGACAAATATTAAATTCAGAACACATACCTGCCATTATAAATTTATCAGAGCAAATAATAATAAAAATAATAAAAAAGCATATTCTTTCTGTCAAAGATGGTGCATGGAGGTATTCCATTTTGTACTGGCAGCATCTAATAATACTTCAATCTTCACATTCACTTATCTGAAAGAAACATACTTGCAGGACTGGAAATGAACACTTTCCCCCTTTTCAAATTAATATATTATTTTAAATTACAAAATATTACTTTAAAACCCACTACAAAAATTATGGAAAATGTGTAATTTTCCTATGCCCTACAGCATAACTAAGTTAAACTCAGATCCACTATATGTGGGGAACTTTGTCAGCCAGCTGAGTAGAGTCTACGGAAATGTGTCAATATACTTGTGCAGTTTTCAAGGACAGCAACTAGGATCAAGTGCAAATACTGAGGACAGTTAAGTCTCTTGCAACCAATTCTTTTTATTTCAAATCAGCATGTTTATAACACACTCCCTTAGTACAGTACTGTGGAAGAAGTCTTTGAAGTCTTATTATTCAAGTACGTAAGATTGTTTTAAACATGCTGGTGCTCTGAGCCAAAACTTAAATTGGTCAAGTGATCTCTGGACCGTTTTTTTACATGATTTTATTCCTTTTATTATAAATCATCTCAAAATAAGTAAGCGTATTTTTACAGATGAATTATTCAGAATCATTAAAGTGTGGTGTATAGCATACTTTATGGCACAAAACCTGTCTGTTTTGATTGCCCAGCATTTTTTTCCATTCTGTTTCTTAAATGCCTTACTCTTATCTCTGCCTCTTAGGTTAACACAAAACATTACTAAATTGGGAAAACAAAATTCAAATTACAAGATAACAGAGTGAATATTTTCCAACATTTTTGTACACACTGCTTGTATCACCTCTTTCACCTCTTGGTAAGTTTTTTTTTTTTTTTTTTTTTTTTTTTAAAAACCAGAAATGATCTGCAAAATATAGAACTCAAGCGTTAAAAAAGTCTGAGCACTAATTCAATGTTCTTATTTTTTTTTATATGTAACATACATTCATCACAAACTTTTTACATTCTGTTTTCAGTGCACAAATTTACAGACTTGAAGGTTTCCAGACCTCTAAAATTTCCAAAGAATTTATCACTGTTTCCAAAAGCAGACTGACATAGTTTTCCTTTATGTGGGCAATGAATATGCAACATACTCATTCTGTTTTTAACAGAAGGTTTTTCTTAAAAATTCTCTTCTCAGAATTCTGAATTATAAACTTTTTATATAACAACTATTAGGTTACCTAAAGTATATTTTAAAATGTTTAACATTCTGCATTTCTTTACTGAATGACTCAGTAGGTTAAATAAACTTTTGTACAAGCAATTTCAAAAATAATGATGAAAAAACACATAATTTTATTGCTTTCAAGGATTTCTGATATAAGAAATATGCAATAGTAATTAAAAAAAAAAAAAGAAAAACCAACAAACAACAAACAAACAAACAAAAAACACCCTAAACCACAGGAATATGGATTTGATAGTCTAACAAGAACATAAGAACATAAAGCTCTTTCATGCCCTACTTCCTGATCTGAAAAAGTAACTTAATCTTCAGTCTTCTGGAATGTTGAATATCAGTAAAAATATACTCTGGAAGTCAGAAATGGGAAGGTCTCCTAGTAGTTCATGCTAGTTAAATGGAGATGTCACAAGGCTAATTGAACTTCTATCCCAGCTCTATTAGTCACTTACTCCTGTGACCTAAGCTACTTTGCTTCTGTTCCTTGCCTTTCCCTCCAAGTTTTAGAATGAAATATCTGATCAGGCTAAAATAATTTTGGGGACATGTATTTGTAGAGAGATTGACACACTGAGGAGTTGATCCATTTCAAATGGTTATGTACTGGTATGGAAGAAAGAAAACATAAAAGGCATTTGGAGGATAATTGTAAATTTTGTTCTTTGAGGTGACATTAGCTCAAAAAGTAGCCACTTCACCATATCCTAGACCACTGTTGCTACCCTTGTGTTGTGGTTTATGATCCCCTATTTTGTGCCAATGTCAGATTTTTTTTTGTGGGTAGAGGATAATGGAAAAGATATATGAAAATACAGATCTTTTCTCCAATATACTGCACAGTCTCAAATACATTTTTTTATGACCATTCAGAGGAGATGGAGAGATGTTGTATGAAACTGAATTCTGTGGATCTCTGTCATTATTTGGGACTTTGTAAGAAAATGTGTTAAACCTTAATTAAATATCTGTAAATTTATGTATGTACATATAATGCAAATTTTTTAAACTGATAATCTTTTTTTTTTTTTTTTTTTTCCCTGCACAGACCAAAGTCAAAACTATTTCATATATTTCTTCTGTAAAAACTGATGAGAAATTAAAAGCAATATAAAGACTGCAGTCACCTGCTCTGCTCAAGGTGATTGCAGAAGAAATGTAGAATCGAAAATTAAAGCCTCTGAAGTTTGCTGTTTTCAACTTTTAAGCAGACAAAATATGTCACAAGCTGTTGTATGAAGTGATTACCCATATGGTTCCACACTTGTGAGTTACTGAATACCTTAGGTCTTAAAATATATACATATACATTTACCTTTGCTGCAGTGCACTAAAATATTGTCTTTCAGAACTGTCTTACAGAACTACTTTCAGAGTATCTGTGCTCAGATACTTCATTCAACAAAAACAGATTATTTTTTGCCGAAATTAATTGCATATATGCGTTACATTGTTTGAGGATTATTTTGTTGTTGAAATTCTCTCTCCAACACCCCTGAAAGCACATTAAGGTTCCAAATGTTTTGTATCAGTAGTATATAAACGATAAACAACTATATTTTGAAAGTCCTCTTGGAGCATTGCAAAATCAATCTCACAGGGACTTTTCATCCCATGACTGTGACAGATTCAACTGTTCTGTTCCTATCTGCCATGTGTAGTTCTTGCTTAATACCTACTTTTGCTACATCCTCTTGATCTATTTTTACACTAAAGCCTATGAACTTGACATATTCTGAAAATAATAATATTCCAATCTTCTTTCCTCTTTTTTTCCCCCCATGGATATATACCCAAGCTCCCACTGCTCACAGTAATTTGTAAGGCTTTGTTTCTGCTGACAGATGTTTCAAAAAACTCAGCAGAATGTGAAGTCTACATGGCACTGTGAGAACTTGAATGACCCCATGCAGATAAGCTCATTTGTGTTATGTGTTTATATCAACAACTTTTAGGAAGGTGGCTGAGACGCACGAAATTGTTAACCTAACCTTTGATAATGCACCCTAAAAATACAGTCCCTGGAATATTTTGCTGTTGTTCAATACTAAGGAATACAACAGCAGTGTAAATAAATAAATAACAATAATTTAAAAAAATCTAAAGAAAGCACATTGGTGTAAATAAGCAGATTAAATATTTGACAAGCTTACAGATTAGTTCAGCTACACAAAACAAATTAGTAACACTATGGTCAAATAAATATAAATGTTAAGACAAACACCAACCTTCAGAAAAAAACAGTTATTATTATTATTATTGCTATTATTATTATTATTATTATTATTATTATTATTACTTAGTCAAATAAAGACTGTCCCAGAGGAAACTCGCAATGTTTTCAAGTTTTATACGCCCGCAGGTGACCTGTACCGGTCTTCCCACACCATTCCAAATATGTGATCTAAAGATGTGATCTAAAGAGAAGTTTCTCTGTATTAGACATTGAGAGAGTGATAGGTGTAATTGTATTGGGTGGAATAATTCATTTTTAATTTAAATTCATTTCTTTCTCTCTTTCTCTCTCTCTCTCTCTCTCTCTCTCTCTCTCTTTCTTTCTTTCTTTCTTTCTACTTAGAGAAACTTTCCTGTAAGCAAGAAAAAGCTTTTTCAGTAACGGTAGATTCCCATCAGAGATCATTGAATCTTCTTGTAATGCATTGCCAGGTAACATTTATGGTTATTCACTTGGGGGAATTCTAGTAATACTAAATAGATGATTCAGATGATTCAGATGCACACAGGAGTAATAGTCATTAGTATACAGAAATAGCAAACACAGTTTGTGCCTTGTCCATGGACCACGTTCCTCTGATATTTTTAAATGAATAGAAATAATGAGAAAGTGGCTAAAATCTGCATCTTCCTATTACATTTTATTTGACAGATTATTTGAATCTTTCTCACTCTTGATGCACGAGATGATTAAGCCCAGATCCATGTCTGATACTATTGTAATACAAATTCTGTGAACTAACAATCACAAGTAAAGCTTGACTTTGACTATTTTGCTGAAAGTACCTTATTCACCTCTTATACTCTGAGTCACTGAATAATTCCCCTTCCAGCTTTTCACTACATTAAATAGCCTCTTATTTATCAGTTACAAAGCCTCTTGGAATCAGTATTGTTGTTTATTTTAAGAGAAGCAAGGACTTCTGGTTAATGACTAACTCTGTGAATGTTCACAATGCATCCTTGGTAAAAAACAATCATTGAAGTAAACAGATTTATTTATTTATTTATTTATTTATTAAATTGTGCATTGTAAATTCAGCTCATTGTAACTGCAAGGAATGTGGATGTTTTGTATAACAACCCTGCATGCTAACATGACTCAAAGATAAATGCCCTTGATAAACCCTATCATTTTCACACTTTGAAAGTAAAGTGTTGAAATAAAAAGCTGATGAAGCATAAAGTGTTGAACTAGCATGTTATTTTCAACATTTTATCTGTCATTTGCCATTTATTTCAAGACTTTATATAGTACATTAAATTCTTATCTGTCGAGGAAGTGTTTGAAGGCCTGAGGATGTGGAAATGCCTCTGAGCAGCAGCAAACACCACAGGTGGGTGGTGATTGTGGAAGGAATAATGAAGGACCTATGGATTACTATTACTGGGCTAAAGACCACAGGAGGATTTGTGGAGATTGAGGGCCAGTGGTGGTATGAAGTACCACTAAGAGGTTTCCAGCCAGAAAGCTTGACAGCTTTCTGAGACTAGCTGAGTCTTGACAGCTTTCTGAGACTAGCTGAGGACAGCAGGGCATGACCACATATTTTTTGCACTGCAGTATGAACATGTGATGAGGAATCACTACCTGCTCATCGCAGTAGGAATCTGTGGGTGTCTTGGTACCTAACAACTTGGTACCTACTGCACTACCCACCCAGTCATGGATATATTGTGGGAAACCCTCTGATTTCTGAGCAGTGGAAATTTCCTCAGATAGTGTCATCCATGTTTCTGAGGTCTATTGTCACCTTTTGTGTAATATCACAAACATTTCAGAAAAAAAAAAAAAAAGACAAATTTTAAAAGATTTTTACAATCCCAAAAGGCTCTTATTCCAGTAGCCAAATTATTTCTAGATCTGAATTAAAAGTATATTAGTTAAAGTGCATTAAATCCTCCTGTGGGCATCTTTTAAAGTGACCTACGTGAAATATTTCCACTATATTTCTGAGGCTGTCCACACAGCTGTTTAATGTTCTTTAAATACTCCAGATCAGACCTTTAATTAATTTGAGCTAATTCATCTTGGTATCTTTAATTCAACACTCTTGGAATTAAGCTTTTCAACATTTTTTTTTTTTTTTTCTAGGGCAAGATTAGAGGAAAAGGTAGGAGTTGGCAGGCTAGTACTTCCCATTCCTTCATCTTCGAGATTTGTATCACTACTTGAATAAATTAGGGAGGGCAGAAAGGTTGGAATAACAGCCCCTTTCGTTTCTTTCATTTTCCTCATCACCTTCTCCTAGCCCTAGCACTATTTTGTCACTGACTCATTTCAGGTATCTTATGCCTATTGTGATCATTATGCGGTACATGAGTGCACAAGACAAGAGATGTTTCACCAGTATCCTAGTAAGCTGTGTTCAATACATGGTTTGTGGGCTATTTGTTTTGTTTTGTTTCATTTTTTTGCTTTGTTTTTTCTCCCTCTTGAAACCTGGATGTATAGAAGAAGTAGACGTAGATGTAGATGTAGATGTATAGAACATTTTCTCAGGATTCTCCAGGGGATGGTTGGATGGTTTTTGTTTGGTCTAAACTTGAGTATTGGAAATCCGAGGTACACTTCAAAAATGCATCTTATGCTATTTTATTGGCAGGAAAAGCAGAACAAAGAAACCAGGAACCTACCCCCTGGAGAATCCTGAGAAAATGTTCTATACATCTACATCTACATC
>CM021766.1:112484685-112570782 GCA_011076525.1 Nettapus auritus | reverse complement strand
CCCCATTTATTTATTTATTTATTTATTTATTTTTGTACTTCCTTTTAATCCAAATTGATAAGAAAGAAGAGTTATTTTACCTTAAAGTCCAATGTGTTTCAATTAACTGGTTCTATAAACATACCTTTGTACAGGAGAATAATAAATATAACAGCATGTGCTCTACAACATCTACTTGAGCACACTTCTATATTTTTCTGCTTATAAGGAAATTAAGTACCAGCAAACTATTACTCAGCTATTTCAGAGACCGAACAAAATTAAAGCACAGAAAACAGTCTAATTTAGCTCTGGTATTGCAAATAAGGCTACTCTTCTTTGGCACTTAAAAAGGTAACCTTGTGTTGGAAAAACAATATATACATATATTAATAAATTTTTCCAAGACACAGAAGCTACATTTCCACAAAGCAAACACATTTAAATATTAAAACACTACAGATAAATTACACATTTATTTGCTTTACTTATTCTGGATAAAGTCTTTTAATAGAAACTAAAATTCTGTGTTGTCCTAACGGTTTGATTTCTTTTCTGATAGGAGAACATGAACTTCAATATTTAAGGTTCTTCAAAGTATCCCCAACACTGGAGTTGTCTAGTGGAAAATCTTGAATCTTTCAAGAGCACAAACAGCTGAAGCCCAGCTGTGCTGTTACATTTGGTGACATCATATGGTGATGTATTCTACACTGATCTGGCACTCCTCCTTGTTCTAAGGAGGAGTCTGAACAACTTTTTTTTTTTTTTTTTTGGTTTTGTTTGTTTATTTGTTTGTTTTCTAAGATCATTCTGATGGTGACATATTACTTCTGAAATAAACCCATGATTCAACATAAGATTTGAAAGTTAACATGACAGCTAGCTTTAGCAGGTATCTCTGAATATGCCTAAGAATCCATTTAGATTCACAGAAGACCATAAAATCAAATAAAATACAAATGTACAGATAAAATAACAATACTTTGTGGTAGACTCTAAAAATCTTTTCAGTGTGCAATTTTTACCAGTCCTCTTCACATGAAAACAAAATAAAAAATACTAATGAAACTCTTAATCCCACTCATGTCCTTCTTCTGCCTGTTTACTTGCTGTTGTCTTGGTGTTCAGTAATGTCTCTATCCTCTCACTTTCATATATTGGGAACAAAAACCTCATATCCAATGTTACCTATAACAATTTCTCAAAGCCTGCAAGCAATAAACCAGAGATTACATTTTCATATACTTTTGATAATTCTTTGAAAATCCAAACTGACTGACTTTAAATTGTCCTATCTAGATTTGATGATTTTGTATTATCTTAACAAATCTAATTACAGGTATGCACGATAATATGTTGTCCTCTTTATACAAAAATTATTGCATGTGTAACCTGTTTCAGTTTAAGTATATTGGCTTGATACTGCAGCAGAGAACTTTTTGGATATCTGTCAGGACTCTCCATGTGGCACTTTCATGTCAGTCAATATTTCCCTTGGTCTGGGTAGAGAATAAATCCTACCTGTAGTCTCCACATACACACCAAGTAAACAACTTCCCCTCAGAAGTCTTTTTCAAGTTTCCAAATCTCTTGTAAACTGACTACCTACATGCTGATCCTACCCAAGCATTTTTCATAGCTGCTGCATCCTACACAGTCTGACTCACCCTGTGCTTTCCTTGGATTATCCTTTCTCTCTTTTGAAGGTCTTCATGATAGTTTAAGAAATAACAGGCGGAGCAAAGGAAAATTGGAGACAAGTATATTTTACAGAGTGCAAAACACAAAATTTGAAGTTTTATGACAACACAGCAACTATTTGCAAATACCTTTCTTCTTCCAGCATCCTCATCATCTTGGGTTTTAGCTGGTCCTTTTATATTTATAAACATTTTATCCTTCCACCTAGCCTGGCCTTCCCTTTCTTTTTAGGTTTATGAATGTAAGTGAGATAGAGGCTTTGGTGAGAAAACATCTTCAATTTCCAGTTTTCGTGCCTCATCATGACTTTAAGAAGGCTCCCTGGGGCAGGGTGAGTAGATCCTGCTGCACACCCCAGCTGATGAAGGGCAATTCCACTCAATTTTCTTTCTTTTGTACGTTTTCCTTGTTGTTTGTTTTCCTTCCCACTTCTGGCCTCATGGTTCTGCCACATACTTTGCACCAGTAGTGGATTTCACTGTAATCTAATCAAATTCATTAGCAATTTGGAAAAAAAAAAAAAAAAAAAGACTTTTTTTTCTATTCCAAATTGAATCAGTTTCAGGAAATTTCTAATGAGCACTGGGGCCAGTGAAAAGGAGGTATGGAACTACAAAAGAGAGCAAAAATGCACAAGATAGGAATGCTGGTCTCTTAGGCTGGCTAAGCTTTGTATGGAAACATAGCCTAACTGTCTTTGTAAATTACTCATTTCTTGATTATCGCTCACCTTCAGTCCAGACTGGGAAAATCAGTTCACTGTTGTAGACTCCCACTAGAAAGAAAGATTATCCAACTTACTGATTCTTAATTACACTCTCTTGTTTGCCTTTCTACTAACAAGGAATGAAACAGCCTTTTGGCTTGTCATTACTAATTTCAGATGAGTAAAAATGGAAGAGTGAAAGAGAAAAGCCAATATTTTCTATAAGAGGACTGGCATCCTCAAACAAAATTTATTTTGCAGACTGATATAGATATGGATAGACATGTCTGTGTGCAGTCTTGTCCAACACATGGGATTCTATTTAACCACCAAAATCAGACTCTTACTGCAGGTTAAAAATGAAATGTTTGGTCCTGAGAAAAACTTAGAAGCAGTGAATTGCTTGTAACCAAACTGCAACTTCTGATATACTCTGAGGCTGAAACCTGAAAACAGCAGAGGCAACTATCTGATGCCACTGCAGATCAATATAACCAAAGACCAAGCACTCCCTGTTTCATAAGCTTTATCTTTTCTCGTAAGAAATGCCTGATCTCTCAAGTGCAGCAGAGGCTGCACCAAGAGGCTTAGTTATATAATAGGTTCCGTATTAATAGTTGCTTGTCACAGATTTTTATTTCCTGTGTCTGAAGATATTCATTTCAGATGAAAGAATTTCTACTGTGCTGATAGCAGGGAGGTTTCTTCTGTGGAGAATGTATCCAAGAGCATAATTAAATGATTTTCAATCATTCTGATGCCAAAACGCTCATAGATTTACACCTACCTGCAATAGTTTATGAAGGTTATCTATGCTTATGTTGAAGATAAACTACTAAATGCAAATGCAGGAGATTCCACAGGTGAAAACAATCCTTACTGCCACTGCAACACAATGAATAGTGCTAGAGGCTGAATGCAGTAGCACATTCCCTGTTCCCTCATGGCAGGGATCACAGGCTGCACTTGCTCTGCTCCAGCACTGCCTACAGGAGAGCCAGAGAATCCTCAGACCTTCCTCCCTGCCACCCTATATCTAACCATTTTAATTGAAGTCAAGTTGTGGAAATATAACAGGCTGTAGAGTGTATGACATATAGACTTTCCAACATTTAGCCCATTATTCCTTTCTTTAGGGTCAATACAGTTTCCACAATCATAGCACAGGACACCGTAGACACAAATGGGAAGAGGTGAGGCATAAACCAGTATGCACCAGAGAGGCCAATGTAAATGCACAAGCTGCTTGTTCTCTTTAAGACATGAGTTAAAAAAGGTGTTTGTGAATTGGAAAGGACACACTCAAGAGAGTGATCAGCTTACCTGTGGGTAAATGTGCAAGGGTAGGAGTAGTATTGAAACACTTGAAGAGCTTTGTCAAGTTTGCAGAACTCATATTTTAGGACTGGGTCAGCTTAAATGTCTAAGGGTCAACATATTACTCATTTTTCCCCTGACTGCCTTAAAAGATAATTCTGCATTTATTCTTACAAGTGACAGCTGTGGAAAAGGCTTTTGTTGTATAATGTTGATTAGTACAGATCAAGGTTTTATTTTCTAACAAATAAAACTTGAGTTTTGTTTCTTTAACACTATGATACTAAATTTCAAATCCTCTCTTGTTCCTCCTCAGCAGGAATATGCACAAAATCTTTCCATGTTTCAGGATAGAAAGCCATCAGATGGTATTTGGTCAGTCTTCCCTGTCAAAGCTGTTTCAGTTGGCATAAATTAATTCAGTA
The DNA here is from genome assembly GCA_011076525.1 of Nettapus auritus. Classification (NCBI taxonomy): domain Eukaryota; kingdom Metazoa; phylum Chordata; class Aves; order Anseriformes; family Anatidae; genus Nettapus; species Nettapus auritus. Next base: position 112,566,651 of record CM021766.1, on the reverse strand, counting down.
CTAATTCAGACAGAGGGAAAGAGAGAACAAATACAGATTAATGGCTTTGGAATGCCTCTAGTGCTTTGTAGGTTCTGAAAAGAAGTAACTAAATTATTGGCTGAAGAAATGTACCTATTCTCTGTGAAAATATAACAGCTTAAGAGCATTTATATGACTTCTCTGCATAGCCAGTTTGTTTCTTGTTTCCTTGCCTTTCTTCAAGAAACTTTTCACTAACTGTGAAGAAGCCCCTTTTATCTAAATTAAGAGAGATTTTATTTTTTGCTAGAATTCTGAATTATATGTGTAACTGAAGATGTGCTGTGATAATTCTTTGCCTACCTACCTGGACAATAATATATTTCCAATTAGGCTTGTGCAGAAACAATAACCACATTGGCACACTGTATTTTTCTTGTGGTGGCAGCTAAACTAATAATGGGCTTTCAGAAGTGGGTTCTGGTTACCTGGGTTAGCTACAGGCTAGTAATTTTTTTTTTTTTTTTTTTTTTTTTTTTTTTTTTTTTTTAATCCTCTGTGCTGGTCTAAGGCATCTGAACATCAGTATCAGTATTGTGAAATAAAATCTTGGAGATCTTTTGGAGATAACTTGCTTACGACCTTTCTACCTGCATTGTTTTCTCTATTTTGAAATAAAAGGTTACCAACCTAAAAGATTATAGTTATTACAGATGCATTTAAAAACAAAGATAAGAGGTTAAAACACTGCAAATCTGATAGGAAATTCTTTTTCAAGTCATCAGAATAAAATATGTGAAACTTTAAATGAAATATTAATGAGCAACTCCTACAAAAAACAAACAAACAAACACATAAATCAGGTGCTGAATGGGCTTCATAAATGAAGAAAGTGTTTGCGTATCAGATAAAGTACTGATAATTTCAGTCCCTGTAATGGATACAACTCATGTAGCTGATTTTCAGTGGATTCAAATATCAGCCTTTAACAAGCTGGAATTGAATCAATATGCATGTTACACATAAACTGACATAGATGAATTAAGCTGTTTTATCTATCATAACCTCTGGATTATTCATACATTACCTTCACCATGTCTCATGCAGTAAGACTGATTCAAGTTTTCTATACCATTGTGCTTGTCATCCTGTCACATTTTAATGTCAACACTCTGTTTATTAAGGACATTTTGCCCAGGGGGATTTTTGTTTTTGTCTTTCAGTCAGTGAAGAGAGAAAACACCACTGTGTCCCTGCTTTTTTTGCATAGCATCACACCAACAGGGTAAGTTGGTGACTAACTATGCTGTCATAATAAGCATCAAGGCTTTATAAAATGCATTTTGTTGGAATTTATAATTCCATTTCTTTATTGTTTAATGAGTTTCCTTTTTTATATCCACTGCTTCACATGGTGTAGCTAAAAGTCTGCAAGCAAAAGGTGGGTTGACTAAACCAGCAAATCATGATGATAGCAAAAAGTTCATGGAAAAAAAAAACCAACAAAAAACAAACAAACAAACAAACAAAAAAACTAGCTTTAAAAGAACTAACTTACGCTTTCTCTAGACAGAATAGCTAAGAATTAAGAACCCTTTCATAAGGAATAAAATTAAATATTTGCTAACCACTGACAGGTAGATTTGTGGGTGAATGGCATATTGTTCTTTACATTCTCTCATGTGAAATGTTGCAGTCTTGAGGAAGACTGTAGTAGTTACTTAAACATACTTCCAGCTAATCAAAATCAAGTGGCCATAGAACAGAGAAGAATAAGAAGCAAAGTTAATATATTTGAATATAACATTAAAATTCAACAACAATCCTTCACTCCTTGAGTGTGCCTCTATTTTATTGAGTATTTCAATGCAATAAAATTAATTTATTTCTAGCAATTAACATACTGTTAGCAATATTCTTGAACAAGGGCTGTAACTCAAGAGATCATGCTTAATAAAAGAACCTATTGTGCTTCTCGTGACTCCTGCTTAAGGGAGACTTGATACCCAAATACCTGACAGTCAATATGAATTCAAAATATATTAATCAGGAGATAAAGGAGGACTTATTATACACCTGATATTCAGTATTAGAAAGAACTGCTCTACCACATGCACAGTATAAGCTGATGAGAGAATTTATTGGTTTTATTTTATTTTTTTAAAATAAACCGCCTACAGGCACGCATAGTCCCTTTGTCTTCTTTGTGACAATCTGACACAGCTTGTGAAGGCAAGTTCACTGTTCATTAGAGAAATGCCACCCAGAGGGTCGTTTCAAAAAAAATTGTGCATTCCAGATGGAAAAAACAATTCTGAGTGTTTTCCATAGTCCTGCACTTCAGTTCTGATGTACTGTCTTTACCAGCATTACAGAAAAAAATGTGATATTTCTTATTGTATTGCCTTGTAGACCAGTGTCACTAGGGAAATATCACAGTCTACTTTATAGTCAGTTGTCCTATTTTATGTAGGCATATCATAAACAGCTTTATATCTTACAGCTTTATATCTATTCTTAGAGTGCAATACTTTCTACCTAGGTAAGAATCTCCCTTCATTTCCCCTATATGATAAAGTATATTCCCTGTTTACCACTTTTGTGTGTGTGTGTTTATGTGTATTTATAATTTAGCAATATTTTTAATCTCTCTAGTTTAAAAAAATCAGACAGTCTCTTTTCAGGGTGTTGGTCAGTGCCCTCCATTTTCTTTTTACCTTAAAACCTGCACAATTAACTTCTGTCACTTTAAAAGCCTTTCACACAACACATTGCTCTAGCTATTGAAGCATATGTAATTACATCCAACAGAACCTGTCCTGGGGCAAGCTGATTTCATACAATTTTTATACCACCTTTTTTCATTATTTAAGCAGAGTGAAATCTTTAGGACAGTGTGATTAAACTGAAATTAGAACTATTCAAGGTACAGCACTCTGAGAAAAGACAGACTCCTGCCATCTTTAAAAAGAATTGAATTTGTTGTCTATATTTTTTTTTTGTAATAAAAAGTTCAATACACTTGGCACAGATATTGGTCACATATCTAAGATTGTCATCATTATGACTTTTCATAAGTTCGTATTAGGGTTCATTACTACTTTATTGCTTAGGTTGTAACTTAATTCAGTGGAAGTGGAGACGGTGGTTAATATCACATTATAAGCATATCTAAAACTTTTTTCTGACTCTGCTAGACAAAATCTGTATAGGCCAATCTGAGAAATTAAAACAAGTCAAGCAAATGTTATGCTAACAATTCCAAAAAGTGTTTCTTCATTCTTAAGAACTTGTAATTGCCACTGCGGAATACGCAGATAAATGTTGTAAACTGATTACTAAATCTTGCTGGTATGCGGATTTCTGCTCCATGGGACATTCCAAATTGGATGAGAACAAAACACCAACACTGTGTTCTCCTGCTTTGCAGAACAAACTATTTTGGGCCCATAACCTCACCCATGATCAGGCAAACTGGGCAGCCTGCCAGCCTACTGGGGAGCTGGGCAGCACATAAATTGGCCAGCAAGCAAAAGGAATGCTAGGCAGGCAGCCAGGCAAGCAGCTTGCATGTTCATCTGCCAAAAAAGCTGGCATGCTAACATGATGGTTGTCTCCCTGGCTGCCCAGAAGTGTTGGCTGGGAGCTGGTCAGCCAAGAAAGTCACCTGCCTGCCAGGGCAATGATCAGGATAGCCCTCCTGCCTGCTGCTTTCCATCAATGACTCTGAAGGAATGCATGTGTTCTTGCGGAAAGTGTCAATTCTAATCTTCTGACACCAGACTATTCCATGAGAATACATTTAACCAGCTCTACTTCTTACAAGAAATATGTATATTTAATATATTGAATTACACACAGCTACAATGAAGGACTTGCTTATCTATAGAAAGACTCAGAAGCAATTTAGGATTAAAAGTATGAAATGTGATCTACCTGCTGCTCAGCTGCATATAGCTCACTGCTTAAATTTGCATTTTCAAGGTGTTCTGCTGTTGTGCATTTGCAGTACTATGTCATGTTCAGAAGCTTACCACCTTCTGCCAGTTAATTTCACATGGGATCAAAGAATTAAGTATATTTCTGCCTAAGTTTCTGATTAGATCTTATCTGGTGAATGTTCTTGGAGTATATCCAGGTCTTCCTAGAATACATGTAAGTAATTTTACAAAAAGCAATAGCAGTTGCTGGTTAGAAAATGTTTTTTCCATTTACCTAAGACAAGTCAGACCTGAGTCTTCCTTCCTCTTGAAGGATTTAAAACCCATATCTAATTTTCTGGAATGATGTCCTAATAATCACAAAGTTTGAAGGAAGTAGAAGGTGGAAAACTTTGTCTAGCAAATACAGCTCTATGGCACAAATTTTTGAAGATGGAGGACATGAAGATTACATCATGCACCCTGTCTGGGACACTGTTGCTCTGATTCTTACTTCAGGGGTGTTTCTGTCTTTAATAAGACAGTCTGTACATAATAATGGAGAAGGACATGAGAATCACAGAAACATAGAATGGTTTAGGTTGGAAGGCAACCTTAAAGATCATCTAGCTCCAACCACCCTGCTATGGAGAGGGACACCTGTCCACCAGACTGGGTTGCTCAAAGACCCATCCAGACTGTCCTTGAACACTTCCAGGGATGGCGTTTTGTGTGTGTGCGTGTGTGTGTGTGTGTGTGTGCTGTGATGCATCCACAGCTTCCCTAGTTCTCTGGGAAACCTGTTCCATTGCCTCACTGCCCTCTGAGTAAAGAATTTCCCCTTATATCTAGCGAAAACCTACAGTCTTCTAGTTTAAAGCCATTACTCTTTGTCCTATCACTACACTCCCTGAGAAAGAATTCCTCCCCAGCTTTCCTGTAGCCCCCCTTTAGGTACTGGAAGGCCACTATACGATCTCCCCAGAGTCTTCTCCAGGCTGAACAACTCCAGCTCACTCAGACTGTGATTGTAGGAGAGGTTCTCCAGACCTTTGATCATCTTTGTGACTCTCCTCCAGACTCATTGTAATACTTACATATCCTTCTTGGATTATCCTCACCCTGTATTTGTGCTTAGGATTGCCCTGGCCCAGAGCCATGACCTTGCACTTTGCCTTGAATATCATGAGGTTCACACGGACCTACTTCTCAAGCCTGTCTAGGTCCTACTGGATGGTATCCTTTCCCTCCAATGTGTTGACTGTACCACACAACTTGGTGTCATCAGCAAACTTGCTGAGGGTGTACTCAATCCCACTGTCCATATCCCTAGCAAAAGTGTTAAATAATACTGGTCCAAATACCAGCCCCTGAGGAACACCACTCATTACTGATCTCTACCTGGACTTTGAGCTGTTGACTGCAGCTCTTTGAGTGTAACCATCCAGCCAATTCCTTACCCACCAAGTGGTCCATCCATCAAATCCATGTCTCTCCAATTTAGAGAAAGGGATACCATGGGGGAAAATGTCAAATGCTTGGCACAAGACCAGGTAGATGATGTCAGTTGCTCTTCCCTTATCCACCAATGCTGTAACCCCATTATAGAAGGTCACTAGATTTGTTAGGCATGATCTGCCCTTACTGAAGCCATGTTGGCTGTCACCGATCACCTCCTTATTTTCCATGTGCCTTAGCATAGTTTCCAGGAGGATCTGCTTCATGATCTTGCCAGGCACAGAGGTGAGATGAACTGGCCTGTAGTTTCCCAGTTCTTTCTTTTTCCCCTTTTTAAAAATGGGGGTTATGTTTCCCCTCTTCCAGGCAGCAATAGGAGCTTGTATATGGGCTGCAAATTTTTGTAAATAAATATTCTAGCACCCTGACCATGGGGCATATATAATTATTCATATTGACCTTTTCCCCTGAAATATATCATTTCTCTTGAGTACCCCAGCTTCAGTGGTCAGAGTAGATGGTACCGCCCCATCCACCCTGTTCTATAACCTCAGGTAAGTACGCTTCATCCAATCACTAATATGAATTTTAACACCAGTCTCTCAAAAATGCTCTGTTCACATAGAAGGATGCCAGTAATCTTTGTGTCCCGAGTGAAAAAGTCCCAGTTCCACGAGGCAGCAGTTCTAACAGACACATCTGGGCCTATCTGATTATTCCTTTGAATTGTTTCATGAAGTGGTCAAAACCAACAAGACACACTTTGTGACTGGTTAGACATTGGAATGGGTTGCCCAGGGAGGTGGTGGAGTCTCCACCCCTCGGGGTGTTTAAGGAAAAGTTGGATGTGGTACTTAGGGACATAGCTCACTGGGTAATATTGGTGGTAGGAGGACAGTTGGACCAGATGATCTTGGAGGTCTTTTCCAACCTTAATGATTCTATGCCTTTCCCAAATTGTCCATGCTACTTTTAGGGCTATTATAGCAAAGTCAAGAGGGTATAACAGCAGCATGTCCCCAACTTTTTAATTCGTTATGTGTGTGTAATTGTGTGTGCATGTGTGTATGTATAGAAAAGCATTGGGATTATACTGTAGCCCATATTTCAGGACAATGACAAAAACAGCTACAGACATCAAGGTTTATTAGCACTATTAACTGGTCTTATATCAGCATCACAGAGCTCCAATTCAGTCATATAGCATGAAAATGCGTGGCCTGGGATCTTTCTCATATTACTACAAGCAGCATCTGGGACCTAACTACATATTGATTAATGCAGACTATCTCATGTCTATTTATAAAGGACTTGGTATATTTCAAGTTATATACAAGGTCAAAACCAGGAATGAGTTGTATGAGGGAGGAGGAATCCTGCTAGTTTTGACTTCAAACAGAAAGAGAAGAATCAAGGGGCTGACATACAAGAAAAAGGCTTAGGAAGACAAAAGAAAACAAGCAAGATGTAAACATAATTAGAAACATAAAATGAGGTTAAAACATTAACAAGGAGAAAGTTTAGGATTCATAGGAGTCATATATGCAAAAGAGATCTTTCTTTTCTTGTGTTTGTTTGAGCAATGCAGACAATCTAATACCTAATAACATTAGCAAACTGACAATATAAGTAAGCGTATTATAAAATATTTAATAAACCAACGATATGTAATTTTAGTTTATTATTAGAAGGCAATCTGAATATTGACTACAAAAAGACAGGTATGAGACATGAAGGCAGCAACTCAGGGAATGGCGAAAGTCTTTTTCAGGCACTCAGAACATGACTTCCTTTCACCAGTGCTTAACCTGAAAATTGTCATTGGTTGATAAATATGTTTATCTCACATGCTCATAACCACAGTCTTCTTTTGAGGGCTCAGCATACTACTGCAACATTATGGAATAATGCTCACTATTTCAAGATAATTCCTCTGATTTTCAGAAATTTTGCTTTTCTGATGAGTGAAAAATTTGAAACTTTTCTGTTAAAATATACATTGAAAAGTCACAATAGCACAAAGATTTCCCACGCTTTGAAATGCTGGACAAGTAGTTCCCTAGCATTCTGGGAATCACAGGTGAGGGTGGATTTTTTTTCTCTTATTACTTCATGCTACTTAGATAACTGCAGGGAGAGTAGGAGAGTTTTGGGACCTATCCTTTGACAGAATGTTCTCAACTTGGCCAGATTTAGGTGAACATCTTAGAAACAACATTGCAAACTTAGAGTCCTCAGACAACAGCAGTTGCAAGAATTATTTTGGAGGATGTAGTTTCAGGCAGCTCTAGGTCTCAGGGAACACATTCCTCTCTCACCCAGTCCCACAGAATATAGAAACATCTCCCTAGACTCTGTAATTTCTGTACTATAACTCATAATCCAATTTCCTTTATTGGAAATGCACAAGGCAAAGGACTGGGCCAAGTCTTGGAGAAATCAAGGGCAGTAATACTGGTAATACCATTGCATAATTATCTGATTGAATTTGGTATTATAACTTTAGAATCACTGCATTGCCTTGACTTCATATGTTACTTATCACTCTTTTGTACCATTTCCCTAGTGCGATAGGAGTTTATTCTCCTGCTGGGAACTTCCCTGACACAAAAACAATCCCTGTCAATCAGAAGACCAGTTCAATAGGAAGACCAGTTAGCCAGCTCTTTCTCAGCAGCCCTGAAAGAGAGCTGTAGATCTGCTACAGAGATAATTGTACTTGATCCTACTAATATATGACAGAAATAGACACTATTGGCAGAAATAAGCAAAGAATATAAAAGGTTTGACTCACAGCTTCTCATGGGATTTATTTGCATCTAGTCAGCTGTATGGTGATTTCAGACATGTAGTTCATGGGCTATTGAAGGACTGGGAGATTTGCAAAAGCTAGCAAAAATTCAAGCCAATTGTTGAAAGCATAAGCACACCAGATAAGGATCATTACCTCCCCTGTGATATTTTTTACAGTCCACAGACATAGACACAAAAGTCCTAAATAACAACAAAATTACTTTGTAACATTGGGTACAAAGAACAGGGAGACAGGCTCTTTTCAGTGGCAATGGGTACAAACTGAAACACAGGAGGTTCTGTCTAAACACTTGGAAGCACTTTACTGCGTAGGTGACAGAGCACTGGAACAGGTTGCACAGAGAGATTGGATGTCCTTCCTTGGAAATTTTCAAAATTTGTCAAAACAGGTGACCCTGACTGTCCAATGGGATATTCCATACATGGGGTATCATGCTCAGCAATAAAACTGAAGTAAAGAAGGAGGAAGGGGAGAATGTTTGGAGAGATGGCATTTATTATCCGAAGAAACTGTTATGCAGGATGAGCCCTGCTTTCCTGAAAGTGGCTGAACACCTGCCTGTCTATGGGAAATAACAAATGAATTTGTGGTTTTCCTTTGTTTGCATGCACGGCTTTTGCTTTACCTAGTAAAATGCCTTAATCTCAGCTCATGAGTTCTTGCACTTTTACCTTTCCAATTCTCTCTCCCAACCCACCTGGAAAGAGTAAGAGTGTCTATGTGGTTCTGAGCTGCTTGTTGGGTTGAAGCAGAACACCTCAAAAGATCCCTTCTAACCACAACCATTCTGTGATATTCACAAAAGCAATGCAGAAGAGATGGACATAGTTTCTCTGGGTGAATGCTGATGAGCACATTATAGAAGTAAAGCACTCCTGCAAAAGCTGAGCACAGCTGCAGAGATGACACGTTTCAAAAAGTTCTCCCTCATTACAATAGTAGTCTTGGTGAAATTGCTTTCTAATTTAAATGCTGAATCTGTTTTAATATTAGTCTAGCCCCGAAGATGGTTTTCATAAATCTAATGAAGCAAAATTTTGCATATACTTTCCTTCTTCTTTGAGTTGAATATTTCCTGTTTACAAGATTTCTCTTTCACTTAATTAAACATCTCTGTGCTTACAGAGTTGCTGTGTAACTCCTACTTTGTGGGAAGGAGGATAAAGATAAGGCTGAAGATAACACCTTTCTTTTTGAGCAATAGTTGTGGTGTTAGATATTATAACACTCAAGCAGGATGTGATATTGATATTTTACTGTTATTTGGGGCAAACATAATTATAGCTCTCTTGTGTTTGCATTGCTCAGTAACATTACAAGACCTGACAGCTGTACGAGCATCACAGAAGAAAAAAGAATTTTGCAAGAAGATTGTTCAGATCAAGTTTTATGAAGCATATGCATTTTTTATACCTTGCTTTGTACTGCAGCTAAACTCACTAGGCAAATTCACATCTCAGCTTATTTACAAATAAGTAGTATTCTTCGTACATGTACCAGATCTGAATATAAATTATAATCTCTTGCTGAAATTTTAAAACAAATGGAGGAACTACTTAGAAAATTGGTATTATGCTCAGAAGACTAGAAACAGAAGGCTCGGTTTCTCTGCCTTTATCTTATTGCACAACCCCGCAAAAAACTATGTCTTCAGCTCTACTTTTTCTGCAGTCTGTATTTGCTCTATCTAGTTAGACTGTAGACTTCTGTATTGGAGACTGTTCCCCCTTCTCCCTGAGAAGTAGCTGGTACTACAGTGGTTGGAGTAGTGTCTTAAGTGATACGTCAATAAGCATAAAACTAATAGATAATTCTGCCAATACAGTTGCCAACACAAATTATTCTGAATTGGGAAAGTTTGTAATAATTAATGGAAGGACTCTGACTTTAAATGATGCACTTCAGAAAACTGCAGATTAAAGCTAAAAAAAATCAACTCTGCAGCATTAAAACAGAGAATATGAACCATGAGTAAATCTTGCCTTTTTAATGTTTAAAACTGAGGAAAGGAGAGGAGGATATTTGCACTACAAATGAGAGAACTGACGTTGTAGACTTCACTATTATACTGGTCCTATGAAGCACAGTCTGTTAGGTTTATAAAGAATCCTCATTAGAATGACAAAGTTCTTGGTCTCGACACAACAGTCAAACACAGGCTTAAATCAATGTCAATACATACATAATTTGCTAACGTCAAAATAAATGCTTGTGTTACTGTAAAGTTAAGCATGGTTGTATTATGTTTCCTCAGCTGGCTTTGAATGAATCCTGCACATTTGAATGAAAGGTTTACCTTAAAAAAAAATAAAAATAAATAAAAATCCAAAGTTCAATATTACAGCCACTGGAGGTAAAAAACCTTGCCTGGACATAGGACCATGACTTCAACAACAGTGACATCATGCACTAGTGCATGATGATGTCATTTAAGCTCTCAGTCTTTGTTGATCCATTTACAAAATGATTAAGACTTAAACATAGCACCTGACAGATTATTTAACTAATTAATTAGAAAGAACATACAGATCATTGCATTAAGTTACTGTTAAAGTAACTAAAGATGTATTGAGTTGTTACCACAAATGCATAAATAAAGATCCACATTTGGAAGATGGCTGTTTTAAGGCTTTGCATGAATTTCAGGCTCACAGACAAGACAAAAACTTGACTGTTGGACATTAGCAACTTGGTTTCCACAGTTATTGCCCAAAGTGTTTTACCAAGTTTTTTTTTTTTTTTTTTTTTTTTTTTTCCCCTGGATATTTTAATAATTTATTTTATAGCCTTGTCCTACTTAGTTTTTGAACTAAGGAGAAAAATATCTTGTTACATGCAATTTATGAGTATAATCCTGTAGCACAATTCATAGGTTAGAGGACTGAACCTTCAAGTAATCATTCAAGTTTTGGGAGCTGGCAGAAGGCTGGATACAGTCATGCTAAAAATAAAGGCTGCTTCACAAAGAAAGAAGAGTTGAAGAGACACAAGGAGGAATGGTCTTGCTTGAATCCAGTTAAGAAACATCTGAAATGTGGATAGTTTTAAAAATGGTGAAGAAATGCAACGAATCTAAAATTTTTCAATTAACATTGATAATTTAACTCTCAAGATTTTTGACAAGACAAGATATTTTAGGGTAACTAGCAATACATCTTTATTATTTGACAAGCATTCCATTGACTTGGTGGCATCGCTGGCATTTAAAATAAGTCTATGCAGACATAATAAATGAGGCTAGATTTTGCAGAAAGAAAAATTATTTTACCAGTCATGGAACCTACTTGTTTTTATTATTGTTGCAGATACAATGCTTCAAATAGCTTATTGACTAACCTCAAATTAAGATCTTAAAAAGTGTTTCATTTTATGCTGAATTATGATCATACTGGCTCACTCCAGCACCATATTAAACAACTGAAATTAGGTGAGCCATCATAGAAGATGTCAAAGTTCAAAACAACAGCTTTTCTTTTTCTGAGTAAGATATTAAAGTATAATGGCTTGAGTGTATTTAAAGATGTATTTCAGGGACCAAAAATATCAGAGTATAAGAAGACCCAATTCCTATGTAAAAGTACTTTGTATAAAAGCAGTAGGCAAACAGAGCAGAGGGCTGTGCACTTGCAGAATTATTGCAACAGCATGAAGAGATAACTGTCCATGTGAGAAGATAATGCAAAATGAGGAACCACAGATGAAATACAAGATGCTAGGTATCTTTTTGTTTTGATCATTTCAATGTGATATTCCTGTTACTTCTTGGGCCATGACTTAGATAACTTTTCATGCCTGTTGGAGGTCTTTAAATTTGATTTGGATTTTAGAATGCTTTTCATTTTCTACATTAATCTGTAAGAACTCTTGATAAGGCTGCATGTACATGAAAAACTCATCTAATTCATCCTTGGCTGAAGGCAGGTTCAACTGTACCTATGTAATTCCCAAGAGATTTTTTTTTTCCTAAATTTCACCGAGAGTTACTTTACAAACCACCTGTAAAATACTTTCTCAGGGCTTGAGATGATAACAATTAGCATTTTCTCTTATGTTTAAACTGAAAATGAAAATTGCTAATAATTCATCATCTGCTTTTTTCAGTACTTTAAGATGAACTTCAGCTCACCAGTTCCAACAGATTAGAAAATATTTTACACAAATACTTTCCAACCTGTAGCACACAGAGAACACAGTCCTACGTCATTGATACTGGTTGTGATAGCTGTCTGATGGCAGCTAGCCTTCTTGACAGTGTCATGAAGATTTTTTACACCATTGTCTTTACAGCATAATTTGTCAAGATCTATTCTTATCCACTTAGTAGTGTAAAAGGTTTTCTTTCCTGCTCTTCAAACTTGTTGAATTTATAGGTTCGTATATGTTGTTCCTGCTCACACTTTATTGCTGTTCCTCAATGTTCATACCTCATTTTTTATTTGTACTTAAAACCTAACCCACATGACCTTCCCCCCTCCCCCCCCCAGCAGCATTTTCACCTTTTCCTCTGTAAAGAGCAACTTGCATCCTATTATTTTTAAACTAGCAGACTCCAAACACATGGACAAAGTTCCAATGATATTTTATTTAGGAATTCTGAGTTTAGTGAAGTTAATTTCCTGAAATCTTTTGGTTTTACTTTGTATCTTAATCTTGAGAATAATAAACTCAATCATCTCACAAACATTTTCTTTGCCCTTCCTTTAAAAATCTTTTAGCTCTGTGGAGAATAAATCCTGTTCTGAAGCTTTTGTCAAGAAAAGTCTCATTTTTATTCAGTTCTGCTGTGTTCTCCCACCTTAGTCAGATTAACACCTTCCCATCAGTTGACAACTAACTGGGAAAGAATGCTATCCTGTACTCCTAAGGTGCAAAACCCATCCTTGTTCAACATTCAGAGCATGTCATCTTATTATCAAGAGAGCTGAAATCTGATAACAGTTACTTTAGGGATACACCTGTCACTTGATCCTCCAGTAAAAGGACTGACAAAAGAATTACTTGAGTTCAACTCCTATGCATGGACCTCAGAAAGCACATATATTTTTACATTCAAGTATGATTTTACATTGATTTACATTTACATACATTATTAATTTGAATGTTAGTCAGCAATGTTGAACATGAGTCAGCAATGTGCCTGTGTAGTTAAGATGGCTAATGGTATTATTGGCTGCATTAGGTCAAGAGAGTTGATTCCTCCCTCTACTCAGCATTGCTGAATCACAGAATCATCTAAGTTGGAAGAGACCTCCAAGATCATCTAGTCCAACCTCTGACCTAGTGCTAACAAGTCCTCCACTAAACCATGTCACTAAGCTCTACATCTAAACGTCTTTAAAGGCCTCCAGGGATGGTGACTCAACTACTTCCCTGGGAAGTCTATTCCAATGCCTAACAACCCTTTCAGTAAAGAAGTTCTTCCTAATATCCAACCTAAACCTCCCCTGGTGCAACTTTAGCCCATTCCCCCTCGTCCTGTCACCAGGCATGTAGGAGAATAGACCAATCCCCACCTTGCTACAACATCCTTTAAGGTACCTCCAGAAAACGATAAAGTCACCCCTGAGCCTCCTCTTTTCCATGCTGAACAACCCCAGCTCCCTTGATCTCTCCTCATAAGACTTGTTCTCCAGTTCCCTCACCAGCTTCATTACCCTTCTCTGGATTCACTCAAGCACCTCCATGTCCTTCTTGTTGCAAGGAGCCCAAAACTGAACACAGCACTCAAGGTGCAGCCTCACCAGAGCCAAGTACAGGGGGACAATCACTTCCCTAGCCCTGCCAGGATGCTCTTGGCTTCCCTGACCACCTGAGCACACTGCTGGCTCATATTCAGCCGATTATCAACCAATACTCCCAGGTTCTTTGCCAGGCAGATTTCTAACCACTCATCTCCCAGCCCATAGCGCTGCTTGGGGTTGTTGTGCCCTGGATGCAGGACCCAGCACTTGGCCTTGTTGAAGATCATACAGTTAAGGATGATACATACAGTTAAGCACTGTGTCCAGTTCTGGGCCTCCCAGAACGAGAGATATGGACATACTAGAAAGGGTCCCTCAGAGGGCCAACAAGATGATGAAGGGACTGGAGCATCTCTCCTGTGAGGAACAGTTGAGAAATCTGGGGCTTTTCAGGTTGGAAAAGAGGAGGCTTAGGGGGACATCATCAATGTCAATAAATACCTGAACTGAGGGTGCAAAGAGAGCTATGTTATTTGCAGTGGATAAGAAGTAATGGGCACAAACCGGAACACCGGATATTCTGTCTAAACATCAGGAAGCATTTTTTTTTTTTACTGTGTGGGTGACAGAGCACTAGCACAGGTTGCCCAGGGAAGTTTTAGAGTTTTCCTCCTTGGAGATCACCAGGAGCTATCTGGACATGGTCCTAGGCAACCTGCTCTGGGTGATCCTGACTGAGCAGGAGGGTTGGACCAGATGACTTCCAACCTTAAATATTCTGTGATTCTGTAATTCTGTGTTTCCCTATTCTGTTGCTACTGTTCCCATGGAAAGCCATGTTGGGCAGCAGTCATGGTGTTAGATCAGCTACCACAAAATTTCAGAAGCTTCTTGGATATTTGTGCTTTATTCTCAAAATGCTTGATCCATTCATGTGGAGTACTTCTGTACTTTTGCATCTTCTTGCTTGCTTTGTGGTGTCTTGCTTTTCCTTTTCCTTCTAGCTTCCTCTGTTGCCTATAGAGCATAACACTTTTTCATCTTAGAGAGTGACTGGTTGTAGGTGGAACAAACCTGGTTCCAGTTACTTAGTGTCATATTTGGCTGTTTTTAACACATTGTCCTTAATTTTATAAATATTTTGAAGAATGTGGCTTTAAAATCATAATTATTTTTGAAATAAAAGAGAAATACAATTTTAATGTCATATCATGCAATAAGAAAAGACCTGAGCCAGAATCCCAGAGAATTTTTGAAATACTTATATTCTGTAAAAACCATCCCCTTTTCTTCATACTCATGTAACTAACTACCTGTATCTATTTACAAAGTGAAGATGAAAGACATAGACTTGAAATTCTCTGAACATTTCCACATGAGGAAGTTATCCATTAGGAAGTTACATATATCTGTGAGACACCCATTTCTTCGTTGTAAATAGTCCACCAGATGGTTGCACTCTATAGCTACAGTTGTTTGTGTATTATTGCTAATTGAAACATCAACACTTATATAATGAGTCTGCAGTGGTGCTCCCATCAAGAGCTCTAAACCTGTGCATTTACTGGGTAGTGCATTATGTGCTATTTTTTCTTTCATATCATGAACAAACAAACAAAAGCAAAAACTGGAAAAGCAATGCTGATAGAACTTTCTAGAAATTGCTATTTAGCTGGGGAATTGGGGCAAAGAGGAAGGAGAGAACTTTTCTTTTGCTTTATGATTTTATATGGAATCTTTATTATTTGTTTTAAATGTACAAGAAGATAGTGATTACAGTTAGGTGTCCTACTGAAAATTTAGCCTATGAATATGAAAACAATATCAGAAATGAGAATACGACCTAAAGCAGCAGAATCCAAATCCAATGACATCCTTAAATAAAGCATTTCTAAATTCTAAAACTTATAATTTTAGACATAGGATGCTTTCTGCATTATTTTAAAAGATACAGATTTTTTGAGAATATACATTAAATATGACTGAATCAGATCTAAATTCATGTAAAAACAATTGTCTATAAGTAAGTTTGCAGACAACACCAAGTTAGGGGGAAATGTCAATTTGCTATAGGTTAGGAAGGCCCTGCAGAAGGACCTGGACAGGTTGGGTTGATAGGCAGAAGCCAATGGGATGAGGTTGAACATGGCTAAGTGCTGGGTCCTGCACTTTGGCCACAACAACCCTATGCAGTACTATATGCTTGGGGGAGAGTGGCTGGAAAGCTGTGCAGAGGAAAAGGATCTGGGGGTTCTGATTGATGCTCACCTGAACTTGAGGCGGCAGTGTGCCCAGGTGGCCAAGAAGGCCAATGGCATGCTGGCTTGTATTAGAAACAGTGTAGCCAGCAGGACCAGAGAAGTGATCGTACCCCTGTACTCTGCTCTGGTGAGGCCCACCTTGAGTACTGTGTTCACTTTTGGGCCCCTCAGTACAAGAAAGACATTGAGGCCCTGGACCCCATCAAGGTCCAGAAAAGGGCTATGAAGCTGGTGAAGGGTCTGGAATGCAAGTCCTGTGAGAAGCGGCTGAGGGAACTGGGTTTGTGTAGTCTGGAGAAGAGGAGGCTCAGGGGAGACCTTATTTCTCTCTACGAAAAGAAGTTATGGGGAGCTGGGGGTCAGCCAGGTACCTGCTCTTCTTGCAGGTAACTAGTGATAGGACTAGACAGAATGGCTTCAAGTTGTGCCAGGGGAGGTTTAGGTTGGAAATTAGGAGACATTACTTCTCAGAAGGAGTAGTCAGGCATTGGAACAGGTTGTCCAGGAAAGTGGTGGCGTCACCATCCCTGGGGTTGTTTAAGGAAAGGCTGGACATGGTGCTTAGGGACATGGTTTAGAGGGTGAAATTGGTAGTAAGGTGATGGTTGTAGCAGATGATCTTGAAGGCCTTTTCCAAACTTAATTATTCTACATATAGCGCTAACAGTACAGTTCCAAAATGCAGATAGGATAAAGAATCTAATACCAAGTAAGGTTGACAGTAAAGAGATGACAGTCGGAATGAAGTTGTTTCAGTGTATGACAATAGAATGAAATCTGAAAACTGTCACTGAATGTGACTCTTGCTTCTTCATTAATTGTCTGAAGTCTTTAGCAATAGATATGTTCTCATTCATAATTTCTGGAAAATATCAGGTAAGTTGATCACCAAATTTGGAAATGAAAAGAAATGCTGTTTCACATGAATATTGCCAAGAAAGAAACTTAGGGAATTCAGTCATCAAGCATGGGAAGACTTGAATAATACTGCTTTATTTTCTCATTACTATTGGAATATTTAGGCAATATTTTTGTTATTAGACAGAAGTCTTGTTTTTCGATAGAGGACATCTACATTGGAAAGTCTGCCCTTCTTCTGCAGCTCCACTTGCTAAAGATCATATCTACTTTGGAGGAAGTCAAGACAAGAATCTTAATTTCTGAGGGTTCCTCAGAATCTAAATCATTTCAGTTTAGTTTTCTCTTCCCAGGATACTTCTAAGTCTGCTTTCTTATTTGCATCTTGCTCAAAATGCAGTGCCAGTACTGCTCAGTGCTTTAATTTATAAACAACTTCCAGTATTGTACCTCTTATGCATTCTTCACATTCCCTTCTCTGGCTATGAAAAGGAAGATTGATTTTCAATTCTTTATCCCAATTTTTCAGATCACCTAACTTAATAGGGTTGGCCCCACTTACATTTAAAACTCTTTTCTAGAGTTTTAAGCTGAATGACAAGCACCGCATAAGCACAACCTATGTTGTGTCTCATCTCAAATAACCAATGTCCAACAGGGGTGTATCTTGAAAACCATTACATTTTGCATTTCCTTACTTCTAAAAAGCATTTCACTGTCCTCTTCCAGTCATATCCTTAATGAAAAAAAAAAAATAAATAGTTTTCAGAATGGCTGTTAATAGCCTTTGTATTCATAACTTCCTTTCTGATAACCTACCTACCTTTATAGGTATCATACTTAAAGGATTACCTTTTTCACTGTCCTTTTATACTTCCTATGTGAACTCAAGAATCCCAACTGTCAACTTGGAGAAAACGGACTTTGTTTTGAGAAGAATGGTTGAATTTTGTGTATTAACTTAAAAATAAATTCTGAACCTCAATTTATCTGTCAGATATTATCCTGCCTAAATGTGTGGTGATATATCAAAGGACGAGGGTGAAGAAGATCCATATGAAACAAAATAAAAGCAAAGTGAAGGTGCTGTCATATGTCATAATGAAGATGTTTTTAGAGAAAGGTATAGATTGTTGTCTACCTGTCAATTCAAAGCCTGTGCATTTCTCAACCCACATTTAAACTCAGTGTCCTTAAGGATGCTGGCTTGAGGGGCTGGAGGTGCATGGGTGGGTGGGATATATAGAGTGAATCAGGAAATACTGACATAGGACAAAGATACCTGACATCTGGGTTAGAAATGAATGGCCAGTTTTCCTCATTGATATCTGAAAAGA
The DNA here is from genome assembly GCA_011076525.1 of Nettapus auritus. Classification (NCBI taxonomy): domain Eukaryota; kingdom Metazoa; phylum Chordata; class Aves; order Anseriformes; family Anatidae; genus Nettapus; species Nettapus auritus. Next base: position 112,548,360 of record CM021766.1, on the reverse strand, counting down.
CATATCTGAAAAGATGACGGAGGTGTGGGGGTGAGGGATAGATATAGACCATTATTGTTCTTATCCATTGCTGTGTATGCTACTTACTTTTGGATGAATAAGTAATGCCCCATTTTGAAGAAGATATTTTTAATTCACAGTAATCTTTCTCTGTCATGCGTTCCTATAGCCATGAATGAAAGGACATATAGGTACCAGATTAGCTTAACAGAGAATGACCCTTATAGAACCCTTACTCAGCAATTTTGATTCCAAAAAGTATTTTAAAACAAACAGCTACAAAAAATAATCACTTGAAACACTATATTAAATATTTATTGTGAGACAATGTCTTAATGGGCTGTAAGAAAGTTAAAACTGTTTATATGCATTTGTCATGGATAATCTGGGAACACAGCAGACTCAAATGGCGAGTAACATGTGATTCAAATAAATATAACCATTGCACGATTTCTATGCAATTACTCTTTTTTCCCACCAAAACTTTGCAGATATCCTGTATAAAATCATAAACTATATTGTATAAATAGATGTACTATATATTATATAAATAATATCTCAGTGTCTAGTGAAAGATCTATGCAATGCCAGTCTCTTTTCTTCATGATGAAAATGCAAATGAAACTATTACTAGTTTATAAATAAGACTTAGCTAGGACAGCTAATGTGCATACTGCTCTAAGCTAAATAAAAAATTCTATTAAATTCATGGATGTAAAATCCCAAATCTTTTTTTTTTTTTTTTTTTTTTTTTTTTTTTTTTAATTTTAAAAATGCATCCTTCAGTATTCATCCTTCTTTGGGTTTCTCTTAGGGAAAAAAAAAAAATAATAATTTATTTGTACCCTAACATCACAACACCTGAAAAAAAATAAAGAAACTGATGGTGATTTTTTTTTTCCCTGCAGAATCTCAGCACTATGCAGTGAAATAAAAATGCTCCTATCACAACATAGTCTCTCATCTCAGAAAGAGAATGCAACTTGAACAGGATATAGCTGCAATGCAGAACCACTTATTTAGATTCTATGCAGGAAAAATATTGTGCTGCTGCAAAACCATGTGATGGGAAAATATTAAATAGCTGTCTTTCCTGTAGACTACAAAACAACAACAAAAAAACCTCAGAGTTTACAGTTTGCTTAGTGTATTAACCTATGGACCTCTATATTGTAAAGTGAAAATATGGATCAACTCCGACACTTAATTTTCATAGGACAAATAGAGTCCGGATTAAATATTTCTCAGGAATCAGAGGGAAATCAATAGTGTTTACAGAACTAGTAAAGCTTAGTTTGGATGCTAAATCTTAAACCTTTTGTTTGTTAGGCTGTAAAGCCTTTAAGGTAAGCTTTGTTCCTAAAGTTTTGATGTTGTCTCAATGACTCCAATTGTGAATGTAACAAGACAAAAAACAAACAAACAAACAAACAAAAAAACCACCTGAAACTGGCTTAATGTGTTTTATAGATTTTCTGTCACCAAATTATTATTACTGGTCCCCTGTTGGCACTATTGCACAAAGATGTCTTAAACGCAACTTCCAACCATTTGATTGAGATTTTTCTATAACAGAGTTAAACCCCTGGGTAATTGTCAGGAACCTGCCTGGAATACTGAGAGACTCTAAGAGACAAGAAAACACAAACATCCAATGCTCTGAACTGAAAATAGATCTTCTTTGCTCTGAGATAATCAATGGAACCCTGCAAATCCTTGCATGCATAGACTGCATAGGATTCACATGAAATAATAATTTAAGATAGATGGGTAATATGTAAAGATGTGGGACATTATAAAAATTAAATTTTAGAGCAGAATCAGTGATTGACAGTGCCGTTTAAATAACAGAATTAAACACTTGTCTTCTTTTCATAGTGCTAGGTGATTATTTTCTTTTTACAGTTCTTCCTCTGAACAACTCACTTGGAAGGAAAGAGCACTGAAGTGAAAAATGACTTCATCTGCCTGCTTGCAGAACTTCTTATCTGGATGGTGATAGTCCTGTACATTACAATTAACAGCAAAAACATCATTGATTAAAAGATTATGTTATAGGTGAACATACTGAAAAAATTTGTCTCTGTGTGAAAGTGTAGTTTACTTTGTACTAAACAGTGAGCTAGAACAGCAGAAAGTGCAGAAGGTTTCTTCAAAATAATAAAAGCCTTATAAGCTAACAGAGACACATGCCCTAAAAGTAATTAAGTAATTTGAACTTTTTTTTTTTTTTTTTTTTTTAAGTAAGGACTTCAATTTGGTTTCCATTTAAGTTACTAGAAATTTAGGACTGTGTAGTTTATAGCTCAGTATTTTTAATGTTAATGTCTCCTATGGCCACACTGTAGGATTTTTGGATAGGCATATAATTATCTCTCTGTTTAAGGTGGAAGTAAAAATAGCATCCTGTGCAGACCTATATAGGCTCACAATCACGATAGTGCCAATCGCATCTCATCCCCTCTTCCCTGTCTCATTTTAAGGTCATGGATTTCATGAACAAGGAGAAAGGAAAAGCTTCACTCTCATTGTCATGTGATTACATGACAATGGTAGGATAGACCAAACAGGGAAACGGTTAAGATGACGATTGGAAAGTAGCTCCCAGCTCTGAAATAGACAGGGTAACAGTACAGGAACTGAGCAGAGGACACAAGTTCCACCAGTGCCTCTGCCAGCAAGAGTGTGAAACTCGGCAGGAGGAAAGAAGCAATAGATGAAAGCAAGAAGAAAATACCTTGAACTTGTGAAATATTCCATATAAGCCACTCTCTCACTTCCCCTCCTCAAAGGCGAAGGGGGAGAAAATACAAATGGCTCAAGGGTTGAGATAAGGATGGGGAGAGCACTCAACAATTATCGTGACCAGCAAAACAGACCCAGAGTAGGGAGATAGTAAGATTTATTGCCTATTATTAACAAGCTAGAGAAGTGAGAAACAAAGGAAAGACACAAAAAATGCCTTCATCCCATCCACCCTCTTCCACCTCCTCCCAGCCCCCCAGGGTGGCACAGGGGAATGGGGGAATAGGCATTGTGGCCTGTCTACAGCGCTTTGTCTCCGCTGCTCCTTCTCAGTCACTCTCTGCCCTTGCTCCAACATGGAGCCACTGCCACGGGATGCTGTCTTTCATGAACTGAGCCTGCGGGGGCTGCCCACAGGCAGCAGCTCCTCAAGAACTGCTCCCACATGGCTCTCTACCACAGGGTCCATCCCCCAGGAGCAAACTGCTCCAGCATGGGTCCCCCACAAGCGGCAGCTCCCCTCAGACCCTCTGCTCCTGCATGGGCTCCTCTCCATGGCCTGCAGCTCTGGTCCAGGACCTGCTCCTGTGGGGGCTCTCCATGCGCCACAGCCTCTGTCAGTGCACATCCACCTGCTCCACCAAGGGCCTCTCCACAGGCCGCAGGGGACTTCTGCTCTGGTGCCCAGTGCACCCCTCCCCCTCCTTCTTCACTGACCTTGGCGCCTGCAAGGTTGTTACTCCTCTCTCTCTCCCAGCTGCTGTGTTTTTTGTTTTTTTTTTTTTTTTTTTCCCTGTCTTAAATCTGCTCTCACAGAGGCACAAACAATATAGCTCATTGGCTTGGCTCTGGACAGTGGCAGGGCCCTCTGCCCAGCGGTGGGGCAGCTTCTGGATTCTTCTTGCAGAAGCCACTTCTGCTACCAAAACCTTACCACATAAACCCACTACAATAATAAACTCATATTCCTCCCCAAAATGAGTGACAGCATGCCAGAATCATCTGAAAGAAGATGTGAAAAAAGTAATGGTCATCTATGCCACATTTTTCTCTGCTTCTGAGGGACTTTATACATAATAATAATAATAATAATAATAATAACAAAGATGCATCTGTTCTGGAGAAGCTGTCCTGAAATTTGAAGGTTTACCTGTTTGGGGACTGTCTGGATGCCTATTGTCCAATTATTTTTAGGGCAAAGATCTGTTTTGAGAAGCAAATATATCACTGATCTTCCTTTAATGCATTAATGAAAGTAGTCAGAGAAGGAAAAAAGAGAGCTTACCAGTGAACTTAAGATTTTTCAACTGAGAGATGAATAAATACCGATGTGATGTGTAAAGTTATGCCTAAAAAACACTTCCACTTTCTTTGGGCTCCACAGCTGAGGTTCATATAATATGTTTTCAGATACCATTTTCTTTTAGATAGCTACAATGCACATATCTGTGTTCAAGTTAGTCACTCTGGCCTCCCCATACTTGTAGAAAAACAGAACATTTACACTGGGCCTGTTCTGGCTTACATAAATAATACCTGGAGTCACTCACTAAACGTATGTATCTTTCTCCACTAAAAATAGTTCATGAGATACAGATATCCCAATGTGGAGAGCTACAGTTGGCCAAATGAATCATGAACTCTACCTCCATATGCCCAGCACATCTTGAAATAATATGGAAGGAAAGTAAACAACCTGTGACCCTTAATATTCACACTTTGCTCATATCATAAGATCAGATCATAAAATTTTCCATGTTATTAAGACTTTATCTGAATATGTTTCCTGGAATGCCTTCACAAGAAAATAATGGGCCTGTGAGAAAATGCTAATTTTTCATCCTACTAGTTCAGCTAATCCACTTTTTCATAATTTTACTACAGTGAAGGAAGATCTCTTTTCTATGAATTCATTTAAATTCTTAAATAGTTATGTTCCAGAAGAGCTAAGACAAAGAGATTTTTTTTTTTTTCCCTAACACAGCTCCAGTTAGATTTCTTTTTTATTATTATTATTTTATTTTAGTGTGTGTGTGTGTGTGGTGTGTGGTGTGTGGTGTGTGTGTGTGTTGGGTGTGATCCAAAGACCAAGACTCTCAGCTCTGAGACTGGGAGCCCATGAAGGGCAAGTGGGAAATATGAAATTAAGTTCATAGCTGTTACCCATGGAGTGTATAATGCTGACTAAAATGGGACATGGCTCAAGTGAAATCTTTACTGATTTAGTATTTTCCCTGAGCAGGCTGTACTAACCAATTAACACTAACTGCTTATCTATGGAGAAAGCTTAAAGCAGCCAAGTATCACCTTTTTATTTTTTATTTATTTTTTTCCCCATTGCCACTGAAAATCAGAAAAGCCATCTAAGGCATAAGTGCACCCACTTTCTATGAAATAATTAAAATGGACTTTTACAGTCACGGGAAAACAAAGTGTAAGTGATTAATAATTCTTTAATAAGAAAAATATATATATATCCTGGTTTATTAATAGCTTTTGTGTGGTTAATTAACACTGTAGCTTGCAATAGACAGTAACCTTTTAGAAAGTGGATTCTGCTATGTGTAATGAAAACAGAACTGGGAAATGGCGAAGTAATAATGTTTTCCTGGATAGGGATAGGTAGTGGACACTACAGAGGCTGTAAAAATCATTCTGCCTGCAATGTGATATCTCAGCACTCCTCCACAGGACAATTAAAGACAATTTGGTCACATGAAAAACAAATACTTAGAGATGTCACCCAGAAAAGCACCAGACATTGTAAAACTCACAGAGCAGTGCTTTTTAACAACAGTCTCTGGATAGGAGACAAGGAGAAAAAGAATTTGGGGTCTCAGTATCTAGAATGTTCCAAATAGATAAATCACTTCTTATTCCCCTTCAAACTTCATTAATCCATTTTACAAAATGATTGCCTTATCTATATGAACCTTAAAAATCTTAAATGACTCAGGTATTGTTTTCACTTGAGTTTATCTGGCCAGTTTCCTAAAAAACCTATTTATGACCAGGAAAGACATTGCTTAGTGAGCAACTTGTATGAGTGGTGAAGAACTATAATAATTTAAGTGCTTTTCTGTATTACCATCATTTAACCATATCTATTTGCTTTATCTTGGCTGCAGTTTCTGTTACACTGAGGTCAACAATACCATTTGAATCCAGGCAGAAAAGAATGCTAGCAATATAAGTGCCAGCTACAAAGCAGCTGTGCCAAGGGAAGAGCAGTTTTTGTGAACAGATGTGATGAAGAGCAGTTGCGATGAAAAAGTGCAGCATATAATACAAATGTGGGGGACATGGGAGAGGGAAACAAAAGAGAAAAACCCTCAGGTGTCCAAACCATAGAAAAACAGAGAAGAAAAGACTGCAATTCAAAATAAATCATCTATATATTTGTCTATATATCTATAAATCCATACATATATGTATGCATATATTTATAATACATATAGGTACAGATACATTACACATAGAAAAATATAGAAAGAATACATACATACTATACAGATATGTATATTCTCCCTGTGCATATATACATACACAAAGAAAGATGCAGAAAATAAACCATAGCAGTAAATTATCTAACAAATTAGCATAATGGAGCTGAGCAGAATTAATAAATTCAGGCATCCAGAAACTTTGGAAAGTTTGAAACTATAAAACTAATATGTAACTATCACACCAGACTTATGTTTGATAACTATAATTTTTCGCAAATGGCACCTAGGGTATACGACTCCTCTTGGGGAGGGGACACCATCCTTTTGCGGAGTCATGTGCTTCTTCTTTCATTCCTGTAGAGACCTTAATCCTAGTCAACAAGAATGGTAGCAGAAGAAACTGTGCTTCAAAGGAAACAGGTTTAAGCATGTTCTACTCTCCTGCTGCATAGTCATGGTTTGGATTAGGAAATAATAGGTTGTAGGGAGCCTGGAGTCAGAGCTGAGTACATTTTAAAAATCTTTAAAGGGAGGCAGAAAGCTTAGAAGCTGTGCATAATTTATAGCTGTCTATCATCTTCCATCTCTTGATAACCCAGAAATGTGAACCTGGGAACTAAAGTAACTACTTAAAAAATGATTGCAGATCTATGTCTGCTAGCTGTTATTGATTTAAACAATTTCAATTTGTTTTGTTCTAATCTCATATCATAAAGCACCCAAAATACTTCTGATAGGACTGCCAGTGTAAATTTTTAGTGAAATAAACACTTTTCACAATTTCTAAATGTGACATTAATCTTATTCCAGGATATTCTTAGGGCTAATGATTTTTCATTATTGTGCTTATCATATCCCGTACAGTGAACTAAGCTTTAAACTAAATACAGACAGTCCTGACTCACAAGTTTAAAGTCAGAAATTTGTTAAAAATTGTTGCTGTCAGGGATTTTATTTGTATTCTTGAAACAAACAAACAAACAAACAAAAAAACAACAGTGAAAAGGAGTGAAAAGCAGAAAGAGTAGAAAATAACCCCTTATATACTGAAAAGATAAATAAGTAGGGACTTATGTTTTATTTCAATAAAGCTCATGTCAAATTAAAAAAATATTAATTATTTTAGTTTATTTTACTGCATTACACTTCATTTATAAAAGTCAGTGATTTAAATGTTCAAACAGAATTTTAGTTGTACTATGAAGGTAAATTGAATAATAAGAAATTTTAAAAATTGTTGAAAACCCATAGTAATTGAGATTACCAAGATCCGTCATATGCTAAAATATGTTTTCATTACCTCCAAAAACAATAATAATGAATAGAAAAACACTATTATTTATGCATGTTCTTTGAATCAGGTATCTTTATCGCTTCTTGTAATTTTATTTATTTATTTATTTTATTATTATTTTTTTTTTTTCATTCCAGAATCTTTACAGTGTCTTAGGGAAGGCTTATGATCAATATTTATTTGGAGATTATATGATTGAAAAAAATCTTATGATAAATCTGCATTAAAAACAATATTTTGATTCCTAAAACATCTTTTAATTTATTTATCTTTATATCTTTATTTATTTATTTGTATATTCTTTTTATTTAATTATCTTAAATAGTGATGTATAATTTCTAATAAATATTCCATGCATGGATGGACAGATATGGAATCTGGAGGTGAAGCCTATGTGCACCGTAAAGAGTTTGGTGGCAGAAGGTACTTATGGAGACTGAATGTGGTTGTGAGTTCTGTGGTTCTCTTTCAACAGCCCACTTGCTAAAAAAGATAGTTTGCTTTTACCACAGAATCTTTCTGTGGAATTATCCAGTACATAGTACTTGAAATACTAAATCCAGAATTCACATTATCAATTTAAAAGTTTCCTTTTCACTTAAAAATACTTATTTACTTCCCAAATTCATAATTTACACACATTTCAGCAACAACTTTTTTGTTTTCAAGCTATACTCCCACCTCAAATAGGGAGAATAAAAATGAACATTCAAAAAAGGTGTCTTGCTTTATCTTTCATGTTATAGCTTAGAGAAAATAAACAAAACTAATGCAGTCTTAACTATAACAGCATCACTCAACCTCATTTCCAGAGATGGTATTCGCCAAAGATGGTATTCATAACAGCTTTTTAGGAGTGACTTTATTATACGATCCATCATATAGGTTTTGTCTCCATGGCATTAAGGTTATTGCACTATGACAGCTTTCCTTTCTGTAGTTCTACTCACATGAAATTTCTGAGCTGTTCATTGGAGGACTGGATTCAAAATATGTCCATCCCAATTACACTACATCATCAAAAATATTACCACACAAAATTGCCTATGAACAGAAAATAATAGTTTGGGCAGTGGTTCCTATTGTGGCGGACATTTAATAAGCTGGTTTGTAGGGTTTATCCCATTGAGATCTATGTGCAGTTAGCTAAAATCCATTTGGCAGCAAAGCCTGCCAAAGGAGCAATTTAAAAACATTGGATTGCCAAGCATCACAGCATTAAAAAAAAAATAAAAAATAAAAAATAATAAAAAAAAAATTATTTAATATATATCAACTGAAAGATAGAGCCAAGAGGAACAGATGGTTTAGGTGACTGGACATAATTTGTTAAATAACTGACTTTAATAGAATTCATGTTATAAAGTGCTAGTGACCATGGCACCCACATGCTGATATACAGCAAAGACCCCGAGGTCTTATAACTAATTAATCTGTCTCCTTATTTTCCTTTAGTTTGATAGTCTGATTTTTAACTCTCCTATGTCTTTTGTCAGTCAAATTATGCTTCAATGTTAGGTCTTTGCCGTACCATGCTGGTAGTAAGTTAAAGTGATACAGTTTTGATTATTACTTACCAAGACGGAAAAAATGTTTTGTTTCCTGCTGCTAGACGTCATCACAGTCTCTGTTGACACTGTATTTTGGGAAGTAACCTTAATCAATCCAAAAGCCATTGGCTGTCCATGCAAAAAATAAAGCTGGAAATGTGTTCTCAGGTGCAGTCAGAGAATGCCTGCCAGAACGCATGGGATCCTGCCTGCCAAAGCACGTCTTTGGCCTCTTTGTGTCTGTTAGCACAACACCATTCCTGGCACAAAGCCCTGCAGAGAGTCAGCAGGGCAACTAAATAGAGAGCAAAAGGCAGAGATTATTGATGGCCACACTCAAAACTGCTTTTTAAAAGGCTGGGTTTCCAGATCTGAAGCCATTCCTCTAGGAACAGTGATGTTCCTAAACAGTTTAAGAACTGAAGTGGTCTGGTCCCTAAATGCCAGGTGTTTGTGATTTTACAAGCAAAATCTTAAACTGAAGCTAGAATGTAATGACTGGCCTGGATAAATTTCAAAGATTGACTTGGTGTATTTTTATTGACAATTACCTCAAAAGAGATGAATCTGTTAGCAAAACTAGAGATTCTGGCATGCCCTGCCCAACAGCCTTGCAACACAGAAGTTAATAGCACTATGTGCTATTACAAATTTACAGCATTAGTGGATAGGGGAAGAACAACTGACATCATCTACCTGGACTTGTGCAAAGTATTTGGTACTGTCCCCTATGATATCTGCAGCCTCCTCCAGGCCACATCCACCTGCTCCACCAGGGGCTCCTCCACGGGCTGCAGCGTGGAGATCTGCTCCATGTGGGACCCATGGGCTGCAGGGGGACAGCCTGCTCCACCAGGGGCCTCTCCACAGGCCACAGGGGAACTGCTGCTCCCTGCCTGGAGCACCTCCTGCCCTCCTTCTGCATTGACCTTGTGGCCTGTAGGGCTGGTTCTCACTCCTCTCTCTACCACCTTCTGTGGTGTTTTGTTGGTTTTGTTGGTTTTGTTTTTGTTTCTTTTCTTTCATAAATCTGCTCGCTCAGAGGCACAAACAACATTGCTTATTGGCTTGGCTCTGGGCAGCGGCAAGTCCCTTTGAAGCCAGATGAAACTGGTCCTTATCTAACATGGGACAGCTTCTGGATTCTTCTCACAGAAGCCATCCCTGCAGCCCCCTGCTACCAAAACCTTGCTATGTAAACCCAATACACCCCAAAAGGACATGGAAGTATTAGTACAAGTCCAGGGGATGGTCAAAAAAATGTTCAAGGGTCTGGAGCACCTGCATTACAAACATAGGCTAAGAGAGTTGGGGTTGTTCATCCCGGAGAAGAAAAGGCTCCAGTGAGACCTTATAGGTACCTCCCAGTACCTAAAGGGGGCCTATAGGAAAGATGGGGAGGGGCTCTTCATCAGAGACTGCAGTGATAGGCCAAAGGAGAATGGCTTTAAACTAAAAGAGGGTAGGTTTAGATTAGATATAAGGAAGAAATTCTTTCCTCTGAAGGTGATGAGGCATTGGAACAGGTTGCCCAGAGAAGCTGTGGATGCCCCATGCCTGGTAGTGCTCAAGGCCAAGCTAGATGGGGCTTTGAGCAACCTGGTCTAGTGGGAGGTGTCTCTGTGCATAACAGGGGGTTAGAATTAGATGATTTTGGGGGCCCTTTCCAACCCAAGCCATTCTATGGTTCTATGATTCTGTGTGATATTTAAAAACATATGTTAATGTGGGACCGTGTGGTATGGAGTGATGAGGTCATTCATGTTGGTGAATATGGAAAAAAATCCAGTTTAATAACATTATATCTTAGGAAGAATTAGGGGTCAATATGACTGGACTTTGACAGCATTGCTAGTCGGTCAAGGGAAGTGACTGTCACACTCTGTGCTGGTGCGGCCTCACCTTGAGTACTGTGTGCAGTTCTGGGCACTACAGTACAAAAAGAACATTAAGCTGTTGGAGAGTGTCCAGATGAGGATGATGAAGATGGTGAAGGGGAAGAGGAGGGGAAGATATATGAGGGGAAGACATATGAGGAGCGGCTGAGGTCACTGGGCCTGTTCAGCCTGGAGGAGAGGAGGCTGAGGGGAGACCTCATCACGGTCTACAACTTCCTTGCGAGGGGGAGTGGAGAGGCAGGTGACCTATTCTCCATAAACACCAATGATAGGATCCACGGGAATGGTGTTAAGCTGAGGCAGGGAATGTACAGGCTGGACATCAGGAGGAGGTTCTTCACTGAGAGGGCGGTTGCGCACCGGAACAGGCTCCCCAGTGAAGTAGTCACTGCACCAAGCCTGTATGAATTTAAGAAATGTTTGGACTGTGCACTTAGTCACATGGTCTAAACTTTTGGGTAGACCTGTGTGGTGCGAGGAGTTGGACTTGATGATCCTTATGGGTCCCTTCCAACTTGGAATATTCTATGATTCTATGATTCTACTGTCTCTCTCAAGATAGTTGTGGGATCTCTTTGGATTACTGAAAGAACCTGCACATCCACTTCACGTGAGTTTAGCCCAATTTTGGCATTTAAATTTAGACTAATGTCATCTATCCTGAGCTATTTTATTCAAACAAAAGATGAAAAAATCCTTTATTTATATAAAGATAAGAACTGAAGATTCAAGGTTATCAAAGAGTATAAAAATATTCTGCTATCCAGATATAGGTCTATGTGATTAAATATTCAAGCAGGAAAACATGAACTTTCCATTTTATTTTGGTACTTGATTTTAGTCAAGATAGACTAGCTATCTGCTTATGGAAGGGATTTCAACAGGCATCATAATTTTGTATGGGATTTTCAAATGTAACCTTAACATTTTCCTTTCTGAAAAGATACTGTTGTTGATATTGTATGGACTGTTTCTTTTTCCTTTTTTTCCCTGTGAGGAGCCTTCCAAAACCCTGTGAGGAGTCATCAATAGTTAAATATTCACTTGGTGATTAGTAATAATATGACATACCTATCAGAAAACTAAATCTAAAACATGAATTTAAATCTTACAAAAACATGTCTTCCTTAAACAAAGTGATAGGTTATATCTAAGTTCTCCTTAACTAAGTAATTTTTTTTTTTTTTTTTTTTTTTTTTTTTTTTTTCTGGGAGGTATTAGAATGTTTTGAGTATAAAAACCTGTGACCCTGGGGTACTATATATTATCAAAGTAGTTCTCCCCACCATTACCTCAGGCTCTATACAGATAAATCTATCATTTTCCTTTTTTTTTTTTTTCCTTTTTTTTTTTTTTTTTCTTTTTGCTAACAAGATTTCTGCATACATACTTCTTCAGAATTCTTGTTGAAGAATTTTCCCTTAAGAAATTTTATCCTCCTGACTACATTTTATAGTTGAAGATAACACAATCACGTTGCCTATATCTAAATTATATGCTGAATGAATGTCAGTGTTTGAAGAGTGCTCTCTGCAGTGTGGAGTACAAAATACGCCTGAGGTTTGTTTGTGAAAAATAATATATAGAACTGTGTGATCATAAAAAGTATGTGCATTGCATGCAGTATCTAGTGAAAATAATTATTCTGGAATGTTTAAAGAACTTTTAGTAATTTTACTTTCATTTTTCACAGGTATTTTTAAAGAAGAATGTGTATGAATAAATGCAGAAAATTGTTTTAGGCTTACAGACTAAAAATTGACTGGTCAGAAAATTAAATTTTCAACAAACACATTTTTTTTTTTTCAGTGTTTTCTGTTTAACTGATAGCTAAAACAGAACTTTGAATACCACAGGGTGAAAAGAAATGAAGATAACAGAAACTGTAAGGAAGTAATACCCTTGGTCAGAAAGTTTGTTGCTGAGTATTGGTCATATTTGTGTGGTCTGCCATAAAATATCTCTCAGGACATAAACCTGAATGCAATGTAATTCAGCCCAAATGGCTACTATCCATGCAAACAATGAAGATTTGCATCTCGTCTTTGAAGAGAATCCCATATTGTCATGGCCATAATTTGCCTCCAGAAAGAGGGGGAAGATAGTCTTATGATGACTCAAAAATAAAAGCCAGCAACATGAGTACAGTTTACTGCTCTGTACATCATTAACACCATGTATTCATCACATCTTCCTGAGGTTCTAGAGTTAGGAAACCATTACACATTCCATGCAAGACATTAAAAAAAATACTAGCATAACATTTAGGTTGTGGTGTTGGAAGAACAAACACCTTGAAGATGTTTGTTTAACAAGCATCCAGATGAACTATAACTTTGAGACCCTTATAATATTTTCCATATATGTCTACAATGGACTGTGTACCTACACTATTAGACTAGTATTTGACTATGCTGGTCCACTTGGATAAAATCCTTCAACAGTTCACCTTAACCTTGCACTGATAACAGTATTTTAGGAAACAGTAACAACTGAAAACTGATATTAATTTTTGTATGATGGGAGAATAGGAAACATACTGTGTTGTTATATCCATAAAGAGCAAAATTGCATATAATTTAGAGCATCCAATAGTGTTGCAAAATACTATGGAAAACAACAGGGTATTTAGAGCCTTCAAATTAAAAGCATAAAAAGCAATTAAAATATCTTTGAAATCCCACATTGTTTCACAAGATTCTTTATGTTGCTTGTGCAAAATTGACTAACTTAGCATGTGTTCTTTGAGTCTGATTACTGCTAAGGAAAATGTCAAGCAGTATGACCCATTCATTTTTCTCATGATGTTTAATGCTTTAAAACGTTGCTCAGAATATTGGAATTATTCAGATAGATCAATAATAAGGGTTAATATTAATATGTTTGTATTTAATATTGATGCTTTTGTAATATGAAGCTCTTTGTGATCAAAAACCCTTAAATCAGCAGTATTCTGCAGAGCTGAATATCAACAGTACTACTTTCCTCCAGACCAGAAAATAATAGCCATAGTAAGCAAGAAGTGAAGAGGTAACATGAGGCTGAATTTCAACTATGTGTATAGATAGAAAAAGCTATACCTTACAGACTTTCTGCAGAAACCTAGATATAGCTTTAACACCAATCTGTAGTAAAATGACTAACAGTATTGGCAAAGTAGCTATATGAGTATATGTACAAAATTTTTCAGTTCAAGAAAAGGTGAAAAAAACAAACAAACAAACAAACAAATCAGGTAGTGGACAGAGGGATTCCAACAGTAACTAAATGTAACTTGAAAAGTGCCCTTTTCATGTGACTCAAATGTAAATCTGCTTGCAGCAAAAACTGATGATACTGTCTGGCCTTTAGTTCATTTACCTTTGTGAACACAGAGCAACTTTATGAAGCCATCATCTTTTTTTCATTTTGTCCTCTTGTGCCTTACCAGCAAGAGTAAGCATCTATGTAAACCTCTACGAAAGCATAAATACTTTGTTGTGATTCTATATGTGAAACTGTCTTGCTGGGTTTAAAAATGATGTTGAAGAATGAAACTGATAATCCACTTATTTCAAATGAATCAAAGACCTGTATCCCTCTGCACCCTGTTCTGTCCATTTAAAAGACATCTGTGTACTTCTCTGGTGTGTATTGGGAAGAAAAGAGTAAATGAATGGAAGAACAGAGGGAAAAAGATCAGAAGCAGGAAATGTGAAAGCAATTTGTGGAAATTTGAGAAAATCAAGTATAGCCTAGCTAATGAGAGTAAGACAGGCAGGAAATCACAGTGCAGTGGTTTCAACAGTGCAGTGTACAGTTATGAGCATACAGACAAAAAAGACGTAATGAGTTTAATACAGGTAACACAGAATTTACCAAAATTTCCCTACTCATCGTAGATTATTAAAAAAAGAGAAATTTCCCAAATTTTTACTTACAGTTAATGGCTGTGAGGCTGACTTTGGAGCTTACTCCATCAGTATTTCAAGAGCTGTCATATTATCTCTATATACATTGGTACATATGACAACAGATTCACAGTTTATATTTATTTAATTAATAAGTTATAACCATAAAATTTTTACACAATGCTGCATTTTTGTAACATTTGTCTATAAAAACCTTTAATTAGCTCTAATGATAATGTACACTTGTAGGGTTAATGCAGAACAATTGCTGAAGCAAAAGCCCTGATGTTATGTCATAACAGACATACTGACATACCCAAAAGATCAAGTAGTGACTTTCAGTGTTAAAATCCAAGTCAGCGTGTATGAAATAACCAGCTGAGGCATTCTAGAATACAGAGTGAAACTTACCAATGCATCCACATATAGTTTTATGAAAATAAATAAATAAGTAAATGTGAATAGATAGAAGTGGATTCTGTTTTTTGTTTGTTTGTTTTGTTTGTTGAGATTTGGGATATCACTCTGACATACTGAGTTGTTTTTTCTTAATTGAATTAATTTAATTTCATATGATTTTCATGTTTTGGTGAAAATGTTGCAAAAATGCCTATTCATAAACTTGATTTGTACAGTTACTTTTACCCTCCTTATGGTATTTTTCTGCAATAATTTTATTGTTGATAGAGAATGAAATTTAGTCTTAGGCCTATAAACATGGAAATTTTGTTTTCAGCTATAGCTGATTAATTTCCAAACTATAAAAACTGAAGGGGATGACAGATCTTAAATACATCTTCACCTCTCATGGCATAGAACTGCTTCTCTGCCTGCTGGCTGTAATTCCCAGGAGTGTCAAAAGTTATGTCACAAAAGTAGCAAAATCATAGAATCATCAGATGGTTTGGGTTGGAAGAGACCTTAAAGATCATCTGATTTCAACACCCTTGTCATGGACAGGGACGCTTCCTACTAGACCAGGTTGCTCAAAGTCCCATCCAGCCTGGCCTTGAACACTTCCAGGGATGGGGTATCCACAGCTTCTCTGAGCAACCTGTGCCAGTGCCTCACCACCCTCTGAGTAAATAATTTCTTCCTTGTATCTAATCTAAATTTTCCTTCATGTCAGTAAAAGTGTGATTAGGCAAATGTATCTCAGTTCTTTCAGTGTGGGACACTACAAAGCATCTGTAATCACAGAATCACAGAATCACAGAATTTCTAGGTTGGAAGAGACCTCAAGATCATCGAGTCCAACCTCTGACCTAACACTAACAGTCCCCACTAAACCATATCCCTAAGCTCTACATCTAAACGACTTTTAAAGACCTCCAGGAATGGTGACTCCACCACTTCCCTGGGCAGCCCGTTCCAATGTCTAACAACCCTTTCGGTAAAGAAGTTCTTCCTAAGATCCAACCTAAAATTCCCCTGGCGCAACGTAAGCCCATTCCCCCTCGTCCTGTCACCAGGCACGTGGGAGAACAGACCAACCCCCACCTCGCTACAGCCTCCTTTGAGGTACCTGTAGAGAGCGATAAGGTCACCCCTGAGCCTCCTTTTCTCCAGGCTGAACAATCCCAGCTCCCTCAGCCGCTCCTCGTAGGACTTGTTCTCCAGGCCCCTCACCAGCTTAGTCGCCCTTCTCTGGACTCGCTCAAGCACCTTGATGTCCTTCTTGTAGCGAGGGGTCCAAAACTGAACGCAGTATTCGAGGTGCGGCCTCACCGGAGCCGAGTACAGGGGGACAGAAACAGTCAGTGACAGAAAGAGTAAACAACTATTGAAAAAAGTAATTATGGTCAGTTCTTACACTTCTGCCCAGCTGAAAATTTGCAGATGCTAGTACAGTTGGTAGCATGGAGGAATATGTATCAAAGGAAAGTGCATTTTCAAAAAGTTGGAAAAATCCAGATCAACATGTCATTGTATAACTGTATTGTCGGTATGCTATTCAATATTCCATATGATATAACCAATTATCTGTGGACTATGCTCAACTGTATCCAATTACAAGGTATGTCACTCATCCCATACATATCTGATGGTCTCACTATTTATTACTGTAAAGTACTGACACAAAAAGTGCAGTATCAAAAAACTAAAGCTATAGGAAAATCGATGGTAAAGAACTAAATCATGTTTTGAGCCTTCAGTTGTGAAATGCTATGTGCTTTATTTTAGAACAGATAGTGCTGGCTGTCTACCATCACAGCGATATGTGAACAGAAGCAATTCTATACATAATATTACGTTCCAACCCTATATTTACTGTTATTTAGAAAGATTTTTCAACGCTCTTACTTTCAAAGTGCAGTTTTTGAAATATATGGTCCTAGAACAGACACTCATGTGAACGACAGCTTGAGACCTGAAGAAAAAATGAATCTGATGTTTTGGGGGTTGGTGAACCCCTATTGTAACATTAGATTTGTCAGCCCTCTGAGGACCAGATAACAATATAGTGACGGTGGCTCATTGGCAAATGAGCACTTACTGTTAGGGAGTGTGTATGTGACCCCTGCCTTCTCTAGTGGAGCAGGCTCAGGATTTTGAAAGGTAATCCTTTTCTCCCAGAGCGTTGCAAGGTGTTGCTTGTGCAAGGTGTTGCAAATCTGCATGTTCATCTCAAGGTGTGACTGTCACATATAGGTTCAGATGGAGTTAGGGAAGATTGAGCTTCAGTGTCAGTGGTACATCGAGACAGCAGTGCTGCTGACAGTGGAACTGCTGTTTTGTTGTTTGGTCTCTGGAAAGGGCTTTGCTCAGAGGAGAGTTGGGAACCTCCACTGGAGTCAGAGCAACACTGTACAGAGAAACCTGTAAGACAAAATATCAGGTTCCCTGTCCTAAAAATATTCAAAATGTTGAAAAACTCAGATATTAAAATTAGGAGTTTGAAATATTAATTACAGGTAATATTTTAAGTAATATAGATATCACTGCTGGAGCTTCAAGGGTATTAGCTAAAACTTATTGGTTACAGGCCATATATAATTAAATATTGTCACTAAATAATTTTGAAGCAATAATGAACACGTTATATGTGTGAAATCTAAAATGCAGATTTACAGTGCTCATTGTGCTTTAAGATTATATGAAAGAGCTTTCTATCTTACTGATGGATTGTTAAAGAGAAAACAATGTCACCTTCACATTTCCTTGTGACTGTGCTTATAAACAACTCAACTTTTCTAAAACCTATATGGCTTTATTCCTAAACATAATTTCATAAACTGTTCACTATTCAGCATGGTATTTTCAAAAATATACATTTGGCACACGACTTGCAATTCCCCTTCCCTTCCCTTCCCTTCCCTTCCCTTCCCTTCCCTGCCCTGCCCTGCCCTGCCCTGCCCTGCCCTGCCCTGCCCTCCCCTCCCCCTCCCCTCCCCCTCCCCTCTCCCTTTCCCTCCCCCTTTCCCTTCCCCCTTCCTCTCCCCCTTCCTTTCCCCCTTCTCCTTTTCCATGCTTTGGACTTCAGTCACTGTAATTTAGGAGATCCCAATCTAGATGAAGTTTTATATTGCTCTCTATTTATAGGAGATTTATCATTCCTAATTACAGCATAAGTGGCTTATTATCACTATGAAATGCACTCATGTTTTTCAGAGTCCAACACTAATTTTAGACGTGTTTAAATAAGCTGCTTAAAATAACTACTTTTGAGTGGAAGTCAGAGACCAAGAGGTGACTCCATTGTCATTTCTAGAATCAAAACACTATCCAAATATTTGAAACCTGACAGAGAAATAAAACCCTCTATATGATCACAGCTTTCCCATGTCTTGGCTTTCAACAAGCCCAGCCAAGCCCAGCAAGTGGTGGCTGGGGCTAAGGCCAGACTATTAAAGATCACTTAAAGGGATGTATAGTCTTGCCATCACCACAGAACAACCCATTGCTTCTGAAGTCACTATCCAGCCAAGGCAATTTCTTCAGATTGGTGTTATCTCTGTCTTCTTTCCAACACTAAAAATGTAGAAACACTAGTTTGAGATCGATTCTGAATTTCTAGAAAAAGCACTGCTTTCAAAGCACCGCTTTGCTCATGCATGCATTTGCTCGTTTCAAGAGCCCTGCTGGCTCATGTCGAGCTTTTCATCCACCAGAACCCCCAAGGCTTTCTCTGCAGGACTGGTCTCAGTGAGTTCTTCTAATCTGTACTCATATCTGGGACTGCCCTGGCCCAGGTGCAACACCCAGCATTTAGATTTATTGAACTTCATTGGGTTCACATTTAGGTTCACATTATGTTCACATGGATCCATTTCTCAAGCTTTTTTCTGGTCCCTTTGGTTGGTATCTCCCTTCTTTGGTATCAACCGCACCACTTATCTTGGTGTCATCTGCAAATTTGCTGAGGGTGCACTCAGTCCCAGTGTCAACGTCATTGATTAAGATATTAAACAGTACCGATCTGAGGACAGACCCCTAAGGTACACTACTCATCACCAGCCTCTACTTGGACACAGAGCCATTGATCACCACTCTCTGGGTGCAACATTCAAGCCAGTTCCTTATCCACTGATTGATCTACCCTTCAAATCCATATCTCTCCAATTTGGAAACCAGGATGTCATGTGGGACCATGTCAAAGGTCTTGCAGTAGTCCAGGTAGATGACATCGATTGGTCTTCCTTTGTCAACTGATGCAGTCACTTTATCAAAGAAAGGCACCAGATTGGTCAGGCATGATTTACCCTTGGTGAAGCCATACTGGTTGTCTCAGATCACCTCTTTGTCTTGCATATGCCACGATACTGCTTCTAGGAGGATCTTTTCCATAATCTTGCCAGGCACAGAGGTGAATTATTGTATGTCTCACCAGATTCTTACCTGCCTTCTGCCTTTGAATGTATCCCAGCTTATGCCATGTTATTAGTTTAAATTATTTCTAACGTGATGATAGCAAGTATTGGGGAATCTTAGGAAGACAGTGAACAACAAGAAATTTTCTATTAAAAAATCTTGAGATCTTAATCAAATGTTTATTTTTTATAAAGACAAGACAAGTGAAGTCAGACTGAAGCAGGTAAGATATACAGTGGTCATAGCTCATGAGAAAGCTACCATGTTTTTATGGCATTTATTATGGTACATTTGACCTCATATGTATTGGTTTTGCTACAGTGAGAAAAAGTGATTTATTGCAGTAGTTAGTTTCTAGCATTCACTGAGGAAGAGGGAAAAGATTTTGTCTTCTACTGACCTGATAATCTGATTACAGTCTACTAGTACTATATAATACCAGTAACTGAAGCCATATTTATTCCATTAAATTCCCACAGGATTTTACTCAACTGAAGAAACAATATTGCTTTATTCTGAAAATAAGAAATGGAAAAGAGTAAAACAGCAAAACTCCTGCAAGACAAATGGCTATGTATATGTGGATTTTATTACCTTTGTGATTATAGTATAGCAGATTTCTAGCTGCCATGTTCTCGTTCTCAAATAATGCTTTGTTTCATTTTTCTACTATTACTGCTATGTTTTACATACATTCAAATAATATGAAAATAGGATACTGACTCGTTGAATGTATTCATGGGGAATACATTCACGTTTTGTACAGACATAAAATTCAGGCCTCTGTCTTTTAATTCTACATATATATCATTGAAAGAACTTAAAGAAACCAAAAGAGTTGATTTTATTTATTCAACTGAAGGAAAATGGTTATTTAAACATATTACAAAGTTTTACATAACATTTGTCTTAATTTTGTAGATCAAATTAATGAGACATAAACATTTAGTTCAAGAGGAAATTCCATAGTTTAGTAATACAATCTGAACTGAGAAGGTTTTCAAGTTATTTGGCCTACACTTCTGTAGTGGTTTTGCTCAAGTGGGCAGCCGAGCTCCACCACAACTGCACTCTCACTCCCATTCCCCAAAGGGAAAGGAGGAGAAAATATGATGCAAAGAGCTCAAGGGTTGAGATAAGGATGGGGAGATCACTCAACAATTATCGTGACCAGCAAAACAGACCCAGAGTAGGGAGATAGTAAGATTTATTGCCTATTACTAACAAGCTAGAGAAGTGAGAAACAAAGGAAAGACACAAAAAATGCTTTCATCCCATCCACCCTCTTCCACCTCCTCCCAGCCCCCCAGGGTGGCACAGGGGAATGGGGGAATAGGCGTTGTGGTCTGTCTACAGCACTTTGTCTCCGCTGCTCCTTCTCAGTCACTCTCTGCCCCTGCTCCAACATGGAGCCACTGCCACAGGATGCCGTCTTTCATGAACTGAGCCTGCGGGGGCTGCCCACAGGCAGCAGCTCCTCAAGAACTGCTCCCACATGGCTCTATACCACAGGGTCCATCCCCCAGAAGCAAACTGCTCCAGCACGGGTCCCCCACAGGTGGGCATCAGCTCCCCCCAGACCCCCTGCTCCTGCGTGGGCTCCTCTCCATGGGCTGCAGCTCTGGCCCAGCCCCCCTGCAGGGGCTCTCCATGGGCCACAGCCTCTGTCAGTGCACATCCACATGCTCCACCAGGGGCTCCTCCACGGGCTGCAGCGTGGAGATCTGCTCCATGTGGGACCCATGGGCTGCAGGGGGACCGCCTGCTCCACCAGGGGCCTCTCCACAGGCCGCAGGAGAACTGCTGCTGTGTGCCTGTAGCACCTCCTGCCCTCCTTCTTCACTGACTTTGGGGTCTGCAGGGCTGGTTCTCACTCCTCTCTCCCACCTGCTGTTCCAGCAGGTTTCTTTTCTTTCTTTCTTAAACCTGTACTCACAGAGGCACAAACAACATCACTTACTTGCTCAGCTCTGGCCGGCAGTGGGGCCCTTATTTAACACGGGGCAGCTTCTGGATTCTTCTCACAGCAGCCACCCCTACGGCCCCTCACTACCAAACCTTTCCATTTAAACCCACTATAGCTTCTTAACATCAGCTCATTCCTACATTACATTTTTTTTTTTTTTTTAATGTTTTTAACTATCTCAGTCATCACACCTCTCTTTATTTAGCATTAATGAAGCATTATGTTATCATACCAGTTTACTGTCCGGTATCATCTTAAAGCTTCTCTTAATATTTCTGGTTTCTTAGTTTCTTTGTCCTATTTACTGTGTCTTTTCCAGTTAATTTTTTTTTTTTTTTTTTTTTTTTTGCAGATGTTCTGTTATTATAATTAGTCTATTTTTTCACCATCTCTTAGCTTGTTTGCAAACCAATTTGAATTGATTTTTCTAATTAACTATTTGCATAATAATATAAAATGCTTTATTAAAGTCATTTCTAGACTATTACAATTCCCTCTCTTATTTATATTCTTAAAATTTGAGTATATTTTGTCTACTCTGATTACTCATTAAATCCATAATTTTATTGAACACAAAAAGTAATTTACTGAGCACTAAAAAAAAAAAAAATCCATTAAAACGAATAAAACTGATGTGTCTAAATCACATCTGTTGGGATTTCATGATCCATCCTTTAGCATTTTTCTGACTTTAATGTTATAAGCACAAATATGTAGTCAGGCCATAAAGTGAAATGCTAGAAATTTTGCTTAACTTGCCTTCTCCATTTCTTAGGATTCACATGTAAGCAGTTGTTTTTTTCAATATTCTACCTTTATAAATTATGAATGTAATCTGTCCTATTTCTCTCAGCCAGCTTGTTTGCGTCTGTCTGTCTGCATCCTTTGTGGTGGATGGGTGAGTGGGAGGGAGCTGGAATAGTAGTGTATAGTTTTACAGCTCTGCTGCCTTAAGTTTAATTGTACAGTTCTGTTAGATGCCCAGGTTGAGAACTGCTCTGGCATTAAACAAAATAATACTACCACAGTTTTATACTGAACATATTATTACTCTTTATACATAAAACATGCATCAGTAGCAACAAAATATTTGTATATAAATAAACATAACATTAACTAAACATCCATATCACATAACATAGCCGATGTCTTCAAGTTGCTATATGCAAAGGCAACTTGTAGACATTGTAGATCACTCTGTGCAGATTAATTGCCAAAAGAACAAAAAAAAAAAAAGTTAAAGAGGAGAAGATTAATTTCATCTAAATTGGATGTCTTTTGTTGTTGTTGTTAAGAGAATTGTTTAGGTTCCTTCTATTGTTGATGCAGAAAGGCAGGTGATAGTGTTAAATAAATGCTCAAAACTATAACCACCTGATACTAGACATAAAAAATCATATTTTTGCATTTGTGTCCAATTTCTGCACCTTCTAAATTTTTTAAGAATCAGAAGCCTAAAAACTGGTGTTTTATTTATTTATATATTTATATTTTTTAAAAGCTGTCTAAGATGAGAAGGATTTTAACTCAGTGTTCAATAGTTGCATCCAAGTAAGACAAGCAAAGACAGGTGAATAAATTTAGAACTACCACCACAGTTAGTATCTGCAAATGTCAACTCCAATACAACTTAAACTCCAAAAATATTTAAATGCATATTTTAAAATATGATCAGCTCACTTATGCTGACCACTATGTTATTAATTACAATAAAAATAGAACTATATCATATCATCTTGATAATCATCAATAGTAAGAGTATACTTTATGCATGCATGAACATGTTCTGAAGAAACCTCCTGCCTGCATTTAAAGTCGATAAAACTCCTTAATTAACAAATTTTAGTAGGTTAACAATAAATGGGAAAAGAAAATAATAAGAAATTATTCACCATTTCCATGTTCGTTGTGGAGAAATCCTGTAAACAGTTTCTTTAAACAAAATGTTTTTGAATGGAATGAGATAGTTTGAATTGTAATTTTGGACCTATTTTCCATATTTTAAAAGCTTTTTTTTTTTTTTTTTTTTTTTTTTAGCATGAAAAAATTGAAAATTCTGAAAAGGCAGAGGTTTGTATTTCTTATCGAAGTCCACAGCAACTGCAGCTTTTCAAGATCTTGCAATATTTTGTAAGACAGTTTACATGTGGTATAGAATGTATAAAGCACAAAGCTAAATGATGTCTTTCTATGTTCCAAGCACAACCATTGAAATATTCAAAGGTATATTTTTTCAAAAATCACATACCATTTACAGATGGTGAAATATAAACAGCTGTTTTCTCCAGAAAGAGGCATATATACAGGTAGAGATGAGATTTTTCAGAGTTAGAATAAGGCTCGTATAAAATATAAAGTCAAATGGAAAAGGAGAAAATGGAAAAGGAGAAAAAGAAATTGGAAAATAAGAAAGGAAAAGGAAAAAAGAAGAAGAAAAGAAGGAATGGGAAAAAAGAAAGAAAGAAAGAAAAAAAAAAGACAAATCGAATTCCAATATCTATCTAAACCTGAATTCAAGCAACGTTTGATACAAAGTCTATCAGTGCCAGCTTATTAGCTAAGACTATATGATGCTTTTGGCCTTTGGATGAGGGACCATTGATGACAGACACTAAAGTGAAAAAAAAATTAAAAAATCAATAGGACTTTGCTTCCTGATTCAGGTGGTTCTCTCTTTACTTTCTAAATGAATGGTGATATATCCAAATTATTGCTGGGATAATTATATATATATATATGTAATGCTATTAAGTATATCATTCAATTTCAGATATATTTAAAAATTTTAAAGATATTTTTACATTTTAAAAGTTGGCTACTGATTTATAAAAAGCCACGTTATGTACATTTACATTATCTCAGTGATAACTAAAAATTCCCACTGGATCAAAGGTTGCATGCTTCATTCCCAAAAGTAGAAAATGTATTTTAGAAGTTATGTTGCCATATCTTCTTGTGTATTTTAAATTTCCTGAAATGTTAATACAGTAAATACTATGCAAATTTTAGTTAAAAGTTACATACTTTGTGACAAGATCTTCACGAAAGAGGAAAAAAAACACTTTCTTATTTATTTGTCTGCTCTATTTGCTAATCATTTCTTCCCATAACTTAGTTATATTTTATGCAGATAACACATATAACACATCTAAAACTGCATATACAGCAGGTTTCATACTTACAAACATAAAGATATCCAAGCTGAGGTATCAAGGCTTGAAAAGTTTCCATTAGATATAAACACGTTTTAGATAGGATACAGTTTCACAAGCTGCAAATCCGTATTGATTATTGCTTAGGAAAATTTAAGTAACCATTGATCACCATGTCTTAACTCTTTCCTCCAAAAACTAAGCCAGTTCAAAGCTAGTTCACTTCTGTTATAGGCACTAAATGCAATTAAAAAAACAAACGAACAAACCCTAGCCAGTTAAATGGAATTATTAAAGTTTTGTCTTAATTTTCTCTGGCCTTTTTCTAACATCCAATTTCCTTTTCGACAGTAGTAATATTTAAATATACACAGAAAATAACAAGATGTTGGGAATTTTACAGATTAACTATTGATAAGTAAGGTTTCATTTTTTGCCTACAGCCCTTCTCTCTAGAGACTGCTTCAAGGTGCATCTTCCTGGTCTCTGCTACAAAGACGAGACTGGCCTTTTTAATTCTTCCTCTGTGATGCTGCTTTGCCTGCCAGACATGCTCAGGGACTTCCAGTCAGACTTTCGCACTTCAGAATACAATGGAGGCTGTTTTTTGAATAGGGCTGGCTAGGCATGGTCAGGCCCTTGGGGAAGCAAGTTGTTCTGTTGCAAACTTCACAGATTATCCTGCAGGTATCCTGTAACTGAAAGCAGATTTTCATGCCTTATAGTTGCTTACTATCTCTTACACTTGATATATGAATATTACATGCAAAATGACTAACAGAAGTGATCAGATTGAATCTGGAACAGAGTTGCATTAATACAGGATTCTGCTACCCTTTCATATCTCAAATACTATCCCAGTGTCAGTAATATTCTCTAAGATAAAAGTTAGTGCTCAAAGTGAATAGCAACTGGCAGTAGACTATGGCACCTTTTGTATATTTAGTTTATGAACTTGAAGTACCTTGACTTTGCTTTTGATCTAGAAGCTCATTAGAAGAAGAGAACAAATCAGGACTGTTTTATCAATTCATTCTTTATAATCTTTTATAAATAGATGGACTCTCACATCATATTATCCTAGGCTAACCCAGTAGATGATGTAGCTTCATGTAGTTCTAGTATTCCGGAAGGAGGTGGCAATATACATTATTCTCTGAACCTCTCTGCTTACCTAGGAAGAAACAGAAAGTCAGTGTAAAACAGGCAAAAAATGAAAAATGAGGTGAATCTCAAATCTTAATTAAGTGCATGTTTCATGATCATTTTCATTGTAAACTTTTGAAGAAGACTAGAAACAACAGTGCTTAAAATATTATAATCACAGATATTGAACTGGCTTTTACAAGGGTCAAGCAGTTGATACATTTTTCATAGCACTAAAGCACCCAAGATCTTTGGTGCATCTTGAAGCAGAAAACTGCTTCAGAATTTGTTTCAAACAAGTTTTCCTTCTTTTTCTCTCTACTAGAATGAAGTAAAATCAGATGTCAAACCCAGAGATCCTAATACAGCCAGTCGGTTCACAGATCAACATATTATTGCATGTTGAATGCAGGAGTAAACTTACAAATGTTTTTAGGTGCCTAACACACACTGAAATCACTGAGATTGAGGCCCTACAGTATCTTTGTGAACATTATTATATAATTTTACTTTAAAATTTCAATGTCAGTTAAGGTTGCTTGTTCCCTTTGTGTGTGTATGACTAGAGGAGAAACCTGTGCTTAACAGATTGACATAGTATTTCTTAGTTGGTTACTGCAATAGTTACAGAGCAATTTAGCAGACTCACTTCGTTTAAATAACAAGTAAACTGACAACCATGTAAACTGTAATATAAAATCTGATATTTTTTTTGAACAATATTATTCTGTTGCTTCAAATGATGTTATTAATTATTTCAGAACAGACAAGGGCTAAGGCCCAGTTATAGAGACATTTTTTAAAGGTCATTTCTGTTCAGTTGTCTAAGCATTCTGTAAGGTTATTCTTGTTATATCTATAGATAAACCAATAAAAAGCAAAAAATCTCTAGTTAAAGCCAATAGATTGAAAGCAGAATTTGAAAAGGATTAATATATTTATTGCATTCCTTCACAGAAGTATATTAAGAAATCCATATGAAAACTATAAAGAATTGAAAATAAAAGAAATTGTATAAGCAACTATTGACCTCTGGGAATTAAATTTTGAATTTTGAAAGGATGACAGGTAAAAAAAAAAATCTGTAGCAGTGCAATCATTTAAAAAAATATATATGAAATAGTTTCACAAAAATGGCTCTTCTTATTCTGTGTGATCATATTTGATTCTGCATAGGTTACTGAAAAATAAATGTATTTTGGAAGAGGAATTAACTAGGAGGAAAGCAAAAAAAAAGAAAAAAAAAAAAAAGGAGGAAAGCAAAAAAAAAAAAAAAAAAAAAAAAAAGCACAGTGTTTCTCAGAAAAAAATAATTTGATGAAAATTGGATAAAGGGTAGCAATACCCAATTTAATAGTCTTTTTTTAAACATTAACTATGTAGTTTATAATACAAGTAAGTCAATTTTATGAATGTGTTTTGTAGACAACCACTAGTGCAGTACAATAGCTCAAGGAAAAAATCAGAAAATTTCTTGCCTCAAAGTCCATTGCAAACATTTTTCACTATGAGACAGATATTGTCATTACAGATTAATATGAACAGATTGTCCTGAAAACTTGAACACTCAATGCTGCAAAGTACAAATCTTCCCATTACTGGTAAAAAAATGTCTTGCTAATGGAGTATTTATTATTTTCTTGTTTTGTAGATGTTTCCTCCCTGCCTATGGAAAATTGTTTGTCCCACTACAAATGGTGCCAAATGACACTATAAAGCCATTATTTTCTTACTCTGTGTCCTGGTTTCAGTTAGGACAGTTTCCTCCTAGTAGCTGGTGGAATGCTGTGTTTTGGATTAGGATGGGAAGAATGCTGATAACATGCCGATGTTTTGGTTGTTACAGAGCAGTGCTTGTACCAAGCCAAGGACTTTTCAGCTCCTCACTCTGTCCTGCCAGCAGGCAGGCTCGGGGTACAGCAACAGCTGGGAGGGGACAGTCCCAGGACAGCTGACCCAAACTGGCCAAAGGAGTATTCCATACCATCTGACGTCATGCTAAACAATATATAGGGGTAGCTAGCCAGGTTGGGGGGGCCGGCTGCTCGGGATAGACTGGGCATCGGTCAGCGGGTGGTGAGCAATTGCATTGTGCATCACTTGTTTCATATACACTATTATTATTATTATTATTATTATTGTTATTATTATTATTATTGTTTCCTATCTTAATAAACTGTCTCTATCTCAACTCTCGCTTCATTTTCCCGTTTCTCTCCCCCATCCCAGAGAGGGAGGGGGGAGGGTGAGCGAACGGCTGTGTGGTGTTTAGCTGCCGGGCGGGTTAAACCACAACACTCTGACAATCCCATTTTTAACTTTTTGTTGTAGCATCAGTATTAGAAGATTTTTTGATGATTTCATATATTTATTGTCTGCATATTCATCCTATAAAAGGATAATATCCATTAATTACATTGTCATAAGACCTTATTTTCATTGTGCAGTAAGTGCTTTTTTACTTCCATGACTTCTGAGGTATGGTGGCTGTTCTGCTGAATGACCTGAGAGTGAAATAGTAATACAGTATTAATCATTATGAGAGGTAAGCTTGGAAATTCATAAATTCACAGGAGAAGACTGTTTTCAGGACAATTTACTATTCAGACCTCATGTTCACACTGTGAATGATTGTAATTACATGCTGTGACAATAACACATTCATAATACAGTACAGAAATGAACTCATATTTTTAGTTCATTATTTAGGGCAGCAATTCACAACCAGCCATAGAAATAGGACAATACACAGGAAGCGATTTATCATTCATTTCAAGTTGGCAATGGAGAAAAGTAATTCCATAAAGTTTCTGACCCTTGCTCTTGGAAAAACTGTTAGTTTAGTCAAAAGTCTAAGAAGTCTTCATCACCCTAACATCACCCAGACTTATCATGTAGATCCATACTAAAAAGTACTTTTTTTTTTTGTGTGTGTGTGTGTGTGTGTGTGTGTGCGCGCGCTGTGGTAAATGGCATTGATTTATCAGGTTTATATAAAGCAAAATGCATGGTTTTTAGATGATGCTCACCTTTTCCCTAATATGAGCTATTATTTTGCAGTGTAATGATTAATTACACCTGTTATACTTTCTTTCTAAGGCTGACTGCTCTGCCAGGTTTTGCTGAGGTACATAAAAAAAATCCTTACATTGTGAGATATTTAACAGCATAGTCTACAGGATCTCTAAAAGCACAATTTTAATTGTGAAAATACTTTTCGTAAAATGCAAACTATTTTATGAGCGAGTCAGAATACAGCAAAGTCTAAGCTGATCAATGAAACCAAATGCTGCAGTTCAGATATTTTTACAGAAATGAAACATCAGAATATGGGATGATGGTCCAAAGAAAGCACCTTTGAACAACAGCAGAAATTCTGGAGTACATATGAAATACAGGATTACATATGAATATATAGGCTATTATGTGACAAACCTGTGGGGTATATATATATATATATAGTGGAGATACAAGGGAACAACATGAAGTGAACCACTTCCACCACCACAATTCAGAGGTATCCCAAATGTAAGAGATGCTATTAATGGTTATCATGTATAGGGATGTCGCGTTAAGGGGTGTAGCCAATTAACCGTTACGGGTCTGGTCGGATTCAGGGTACTGAACTACGACAATCATAGATTCACCAATAACACATTAACTGATATGGGTCTGGTCGGATTCAGAGCACTGAACTACCACAATCACGGATTCACCAATAACGTATACCCGCTCTTACTCTAGTCGCATTCAGTGAGAACTATCATGGCTAGGAACAATGCAGTTAGGTGCAATTTATTACAGCAACAGGTACACAGGTTCTTTGGATTGCTGGCAATAGTTACTGTCTGCAAAAGCAAGCTAGCATGCATGAAATATGCAGGTGCACAGCCTGGAAATTAACGCATTAAAAGGCACAAAGACTCTATAGAGATTTCTAAGTTTCCACGGAGACACACAGTATAACCAAGTATTCAAATCTCACCCAAAGGCATCCCAATGGGGGGGAAGAGAAGCTCAGCCTGTCAACTGATCCCAGAAGTCAGGAGGTCCTCGGGATGGTGTATTCCCTTGGGATGGTATCTCCCCAACAGTGGTATCTTCCCCAACATCCCCTCTCTCTTAGGCCAATTTATATTATTTTCTATCTTTCAGGTGGAGCTTGAGTGACTCTAGTCAAGCATATCTTAGTTATGATTGGTGAAAAGTTTTCCATCTCCATTTAAAGTAATAGGCTCTGAGAATTTCAGAGCACATGCTCTGTGAGGGGTGGTCACACCTTGAAGGTGGGTAGCTTTTGGGATGGATGTGTGTTTTGGTATTATAATGATATTATAATGAGCAAAAGTACACTAGAGTACAGCATTTGTCAAAACATGACAGGTCATTGGCTCAGGGTAGCAAAAAGTGCAGCTTATTGGTCTCGGTGTCCACAAGAACAATTGAGTCCCCACCTGGTCACAGAGCCTAGCTGTGGTGTCTCCACTCCACTCTACTCTCCATACTGTTCCTTAGAGCCAGTACACCAGGTTTCCCCAGAGCAATAGCATCTAAGGTTGGAAGCCTAAGGAACGCTCAGATAATGTAGCTACTCCCTACCCTGAAAGCCTCTTCAGTGCTGTACATTTTCTTTAAGATGTGAATGTTAGTTTTATTTTCCTAGTTACTTTAGGCAATTGCACCACAAGGGGGCCCAAAATCATGTAGATAATAAGGATTGAAAATAATTGTATTCTCACGTAGAGATAAAGGATTAAAAAGGATTCCATGTCTACAGGGAACTCTCTTCTCTTTAATTTTACCTTTGCTGAAGGTAATCAGATGCGCAGATCCAGATAAATTTGGAAGAGAACTCACAGTGTTGGTTTTCTTTCTGACAAGTGAATTGGGAAGTACACCAAGACCTGTGTGTCCCATGCTGGAAGAACCATAAGGGCTACATCGTGAATGTTAACGGAGATGTTGAGATTGTTCTTTTACAGTGGAAAGACTGTAAGGAATGTAGAGGGAAAACAAAATAAGTGCATTTGCACAAATTACACTCAGCAAATTACTTCCCACTCAATGCCTGGAAATATGTTGTTTTGCTCTAGACATAGTGTGTTGATACCATAATACAGATTAGTCAGTCCATGTCAACAGTCACTCTCAGATAATTCTCAGATACTGTTTGGGATATGAAACATTCATGGGATCTATCCTTTCCCATAGGTTGTTTGCCTCAATACCCCAGTTTTGAAGGTTGAGGAATAAGCCTAGATTTTGTCCATTTCCTATTAGTTGCCTTTAGTGTCTGGGAACATTCTTAAGAATGTTTAGTTTGCCAAAAATTTAGCAGAAGCTTAAATAACAGGTGAATACTCAGACTGCAGTGGTAAAATTGGGAAAAGTCAGGGCTTGCATTCATCAGAAGTCTAGATAAGCAGGTCAAAATGTTTCATTGTAACACAGAGTGCTAACTTATCTTTGAGAGTCCAGACAAATGATTTGACACTGTTCATCTGTCACTTTATTTTTAAGTTATTTAGGACAGGGACCTTACTCCCGTATTTATTTTTGATTACCCTCAGCTAACTTTTGGTGCTTCAAAGAAAATATTTTCATTGAACAGAAACTGAATTCTTCCTGCTGCTCTGGTCAATTTGCACTCTTAATTTTATCCCGACCCAAGGAATACAAGAAAGAACTTGTATTCCTTCAGCTAGATTTACAGTAGGCCCTTATAATGTTTCTGAAAGAAATATGAAGCAGGACATATATTACCTTAAAAGCCACTTTTATCCTTAACATAGTTCTCAGAAGAGACTCAAAAACTTACAAACAAGTAATTCCAGTTCTTACCACCTTGATAGACAGTGCTGCAGTATATCACATTACAGTATCTTCTCCTCTTTTCTTACTACTCAGTTGATGCTCTGATTTGTATCACATCTCTGTCAGGGCAGTATGAATCCTTGAGTGTCTGTAAGAGGACTCCATATTGGGAACTTTTTGTGCTGTCTCTGCTAAGCTGATGAGCTAACGTCTTTCCAGAGGCTTTATGTTTGGATCCATTTCAAGAAGGTCATTGCAGTATAATAACATTATTTAGAGTTCATGAATCAATGTTGATCTGCAGAAAGCCAGCTGGTCACCCAGAATTTGTTTCTCTTGTCCAGCTGAAAAACTGAATTAAATATGTCCCTAAATCTTCCTTTCAATATAAAAATTGCTCCCTTTACTCCAGCCATAAATGTTGAAAGGCTGTGAATTGGTGGAATATGTGATTTGTGGTAGAGTAACTTAAAACAGTGACATTAATAAGACCATCTTGCAGTTCAGATGTATTCTTTCTAATGAAAAATGTAAGAGCATTTATATTAAGGGAAAAAGTTACAGGCTTGTGTTAATGACTGGGGGAAAACAATCCAGAGGATCAAAATGGAATACATTTGAATTACATGGAGCATAATAGATAGCCCTAGAGTAAACACAAGGATGTATTTCACTCAAGAACTCAGCTGCAGTCATAAACTCTGAGAGGTTTATGAATGGCATCAGAGCCTCAGGAATTAATTCACAGCAATGCCATATGTTGTTATTTATAAAACCCACTTTATAATTACTACTACTAAACAATCCAATATTTGTAGTTGTAATATTTCAGAGATTAAATCATTAACTTGAAATGCTGCACTTCCTTTAGGTAACATCACCAAAACCACATTCAATTTCTTATCAAATAAGGTTTTAGGGGGATTGTATTTCATAACAAACTGACTCTTGCTGACTGGCGTTTTATACCACAATCAACTATTATGTTTAATAGGATTTTTTTGTGGACTGCAGTGCTACTAAACATAAGAGCAGTGGTCTCATTTTTGACTTGCAAAGATGCAGATTTATATTGTGTCCATTTGATATTTAGAGCATACAGTGTAACAAAATAATTACAGAAAAAGTGCTTGTTTTGTAAGGCATCAATTTTGTGAAATTAAAGGTTTTGGATAACTACCTATGATTTACACTTGAAATGGAGATGAACAAAATACTCCAAAGGAATAATTAAAAATAAATAAAAATAAAAATAAAATCATACATTTGAACAATCTCTTCCTGATTTCTACAAATTGTCTAAAACAATCCCTGGAGACAATGCTATTCTTGGAAGTTAACTGTGATTTTTCTTTCCATGATGACATCCCTCATCATACTCATTCTTGGTCTCTTCTCTTATACATAACATTATGGCAGTACAACCATCATGAGAAATCAAACATAAGTAAGGGAAAAATATTCATGCTCCCTGAAGCAGCTTGCAGTGACAGGCTATCTGAGCACAACTGAAAAACAACTTCAGGGAATCGGAACTATCTCACAGAAATCTTCCAGACAGCTCTGCACCCATTTCTAGTTATCTTGTCTTTCTCTTATTTTTTATTTTACACTTACCCCTTCCCCCCCCCCCCCCCCCCTTCCTATTTGCTTTGTAGTCATATAAAAATGAATACATACAAAAAGAGGCCTTTAATCAGTAATTATTATTTATGAAATGGCTTCTGGTCACTCAAATTCAATGTCTCTTTTATTGGAATATATAAAAAAAATGTCTTCTCATAGAAGATCTTGCATAGCTTGCTTAAATCATATTCTTATGTATTACATGTTGCACTGTATTGGTGAAATGTTTTGTGAGTATTAGCTGTTCTTGTTCTGCTTTGATCTTTGTTAATACGACATGCAATAAAAACGAGATAGAATGAAGAAAGCTAAGGAGGACATTAAATCCAATTTAATCCAGTTTAGATCTGGGGCTACCTGTCAGGATCTGAATATTCACTTGTAGAGTTCTTTCAAACATCTTTCTGGAGTGATTAATCAGCCCTCCATGGTCACTAGGCCCAGTTTGTCAAGTTTTTGCAAAATATGAATGGTTGAAGGGATGTCTCCTTTCATCATAGTCATTAAACAAAACAAACAAACAACAAAACACAACAAAACAAACAACAAAAAGGAAGAAAAACATTCCAATCTTGATTGCACTGAACTTTTCAGGAGAACTGCTAAGAGATTATTACTAGAAATAATAATAGCTCCAGTTTGACGCTCTCAGTTAAAACTTTCACCGTTTTCAACACAGTTGAAACTTTCAATGCAAGAGAATGACTTGGAGAAAAGTATTGTAGTAAAAATGTCATGATTTGATCTTAATTTTTTGAAGTGTTTCTTACAGTGATTTAATAAACATTTGTGTGGGCCTTATTGATAAGTAGTCTAGAAATTTGCTGTATATGAGCAAAAGTAAAGCTGAACTCACAGTATAAGTATATGCAGTATAAGTACAATTTTGATATGGGAAATAATGAACATCAGATAAGATATACAAATCCTACTTAATAAAAATATTAGTTTTCCTCTAGTTTCCACATTTTAGCTTAAGTTCGATACAGACAACCTCTTCTTGATAAAGAATACTGTAGCCAAATATTTTTAAGCTTATTCAAGGAGTCTCACTATGATTCTTATCTCCCTTCAGACCTGTAATATTAATTAATGCAACCAGGAATGCAAATAATTCTCATTTATTTCCCCATTACACCACTGCTTGTCATTTCTCTTTTCAGAGATTCTTGTGTTGCTCTGGCAAACCAGGTACCATCTGTTTGTCAACTCTTGTAGACTTCATTTATATGTAACACATAACACATAAAATTATGAAGAGTTTATCTTGTCATCTTCATATTTTATACCATCCAGTAAAAGGCAAATGTACCTGAGGAAGACATACAAATGAATTCTTGATTAAGATTAGACAAGTTAATCATGTACTTTTGCAGCAGACAGATTTACAGGATCAAAAATTCAAACCTTATTTAAAGGTATACCAAAATAATGTGCTACTTCTTAATTTAATCAGTAGTCCATCTCTAAAAGAAGCAGAACAAAGTAGTTCACAACTGAAATAATGCAGACTATAAATTTATCTTTAACCACTGGAGTTATTTATACAAAAGAAATCCAAAAGGTGGAAAATGAAAATTGGAGCTTAGTGGTAACACAGCACAGCATATGTCATCATATGACGATGACGTCAGCACAACTTAAAGAGTTGGCTGTCATCATCACAGGACATCTCTCAATTATTTTTCAACAATCTTGGGAATCTGGAGAGGTCCCGGTAGACTGGAAGCTGGCAAATCTTGTGCCAATTGTCAAGAAGGGTAAGAAAGAAGACCCTGGCAACTACAGGCCTGTCAGACTCATGTCAGTGCCTGGTAACATTATGGAGAAGATGATTCTTGAAGCTACTGAAGTGCACCTGGGGGACAATGCAGTCATTGGTCCCAGCCAGCACGGGTTCATGAGGGGTAGGTCCTGCCTAACAAATTTGATTTCCTTTTACGATAAGATCACCCATCTAGTCGACCAAGGGAAACCAGCTGATGTGATCTTTTTGGACTTCAGCAAGGCTTTCAACACGGTTTTCCATAGGATCCTACTGGACAAAATGTCCAGCATACAGCTTAACAAAAACATCATACGATGGGTGAACAACTCGCTGATGGGAAGGGCTCAAAGTGTTGTGGTAAATGGGGCCACATCAGGCTGGTGGAAGGCCTCTAGTGGGGTCCCTCAAGGCTCTATCCTAGGGCCAGTCCTCTTCAATGTCTTTATAAATGATTTGGATGTTGGACTAGAAGATGTTTTGAGCAAATTTGCCGACAACACCAAACTTGGAGGAGTTGTAGACTCGAACAAGGGTGGGAAGGCCTTGCAGAGAGATCTGGACAGGTTGGAGAACTGGGCGATCACCAGCCGCATTAAGTTTAACAAAAGCAAGTGCTGGGTCCTGCACCTGGGACAAGGCAACCCTGGCTGTACATACAGACTGGGCGACGAGACGCTGGAGTGCAGCCCTGCAGAGAGGGATCTGGGGGTCTTGGTCTACAGCAAATTGAATATGTGTGCCCTGGCAGCCAGGAGGGCCAACCTTATCCTGGGGTGCATCAAGCATGGCATCGCTAGTTGGGCGTGGGAAGTGATCGTCCCTCTCTACTCTGCGCTGGTGCAGCCTCACCTTGAGTACTGTGTGCAGTTCTGGGCACTACAGTACAAAAAAGGACATTAAGCTGTTGGAGAGTGTCCAGAGGAGGGCGACAAAGATGGTGAAGGGCCTGAAGGGGATGACATATGAGGAGCGGCTGAGGTCACTGGGCCTGTTCAGCCTGGAGGAGAGGAGGCTGAGGGGAGACCTCATCACGGTCTACAACTTCCTTGCGAGGGGGAGTGGAGAGGCAGGTGACCTATTCTCCATAAACACCAATGATAGGATCCACGGGAATGGTGTTAAGCTGAGGCAGGGAATGTACAGGCTGGACATCAGGAGGAGGTTCTTCACTGAGAGGGCGGTTGCGCACCGGAACAGGCTCCCCAGTGAAGTAGTCACTGCACCAAGCCTGTATGAATTTAAGAAGTGTTTGGACTGTGCACTTAGTCACATGGTCTAAACTTTTGGGTAGACCTGTGTGGTGCGAGGAGTTGGACTTGATGATCCTTATGGGTCCCTTCCAACTTGGAATATTCTATGATTCTATGATTCTATGATATCAGCTGACTGAAAACTAACAGTGCAAATATAATGTACTCCAAAAACCTAGGAATGTCCTGTAGGGTTTCTCAGATCCCACAGGGAAGAAGCAATGTATTTTACTAGAGGAAAGAAAAGTTTTGTTTTTTTTTTTTTTTTTTTTTTTTTTTTTTTCTAACTTTGCAAACTTTCCACTGTTGGGAAACACTGTTCTCTAGGCTTGCCTTTTGAGAACACAGAAACCCCATGAGAGTGGTACCTAAGATAATGCCCACTTCTTACTCTTGGAAGAAAGAGATTGATGTCTATCATAATAAAGAGGAAATCGAAAAGTAATTGATCTGTATGGGATTCCATTTTTAAACTACTATTGTTTAACATATCTATATTTATATCATATTTATCACAGAATCACATAATTGTTGAGGATGGAGGACACTTCTGGAACTCATCTCCAGATAGATAGTATAGTGCAATGCTGTACAGGGTTGCCTGAGATAATTCCAACAAAGGTAATATGGACATCCAGAGCCTAGTAAAGTCATGTAAATATGGCACAAGAAGGAAAGAATAGAGACCTATGTGGCTAAAAGTGACTGAACAGATTTTTTTTTTTTTTTTTTTTTTTTAAATAGGATTTTATCTGTCTTCACTTTGCTAATCACGCAGACCTGCATTTAACAATGTAACATGAGGTTAAAAATCTGATCATTTCTGGGCTAAGATTTGCAGAAAAGAGTGGATGAGTGGTGTAGGGAGGAAGCAGCCCTAAGGGGAAT
The DNA here is from genome assembly GCA_011076525.1 of Nettapus auritus. Taxonomy (NCBI): domain Eukaryota; kingdom Metazoa; phylum Chordata; class Aves; order Anseriformes; family Anatidae; genus Nettapus; species Nettapus auritus. The sequence continues at coordinate 112,511,115 of CM021766.1, read as the reverse complement.
TAATAGGCCCTCTTCTGCATAAGCTCACATTTCCATGACATGACTTCCAGGTACACAGACCCTGCATTTGAGATGAAAAATATTTGTTCCTAGATAGAATAGAATAGAACAGAACAGAACAGAATAATAAAATAAAATAAAATAAAATAAAATAAAATAAAATAAAATAAATATGAAATGAAATGAAATAAAATAAAATTAAAATTAAGGAATTTCCAGTAGAGATCTACATTTTTACAAAACTACACAAATACAGTGCACTGAAGATAGTTTATTTATTGAGAATATGAGGCATGTAGGCACCACTGACCACTTGAGGGAGGATTATCTTAAAATTTTTATCTCCTTTCTGGTTCTGTAGTGGTAAACAGAAGAGCTGAAACATCTTATAAGTTGTTATCTTCTATCAGAGAGTCAATACTAGAAACTTCAGAGGAAGAAGTTTTCCTCCGCAGCAATCTGTGAAACGAACTCCTCCTGTGCATAGATGTCAGCTCCCCATATACCTCTAACAGGAGTTGGTGGAAGCCTGAAGATTTAATGCTCCTTCCATAAAAAATAATGTTTTGTTAAATTAATTAAGTATGGATATGCAAATTAATGCCTTTCCTGTTTCTGAGTCCCCCTAAATTCTTCTCATCAACATTTCTCTTTGGTAGTGAGTTCTGCAAATCAATTATAGATTTTGGCACTCAGTATTTTGGTGTACAAGTTGCCAGGGAGCAGCAAGAGTGGAGTTGCTGCTGGTGGGAAGAGGTGTTGGGAGCTGATGGTGGCTGTGGCATAGGCCCTGCTGTGTCTACTCAACAGGACACTGGACCATGGTGAGGACCAGCTGGGCAAGTCAGGGTGGTGACAGCCATGGGCCCCACTGGCTCCATGAAAACCAGGGAAGACAAGGTAGCAGGCCTGGGTCAGCCCAGGAGATACAGAATAAAAACAGTCTAGGGATAGGGACACGGAGGCAGCGACTGACATGAAATAGGGTTCTGGGCCCTGTGCATGGTGGATATAGGCCCCCAGGAGGCTGGGCAGTCCCAGTAGGTCCCAGAGAGTCATCTTTAATTCCCCCAATTTTAAGTTCGTTGAGCGGACTCTTGTCTTTGTGCTCTGAGACATGGAAAAGTGTAATTCCCAGTCATCTCTCTCTCTCTCTTTTACACAACAGTCATATCATTCTATCACTCTGTCTTTTACACAATTGGAAAAGTATTTCAGATACTTTGATCATGTCCTTTCTTTGTATTTCCAAAGTAAAAAAATAGTAATAAAAGAAATCCTAATCTCTCTATTACTTTGTCTCTGAGATACGTTTGAGGATTCAACATTAGTTTGTGAGCTGACCTTGACTCTGCCCTCACAATGCATTTTCTGAGACAAGATGACCAGTACTGTGTCCAGGATGTACAGCATCCATCCATTTATAGAAAGATATAATGCTATTTATATATTCAGTCTGTTATGTTTCCTGTAATGAAGCTCATCAATAGCTCCTCTGAATATCTGCTGAGTAGCACCAGCTTTATTTGAGTTCTGCTGTTAAACTGAGGTCCCCTTGCTGTGTTGCCATAATCATTAAGTGTTACATACATTACAATCATTAAGCTACAGATGTTGTAAGATGTAGGAATTGTTTATTTCAAGCACACATTTGTACCTATTGGTGTTGAACTGCATTTGTTATCACACCATCCTTTCAGGGCCCTTGCACAAATTTGCTGCACAGCATGCACCACATTAGCAGGTGCTGGTGTGGAGACTGGAGGCCCTCTGTCCTCTGTCTGGTAGTTCGTCTGTGTCAGCTTTTCTTCTGGGATGTGTGTGGAGGAAAGAAAGTGTGATGCCTGTACTTTGGATCCAGTCCAGGAGTCATGAGGTATTCACAACATTCGTGGGTGCAGTGGACAGAGCAGGACTCACCTTTTATAACACAATAATGCACACACACTTAGGACAATACCCATGAAGTATTTTCAGTTTATCTCATTGGAGCAAGTAGATCCCCCAGCCCCCTGGAAGATTCCCTGTACCCACTGGCTATCTCCCAGGACAGGGATGAAGGCTTTTCCAGCTTTTCCGTCTCATATTGTAGCTACATTACTGCATTAAAAAAATAAAAATTAAAATTAATTACATCAGAAGAAGGTAGGGCAAGAATCGAGAAAGTTGAAAATTTCTTCAGCTATTCACCTGAATTTCCACTTGTTGAGCAAATCCTTCACAGATGTCTGGAAATTCACCCAGTTTTTATTGGTAACATTTTAAAGGAAAGAAGCTATAACTTTGTTTTTTGGAATGGCCTGACTTTATTGGTGAATAGCTGGTATGCTCTGGATCAGAAACTATCCTCAAATCAAAAGATTTTGGCAAGATTTTTGCATTTTTGAATCCAAAGAGAGTTGGGAAGCAGCTGACATCTGCATAAATTAAAAGCAGGTGAAAATTGATAAATTTTGGATTGTCTGTTGTCTAAATAACATTTTTGTTGTTGTTTTTTAAGTATGAAAAAAATATGAAAATTGAGTGACTTATGGGAATTTACTCTAATTTAAAGTCAGTAATTTTTTAACATTACAGCAAACTCAGGCAGTCCAGGTGAAGAAAGACCTAGACATAAATAAATAAATAAATGTATTTTATGAAAATCTGTGCTTCTCAGATTCCATCTTGATATTCCACATATATTAAATGCTGTTATCATTCTTGAGGTTTTGAGTGCAAGTAGGCCCATTGATTCTTCATGAAAATACCGGTTTCAACTGTATTTGAAAAATGTTGTCAGAATTTAGTAAGATCATTTCTGTTTGCTGCAAACTTTAAGCAGTGGGATCCATATCCTCCAGTTTTGAGAAAGAAAGTCTGAGTGAGTCTTTCCAAATATGTGTGTGGTTTCCTACAGTATAATTATAGCAAGTTATATTTTTTCAACAAATTCAATTTGTCATTCATTGCTTTAATTTAATAATATGATAATAAGCTTCAGACTTGGTGTACTCATTCAGATGAAGTCCTGTGCTCCTAATTATTTTAAATCAAAGATGAAACAAATAAGAAAATTAGATCTTAAGTTAGAAAATGGATTGTTTTCATTACAAAGCTAGCATTAGTGCTTAATGAGATTGCATACACATGACTACATATCAGAGCACAGCCATAAACATCATAAAATGTAAAAATAATTAGGTGACCTTTTCACAAACTATTTTCAGTGACAGAACTATGACCTTCTTAGATTGTGTTCTGAACTTTTGGCATACCATTGATTGCAAAATCAGTGTATGTAATGAAAGCAAGTCTTAGTATGCCATAAATTGTTTCACAAGGCAGAGATGACAGCATATGAGACGTGTTGAAAGCTCTAATGTAAATTATTTAGACTGCTTGCATGATGCAAACCTCTCTGCTCAAAGAGATTAATCAGTTCCTTAATTTGATAGGAATTTTAATTGGATACAACAACCAGGGGTGCACGTATTGTTTAGCTACCTAATTCATTGGCCATTTAATTGAGGCTAGCCTAATCTTTTCATTGTTGTTACATATATTAAAGTAAAAAGACAAGATGATTTAATTGTGGATCTTGCAACAGGAAGGCCGTAAGCCTTAAGCATTATGTTGAAAATACAGCATGCATATTGCAGAGTTAATTATATAGTCTTGGAACAGTATGGCATGATGTATACTCCTAACCATCACCAGTGGTAGAATATACCTTCCAATAATATAAGCAATAAAATAGGCACATCAAATTGGAGGAAACATCTGCACAAGACATACTTCATTGATTTGTCAGTTGGCTGCTGCTTATTAGTTTCTTAGGCTATTATACTTAACAAACTTAAGTTTAAATATGTCTTTACTCAGTTCAGTTTAAATGCTGTTTTCTCTCATGAAAATGGCCGATCATTTAAAAGCCTATCTATACAAATACATAGCAAGCTGTATTAAACACACATCAAGGTACAATTTTCTGCTAATCTTTATCCCAAAATATTTTTGCAAACAGAGGTTTAGAAACAAGAATTTAAGGTAAATTAGGAAAATGTTTCTCTTGTCATTGACAAGTTGCATGTTTTGAGGTTAACACATTTAGGAAAAGAAATGAAGAGAAATTGTTCAGGAAAAAAAAAAAAAAAAGTATGCTGTTGAATCAAGGTCAGATTTACACAGTATGAAATGTAGCTTTATGTTATAGAAGCTGAAGTCCTGTCCTTCCACGCAGCTGAAGAAATTGGGAGTGGTGATTATTCTAACCTAGCTATTATCTCTAGAAATAATGTTTTTGCAGAAGCTAGGTTAATGAGGTAAGGGCTGGTGATCTGCTAATTAAAAATCTAAAAATAGGACTAGTGATAAATGGTGTGTCAAAATATCCTAACTAAGGAAGAATCCATAAGTTAGCAGTGATCAATGCACAGCTCTGATTTCATGACACTGCGTATTCATTTAATGAACCTCTTCTTTTATCTGTTAATTACTACTATGCTTTCTGGATTAAGACTGTAGCACATTCTTAGGAGAATCTGTGCATTGTCTAGTTCAAGTTTATTTATGAATATTTATTAGTTTGCTAGCATACCAGAATCTTCTTAGTAGCTGACACATTATCTCACACTAATAAGGGCTTTTGTTTGACATGGAAAGCAGTTGCTTTACATTGGAATGACTGTTGAAGCTCAGTGCATGTCTTTCAGAATAGCAAAGGAAATTGGGAAGCTAAATATACTGACTGGTATTTTCAAACAGGCCCAGCTGAATTATATAACGTATTTGCATGATATGACATTGAGAGTGGTACACAGGCCCATTTTTAATTCTAAACAGAAACATCTGGACAGTAATTATACAGTTAATGGAAAATCATCTTTTTCAGTTCATTTCTGAAAACAATATTTATTCCAAACTTAATGCAGTGAAGTGTGGATTCAGATAAAGCAAATTATTTATTTATTTATTTATTTATTTATTTTTCCAAACTGAACGTAATTTACTGGATAATATTGTTGGTGTTATTTACCACTTTACTGGAGTATATTATGGACTCTACTTAAACCTGAGCTATTTGTTTATCTTGACTTGCAAATATAAAAAGATTGTGAAAGACTTTTTTTTGCAAGCCAAGACTAGTAAAAAAATATAGAAAAAGCAGCAGAGCTGCAAGAATGCAGTATAAATTCTGCAAAATTTCACTATATATAAAATATCAAATCCATGCAAAACTGTCAGCCTCTGGAAATATTAACTGATACCGACCATTGGTCTTGTGTCTTCAACAGCAAGGATCCAAAAAGCAAACTTGCCCACCTTCTGCTGACCTAAGCTGTCCCTATAAATGTTATTAATTTCAAAGCTACACTTTTCTGTCCTATTGAGGTTATTAATGATCAAGGCTCAAGAGATCTAAAAAATGAATTTATTGGTTTGGAACAAAACATGAGATGTATTACCTATTTCTAGGCATGGACTGTCTCTTGGAAGGCCAAGGTGTCTTAGTGACTATTAGAGACAATCAAATAGGAGATAGCCCTGATAGTATATCTATCAACCTGTGAAACTATTCAATAGTTTCACAGGTTGAATATCACGTTGGATAGTGTCACATGGATTCCTAATTCTCTAAATGCTTAGATTAGGAATCTCATTAAAGCCCTGTGATATTGTTCTCTTCTTATGAGAGAAAGACCTAAATGTGAACTGGGGACAAGGAGGACTTGGTGCATGTCAAATACTGCTACATCAGCCTTTGAGCATTACCATGTCCTTGCATCCACTACTTTAAACGTAACCACAGCGCTTAAGGCAAAAATGGACCTTTAGACTATTCAATCTGATGTATAAAACAGGTCATTAAATTTCATCCAGTTACTTTTATACCAAACCCAATAATTTATGTCTGACTAAAGTTTGTTTTGTGATGCTAAAGGATATTAATTAATGCATAATACAGTGCTGGAAAGAAGCCAGATCCTATAGCAATGAAATCTTACATGGAATAGAATACACAGAAAGAGTAAAACATGCTGAGAAGCTCTGTTGGAAAAAGCAAAAACCCAATCTGGATATCTGGGTATGAAGGGAAATAAATAAAGAAAGAAATAAATGCAAAGACTTTTCCTTGTGAATGAGTTATGTAATTTACAGACAAGATTCTAAACAGAGAAACAGAGAAACAAGAAGAACTTACATGTTACCTCTACAGATGTGCACAGAACACTTCAAATCCCAAACAGCAGTTATTTAATGTATTACTCTTAATGCCTTTTAGGACTTTGTTAACAAGCATTTAAATTTCCATTCTTTGAATCATCTTGGCTGCAGTATGCTTGTCTGTCCTGGTTTCAGTTAGGACAGTTTTCCTCCCAGTAGCTGGCAGAGTGCTGTGTTTTGGATTAGGATGAGAAGAATGCTGATAACATGCCAATGTTTTGGTTGTTGCAGAGCAGTGCTTGTACCAAGCCAAGGACTTTTCAGCTCCTCGCTCTGTCCTGCCAGCAGGCAGGCTGAGGGTGCAGCAAGAGTTGGGAGGGGACAGTCCCAGGACAGCTGACCCAAACTGGCCAAAGGAGTATTCCATACCATCTGACGTCATGCTAAACAATATGGGTGGCTAGCCGGGATGGGGGGGGCCGGCTGCTCGGGATAGACTGGGCATCGGTCAGCAGGTGGTGAGCAATTGCATTGTGCATCACTTGTTTCATACACATTATTATTATTATTATTATTATTATTATTATTATTATTATTATTATTGTTTCCTATCTTAATAAACTGTCTCTATCTCAACTCTCGTTTCACTTTTCCGTTTCTCTCCCCCATCCTGGAGGGGGAGGGGGGAGGGTGAGCGAACGGCTGTGTGGTGTTTAGCTGCTGGCCAGGTTAAACCACAACATTGTCTCTAATTGTATCTTTTCTCTGACTTGACCCAAGAGTGAGATGATTTACCACCCTGATTTACCACCCTGATTTACTCTTACCCTTAACTGTGCCAGCCTAGTCGGCTCCAGATTTAATCAAGCGTTCACAATGTCAGTGTTTCATTTTCACCTTTACTTATTTTATGTGAAATGACATTGATCACTAGTCAAATGATTAGCTGGAATTCTGTGGTTTTGCCTCCACTTTTACAGGCATTACCTGACTTACATTTTATTTTTTCAGTGCTTTCTCCTATGTGCAACTATTTTCATAAGATATTTTGATTCATAACCTATGTATTTTAATAGTGTCCTATGATCATAATGAAATGCAGGCTCTTTCTTTTATATTCACATCCAAATACAATATGTCTGCCATCCGTCCAATGTGCAGGTATGCTCTTTACATGTTTTGTGTGGTATTTGCACTTCAGGATTTTATCTTCTGAACTCTGACTCATCTCCTCAGTGGTTTCTACCTCTCTCTGTAGGATGTGTAGGAACACAGTTTTTTAACTGTCATCTTCAAATTTATAACTTTCTAGAGTACACTGTGTGAATAACCCCACTGTACATATTTCAGAGGCTGATTGGAAGAAAAATTATGTCTGGCTTCAATCTCTCTCTTTTTTTTTTTTTTTTTTTTTTTTTCTTTCTTTCTGTTCCAGTACAGTGATATTCTTTCAGTAATCATAAAGATTACATTATGAATAAACCTGAAATCTATACGTTAACAGAATTATGCAATATAAGGTGAACAGGTGAAAGAATTATGAGGATGGCTTTTTGTCTTGTGGTTAGGAAAATATTTAAAATGAGAATATTTGAACTCATGCCTGATGAGCACCTTAGCTATCAGATTAACAGGTAGCCTTGGTAATAAAAAAGCATGCTTTTTCCTCATGAAGTTGTTCCAGTCTATATTTGGAAGTCCTGGTGAACAGCAGGCTGACCATGAGTCAGCCATGCGCCCTTGGGGTCAAGAAGGCCAATGGTATCCTGGGGTGTATGTGGAAGAGTGTTGCCAGCAGGTCAAGGGAAGTCATCCTCCCCCTCTCCTCAGCCCTGGTGAGGCCACACCTGGATTATTGTGTCTAGTTCTGGGCTCCCCGGTACAAGAACGATGTGGAACTACTGGTACGAGTCCAGAGGAGGGCTATGAAGATGATTAGAGGACTGGAGCACCTTTACGAGGACAGGCTGAAAGAACTGGGCCTGTTTAGCCTGGAAAAGGGGAGACTGAGGGAAGACCTCGTTCATGTGCATAAATATCTGAATAAATATCTGAAGGGAGGGTGTTGACAGGATGGAGCTGGTCTCTTTTCATTTGTGCCCATTGACAGCATGAGAGGCAACGGGCACAAACTGAAGCACAGGAGGTTCCATCTCAGTATGAGGGGGCAGTTCTTTACTGTGAGGGTAACAGAGGAACGGGTTTTCCAGAGAGGCTGTAGAGTCTCCTTCTCTGGAGATATTAAAAACCTGCTTGGATGCCATTTTGTGCAACATGCTCTAGGTGATCCTGCTTGGCGGGGGGGTTGGACTAGATGATCTTCAGAGGTCCCTTCCAACCCTGCCCATTTCTGTGATTTCTGTGATTCTGTGATTCTCTGATACATCTGTGAATGGGATTTGGCACTGAAATAACCCCACTCATATTCGGGCTTAACAACAGGATCATAAAAATACTTTCTCTCTCTCCGTGTTAGAAAATATTTATTTTGGACTCATATAACAGGAGATCAACTCAAGATAGAACTAAGGTTGGAGACATGGTTGATCCACGATAATTCTTCAGGTGAACTGTTTTACCCTAGTAAGTGCAACGTAATTTAAATCAGATTAGTCCTATTTTCACTGCAGTCTGAACTAACACTGTTGCTTTGTGTTTGCCACACGGGTAGAGCATGCATACTTATCATAGATGGAAGGTAATGTTTTACAAAGGGAACATTGTTGTCCCCTTTGCTTCCATACATTATACTTGCACTCAGTTCTTATACTCAAAATAACTCAAATGTTGAGAGATGCCCACTTCAGCTGTGTTGCGGATGACAAATTTGCGAAACTTTACTCAAATTTTAATCCGTATTCCTTCAGCTTCGATGCTGCGAACTATAGAAATAACGTATATCAAATATAAATATTTTTGAAATGTTCAATTCAATATTCAATTCAGAATGATACAGATACTAAAAATAGAATCTAAACCACAAGTTGGCTGATTTCTAAATAAAATCTGTAGAGTAAAGATATAAAGTTCAGCATAAGTCTTTATTTCAGTAATACCATGATCTAATCCCATTCTCTAACTAGAGAATTGAATATATTTCTTAATATAACATCACAAGGTAATTGATTTTTAAATATAACAAAATAGGGAAGGTATATATACAAGTGTATTGCAAATAACTTGCAATACACTAAAACCTGTCTTTATCTTAAATAGATTTATCTTACATAAAGAAATGATTAATTTTGCAGAACTCCAAGCACCCCTGATGGAATACTTCATACTTCATGTTAAAAGTAATAAAATAAAATAAAATAATAGTTTTGTTTCACCTAAGTATATTTTTAATTCCCACTACTATATTCCTCTCCTCTTTATGCTGCATTTTATTCAGGTAGTAACAGGAAAAAATAAAAATAAAAATAAAAATGAATGTATAAAAAGGAAATGTTCTAAGTCACTCACTGTATTATCACAAATTGTGTGATACATGATTTTGCTAAATAAACTTCACAGGGGAAAATATGTGAAAGGTGTATAATCCCGGTCTTCTGGAATATTTATTCATATTAATGCAGTGCACAGTTAAAATTGTTTTTGTGCATGTCTGTTTCAGACCAGTCATAACAAAAATGAATAAAGAAAATAATTATAAATAATTTAATGAAACTCTGTCAATCGAAATAGGAAATGTTATATGCATGTAAGGGTGATTATCTTTGCCAGGATGGCTTCCCATGTTACACAAAGGAACTATGTAAACAACTATTCTGCATATGCTTGTGAATAATTCAACACAGTTAAACAAGAAATAACCTATTCTAATGTATCTGCACATAATGACCACTTACTATAACTATAGAAACTATAGGTTATTGTTCACTGAATGTGTGTGTGCAACAAAGGGATTAGGGTTTATAGCAGTCTCTAAAGTCATGTATGTAATTTTTTAAGGTAAAGTAGACCTGTAGAAAAAGAAGTAGTAGGGGTAATTAATGTGCTCTTTTCAGGTAAGCCATTATAAGCCTTAATTCTTGTACTGGGGTACATTGCTAATAAGGAAGGTCATTGCTGATTTCCAGTTGTGGTAGCCAGATGTGTCCATAGCTTCTGAATATACAGGTCCTCAAGTGTTTGTGCTCCTCACAATTTTTGCAGAGAGTTTAAAGATAAGATCTAATCAAAAAATGATATGTCAATGGTTCCTGTGACAAATAACAATCATCTACAGGGTGTAAATTGCAGCACGTGTCAAAAGAATGTTATGTGAAAGATGCTTGGAGTCATTCCCAACATTACTTCAAGGACAATCCATTTGCGGCAAATCATGGAGCAGTCCTACTCACCATGGTAAACATTACTTTTATACTTCTACTTCATAAGTGATAAACTATGAAAAAAGGAAGACTGAATGATGCAAAGTATCTACTCATTTTAGTATAGAAATATAAGCAAGATCAAAAAAAGTGAGGCTGAAAGACTTCTCATAACACAGAGTACATAGTACATCAGTTTGCCTGAACACAGTAACAACACAAAATATTCATAAAATGTAAAGTGTGGCCTGGTGGCTTATAATACATCATTTCTATTCCAAAGGAAAATTATTTTTACCCTGTTTTCATTCCAGATCCATATGAAACTACGCATTTTTCAAGCTTTACTATCAAAAAGAATTTCTGTCAAGCTTGTTTTGGCAACATCGGCATATGTAGCTGCAATAATATTTTGTGGTCCATCAAAACAAGATAAGAATGATATACTCTGCTGACAGCTAATAGACTTTCAGAGTTCAATGACTGCAGAAGTAGTTGTCCAAGAAACTGTATTTTGACGGAAGCTTGTTTTTGCCATTAATATCTTTAACTAACAAGACAGGTACTGTATATATGAGTGTGTGCTTCTTTCTCCACCATGCCCTTCAATAACCTGGATTAGAGTTCTATAAGAATGCAACAGGTACTTTTCATCCCTGTATCTATTAAATCTTTGTTTTCAATTGTCTTCATTAAATATTGATGGTGATTCACGGATGAGCTTATGTGCCATGAGAATTCCTTCACTAAGAAATTCAATAATTCACTAAGAAATGTAACTATTTCTCATACCATAAGTAAATTTCAGTTGGTAGAAAGGTGGAGCATTCCTGTATAATTTTTCCAGTCATTGAACATAGGAGTGCAGTGTAGACAAGAAAACACATCACAGACTTTGATTGAACTGGTTATGGTTCTCATCCACCCTGCAAAATACTTTTCCTTAAGGAATAAGCTACAAAACTATATTGCTGTTAAATGGACTAGCTGGTTCAACATTGACCAGTTTTCCTGACAGATTCAGTAGCATTGAGAAAAACAATCAAAACTTTTTATACATTTTCATTGCTCCTACAGCAAGTTCTCCAGTGTTTATCTATTTCAAGTATCACTTTTCTGCACTGGTTTAACATTCTTCTACCAAAGTATTAAGATAAAGACACTTATTTAACGTCCCTGTTCCCAGATTCTTAACAAACACTGGAAGTAAATTAGTGAGGTATGACTATACTGACATTTCAAACTATAGTGTTGTACAGAAAATGTCATTTAATTTCAATCAAAAGCAGCTTGTCTCCCCAGTGTTTGGATTTTTCAAGTTTCAAAAAAATTTGGCTGTTAATAAATTGTATTTTAAAATTGTCTTATGAGATTTGACTTAAAAAATCTATCCATGTTTACATGGGGGGAGATGAGGTCTGAGAGCATCTAAATTTCACAAAATTACATAAAAAGTTCAGATAAGCTCATGAACCTTAGGCACAACTGGAAATGGGGCACAGCCAGGCCAGTGGAAGTTTTGAACACCAGAAATCATCTTGTGGATATTGATGGTAGAATATGCCAGGCAAAAGGAAGAAAAAGATCTGCATAAATATTTTATCCAGCCTGGGAAGTGGTAGGTACCTCCACTGAGGTAGACAGGACTTCCAGAGACTGACAAAAGAGGAAAAAAAAAATGCATATGGAAGGGTTTTAGTGAGAGCTGTCAGGAATAAGACTTCCTAACTCTACTCTTTTGGCAAGTCTCACTGCATTAGACTTCCTTGTGATATTTCTACTATTTGCCATTTCAGAGCAGTCCCTTTGGCATTATCTACCTCATGCAGGGGAGTATCTAACATTCAGTCAGATCTCCCTCGGGCCTACCCTTTTCCAGGCCTTATCCTTTCATCCTGAATAGAGTCCTATGCCACTGAAGAGTAGTACCTTGCCTCATATGTGGGCTTTCCCTGTGCTCCAGTCACTTCAAACAAAAGGTTAATGTTTGTTCTATTCCACTCATAGAGTTGTTCTCCAGTTCATCTCCCCCCATAAGGATTTTCTCCCAGAGCTAATCATGGTTCCTAAATTTTGTTCTTATTTTCCCCAATTACATAATTTTCCATCCTCCTTTTCCATCCACTGTCCTTTGTGAGGCTTTTTCCCAGTCCTCCAGGAGGAGCACATTATTCTGTTCCATACCGCTTTTACCTTCTGAAGTTGACAGACACGAAATCTGAGCATCCCTTTCAGATAGGGGACATAGACTCCCAAGAAACTATTCAGCTAGTATACACCACCATCATAAGCATCTTTGTAATCTGCTTTAGATTCTTACTTTTAGCCTTCTTTCCTTTCCTCACTATCTACATGTCCTCTTGATGTGTTACTGACAGAGGCACATCTAAGCTGTTTTTTAAAATTTGTTTTGGGATTATCCTCTGCAGTCAGCCCCAGTGAGATATCCTTGCCAGTGAGTGACAATTGCCCGTGGTGGGCTCTTATTCTGTAACAACTAACAGATGTCATTGAAGTCATTAGCTTCTAGAAGTACTGTCCATATGGCAATGTGAAATAAAATAAAGGGTGCAAGAAACTTATAGGCTTATTAAGCTATCTGCATTATGAAATATTGCACATGGGATGGAAACCATTCTTATAATGAAAGCCTGGTTGCAACCAGGAAACCAAGAGTGAGGAAAACCCAAGACTTCAATGTGTATCAGCCTTGGATGGAAAGACAAATAAATCAGAGCTGAGGACTTATCCCTTGGTACTAGAGAAAAAGAGGGAATGAGTCATTCCTAAGTTTGCTCCCCAGACACTGCATCTACTTGCTGTTCTTACTCAGGACAGACTGTAATTACAGAGCTAAACCTTAAGTCATTTTAATTGTGTGCCCCCAGCTGAGTAAGAGGATTTTGTTATTGTGCAATGACTGACATAGCTGAGATAAGTGTTCTTTCACAATTATACTTTCTCTTGTTAGTCTTGTTACTGAAACAGAGATGGAGTTGAGTTCAGTGGCCAAATTACATCAATAGGTTTACTTTATAATGTTCTGCATATATTCATATTTGATTCAAACTGAAACCAAAATACATTCTAAATACTTAATAACATTGGTTTGACCCCCAATTAGGTGATGCGTGTCTTCAGGTAACTGTGAGATACAGCATGTTTTCAGTGTTTCATTATCTTCTCTTTCTTTCAGTCAGCCTCTTCACTACCTGCTCAACAGACAGATGAGTCTCTTATCACAAGTAGCAGATGGCAGAGCCAGTCTGTTTGAATTTTCCAACATGCACTTGTAGAACATATCTGCAAATTTTGTTAAAGTGCATTATATTACAGCACAATTGGGGATGTAAGCGGGGGATAGCACAACTTCTGTTCAGGAGTGTATTTTTAAACCTTGTCACAGTGTTCTGTAATGCAATGTGTATTCTGTAACTCAAAGAAAGCACTCTTCACTGACAGTCTTCATTCCCCCTCATTTCAATGTCAAAGAGGGGGCTCAGAAGATGAACTGAGGAACTGTCTTTGCAGTTTGTGAACTGGGGAAAGATCTGCCCATTGATTTACTGACAACAAGGTCAGTTAAATGAACCAGTATAATGCCAAATATTGCAAAATTTCAAACTACTTATGACCAAGAAATACACCAAATGGTTAACTCTATAGCTACTCTAAATATGTAAGTATTTCTCAGAACTATGCATATTTATACTTACATCAGGTTTGTCCTGTTTTCTAGGTTTTGGACAAAGATAAAGGAGGTGCATTATCTCAAGGGAGTGAGAAAAGGGACAAAAACGAAAACAAAGCCTCTGCATTTTTTTTACTAGTGTTAAGATGAGCAATATGGTACAACTAGTCAATCTGTATGCTCAGGGTTCCCAAGAAAGCACATGAGGAGGGGCATATGATTCCCTTCCACACTCCTATTACTTTCTGAAGTTGACAGATATGAAATCTAAACATGCCTTATAGATGAGAGACATAGGCTTCCAAGAAACTACTCTTCTAATAAAGAATACCAAATATCTTACAGTCTTCCCTATTCTTTACTGTAATGGTTCTCCATATTGCAAGGGAGGATAAATGGGTTTGAGATGTGTTATCTCAGCTGCTGTAGATAATTGAAAAGAAGACCATGAGTGTTCCTTTTATTATAACAACTTATCACACGAACTAAATAAATAAAAAAATAAAAAGAATTTACACAGAAGCTGTGACCTTATGCTTTGTAAAATCACAGTCTTTCAGAATAAAATTGAAATTGATGACATAAATGTCCTGCTTTATTGATCTTTATATTATTTCCATGTTCTATCTAGATGGGGATGAGTGAACCTTATTTTTTCTAGTTATTTATAAATGCTTTTGAGTCATACTCTGTGGTCAGGTGCATTTTAAATCTAGAGTAACTCAACTGAGGCCACCACACTGCGCCTGGATCAGTATGCCAGACCCAGCTTCCCAGCCCTAGGTAGCATTTGTTATAAAAGTGAGATTAAATGCGCTAATGCCCTGTGGCAGTTTCACACCATCAGGTATCTAAGCTACGCCATCTCTCACTCCCCTTCCTCAAAAGGAAGAAAATATGATAATAAAGCTCATAGGCTGAGACACAGACAAGGAGATTGCTCACCAATTACTGTCATAGGCAAAACAAATTCAGAATAAGGGAGACAGGTAATTTATTACTATAGTGATAACAGATTAGAGCAGTAGAAAACTAAAAGCAAACTGAAAACCCCTTCCCCCCCATCCACTGTCTTCTATCTCTTTATCCCTAGCAGCTCAGGGAAATGGGGAATGTGGGTTAAGGTCAGTCCATAATACTTTGTCTGCTGCTGCTTCTTGGTCACTCTCTTCCCCTGTTTCAATGTGAGGTACCTAGCAACTAATTACCTTCTGCCCCATGTAAAAGTGGGAAGATGCTGCTCCAGGTCTTCTGCCTTACATCCACACTTGTCTGTTGTCAGTGTGCCTAGAAGCTCAGTGAGTGGTAGGCCAACTGCAGGGAGGTTTTATAGGGCCCAGAACAAAAGGTGGGGCAGATGCCACTATGACATCAGGAAGTCTCTGTGATGGCCATCCATGTGTGGCCAAACATGGCCGTGTTGGGAGTGGAGTTCTGTGGCCTGAAAGATGCCCTCATGTGAAAGGAGTTGGAGGCTGAAGGCCTGTGGATGGTGCCCTGGGACCATTTTGCTTGCCAGAGAGACAGACAGCCCCCTGGTCAAGGGGTCTGCCCTCCAGCTCCCCTCCTGTGCTCTGTCCTCCAGCCTCCTTTTCACCCCCTGTCCGAGGTCCCTGTGCCACAAGATGTCAACGTTTCCAGAGGGTCAGGGGTCTTTCTTTACCCTCTGCCACCAACCTGGCTCCCTGGTTACCCCCATGCTAGACAGGAGCTGAGGAAGGGCGAAGCATCCAGATGTCCTGCAGGCATGAAAGGGAGGTGAGGCCAGCCTCCGGCCTTTGCAAGATCTCCCAGCAGTTGATAAAAGTACTGCTGATTGTCAAGTGCTGTTTGAGCCCTTATTTGCCATCCCCTACACCTGCCCCTGCTCCCTGAAAGTGAAGGGGTGCCATCGCCTGTGCCCCACAACCTTAGGGATGAGGGGAGAAGAAGGCCTGACTTCCTCTGGGCTGCTGGGCTGGGGCAACACAGGAAGTTTTTTGGAGGGCCACCAAGATCCGTAGGGCCTGGAGGAAGTTGCAGTGGGGTGTCAGTCTAAGGTTCATCCTTGCTCTCCTCTCTAGAGTTAAGGAGAAAACCTTATCACCACTTCTGTGGTTTCTTTCCTTGTTTGGAGGAAGAAGTTTCAGTTTGTGCCCATTGCTTCTTGTCTTATCACTGAGTTCCACCAAAAAAAGGTCTGACCCCATTGTCCTGGCACTTTCCCTTAAGACATTTATGTACATTGATAAATCCCCCCTCAGCTTTCTTCCAGTCCTCAGGCTCCTCCTTTATTCTCCACAATCTTTCAAAGATGATGGACAATGGCTTCACAATAACATCTGTCAGCTCCCTCACCACTCCTGAGTGCATCCTGTCTGAGCCCATGGGTTTGTGGTATCATGTTTTCCTAAATGATCTCTAACCCAATCCTCCTCAGCCAAGGAAAAGTCTACCTTTCACTTGTTCCCAGGGTCTGGGATTCCTGAGGGCTGGTCTTAGTACTACAGACTGAAGTACATTTATACACACTAAGTTAATAAGTTAATTCATACACATTAGATTATGTACAAAAATGACAAGCAGTAGTTAGTTATCAACATAGCTGGCTTTCATGTTGTTGTGTACGGTGTGATTTGTCAGAGTTTTGATAGAAACACTGTTCTTCCCCTTCCTCCTCCGCCCCCCCCCCCCCCCCCCAAGTGAAAACAGTTCTTGTTTTAATTCTGCATCTGTAACCTGCAGTTTTATTGTTATTTCTTGCAGGCCCTTGTAAATGAATTTGAAAAGACTATAGCTTTTCCAGAAACCATGTTTCATGCTCAGCAGATCAAAAATTTCCCAATTTACCAAATATTCTGAGGCAATATGCCAAAGCTGCATTTGGACTCAACCTTGTGATATTTTGCTGTGGTTAGCTGTATATGGTCTTCTCATAATGATATAGCATGGTGAGTATAAAACCACAAGATCTTGATTCTTATGCTTATTGGACAAAAGGAGCTGACATATAATGTATACTAAAGAGTTTTTATTACATAAATGTTTCTGTGCATTAATGCAACCTGTTAGCCTTTTAAGTATAGTATGATATTTGATGCGTTTTATGTTTCATTGAGGTTTAGGACTGACATATCTGTGGAATAGTTTGTTTTTTAGACATAAATGCATTTTCTTTTTTTTTTTAATTTTATTTTTTATTTAATTTTATTTTTTTTTGGTAATTGCTATGCTGAAGACTGAAGACTACACTGCATTGTTTTGTTTTGTTTTGTTTTGTTTTGTTTTCTCTCATGTAAGACTTAATCATCAGAATAAAAAGGAGGAAATGTAGAAATAGCTTCTTGCTTAGGTTTCTTTTTAGGAAAAATCTCCTTAAACTTTAATAAAATAGGAAAAGATCCTGTAAAGTCTTGAATTTTAGATAGTAGTATATATAATAAATTTCTCACTGTAAAGTTGATTCAAGGTGTTTAAGGTGTTTTTGCTTCTTAAAGTTCTATTTTTCTTTTACCTTAACTGCTCACTATAATTTTGTCCTGTTGTTGTGGTTCAACCAAGCAGGCAGCTCTGCACCACACAGCCACTCATTCACTCTCTCCAGGTGGGATGGTGGAGAGAATTAGAAAGATAAAAGTGTGAGAACTCATGGGTTGAAATAAAGACAGTTTACTAGATAAAGCAAAAGCTACAAGCACAGGCAAAGCAAAGCAAGGAATTAATTCGCTACTTGCCATTGACAGGCAAGTGTTCAGCCACTTCCAGGAAAACAGGGCTCATCACACATAATAGTTTCTTGAGAAGACAAGTGTCATAGCTCTGAACACCCCTGCCTTCCTCCTTCTTTAGCCCAGATTTTATTGCTGAGCATGATGCCTTATGTTATGTAATGAGGAAGAAAGAGTTAGAAGAATGAAATTCTGGACAATGAAACTGTTTCAGTGATTAAATTCATATCACATTCAGGCCAACAGAACTTATCTCTCACTTTTTGGGGAAGTAAGGAAAATTGTAGCATAGAATTGCTCATTTATTTCCTTACCTTCTACTCCTAACAGTAACAACTGAGATACTTTAAAATTTGTTCTATACTTAGGTTGAATATAATCTCAACATTTATTTCTAAAATAATGTATTTTAACAGATCATTGTCAAATATGATTGTGAAGGGATTACACAGCAATTAAGATAAATCACTCAATGTAAAAGAAAATAAAAACAAGAAAGAAGAACAGGAGTCAACATTGATGAATATGTTACTTTAGCATAGCAGTCCCTTATTTGGATAAAAAATTTCATTGTATAGTTATCTATTAAAAACTCTTAAGGACAGTTCTAATTCACATCAAAAAACACACAACCAACTACACATACACACACACACACACACACAAAAAAAAAATCTAATTGTCTACATCATTTACTACTCATGGTGGATTTTTATCTATAGAAAAAAAAGAGTATTAATCAGTCTTGGGATTTTTTTTTTTTTTTTTTTTTTTTTTTTTTCATTATTTAACCAAAATATTTCCTGTCCCTTTTTTATGGGGGATGATTTGATCACAATGTGAGTTTCTACTAAAAAATGAACAAACTTTTATTTATTTCTGCTCTTTACTAAGAAGGCAATGTGGTTAGTCAATATAACAAAAGTATATTGTCAAACACAAAAATATAGATAAAACTGTTTCAAAACTTTTTGAACAAAGATTCTGGATTCATAACTGGATTCATAACTTCCATCGGTGTCCTGAAACACAAATGGAAAAGGGAAGGATGCCAGTAAAAAGATTTTTTTTTTTTTTAAAAAAAAAAAAAAAAAAAGACCGACAATGGAATGGTTTCTTAGGCAAGATATTATTCAGCAAAAATATATGCTAGTACATTGCTGATAAAAATTAGCATATTCAATACAGTTTTTTATTGACTGATAATACACAATTATTAATACACAAGATACACACTGCATTAGTATTGCAGTATTGCTCTGAATTGCTCTGAGATATTTTAGATGGCACTAGTACCTACAGAACCAAATGAATGAATTAATGGTCATCTTGAACTATCAGCCTCCTTTCTCCTCTCTCCCCCTTCCACCGGCCTCCCCCCCCCCCCCCCCTCCAGTATTTTTGAGACATTTGCATTCATGTTATTAAGTTTCTTTTACAACTGAGAGAACAAGAAGTGAAAAATAAATACTCATATCCATACAAAGTGTTTTGAGCAAAAAATTGCAAAAATATGTGAAAAATAAAGGAATAGACAATACTGGCAAAATGGGTACTATAATTGTAGCATCAAAACAAATTTAAGCAGTACTAAACTAAGAGCGTCTCACTGTAGAGTTCTGAAGGTTTTAAGTATAAACATGTAACAAGGTTAGAGTGACCCTGTGCAAACTATGAATTTGTCTAAACCTTTTCAGTAGATGAGAAAACAGCATATTGTACTGGAAGACTCTCAGATTTCAGCCTCTTTTTATCCACAACATGGTTCAATCTCCTCTGCAGAGGAACTGTTGGAAATAATTTAGAAATAATTTAGGCCATGAAGACTCCCGACTTTCTTCAACTTCACTATCAGAGAAGGATTGGCTGTTTTGTCTGAATTTTGTTGAAAATTCAAATCTGACCTGAACATGAATGGAAGCAAATTTCTGCCCAAGAGGTAGAAATACTGTAAAAATTAAACACAGTAAAATTAGGAAATTAGGGACTTGATAAGACATAGGCAGGATATGTTTGATCAGTCTAGGCTTCAAAGGTTTTTCAAATTATGTAATAGAATGAGACTTTCTAATTTCTAATAATCACTATGGTGTGTCTATTAGGTGTAAGGAATTCTTTTAAAAAATAAAAAATAAAAACAAAAAATAAAACAAATGGTCTTAGTCCATATTCATGAATTGATCTTGGCAGTGCCATTTTCAGTCTTATTACATACTAACATGGTTTTGTTTTCATCAGCTCTTTTTGGCTTTTCCAATATGTATCTAAATTCCACTTAAATTGCTTACTTTTGTTATCAACACAGGAAAAATAGTGAGGGAAGTGTTATCTCTGTGTAGGTGTTTTTAAGCTATGTGTTTCAGTGCTGATAAGCAAAGATGTGGTGAGTATGATAAAAGAAGAAATACAAGAAGTGATGTTCCTTGCTCAAAGATTTCTGAAAAAAAATAATAATAATAAAAAAAAAAATCATAGCTTTCAGGGTAAGATCATTAAAGATAACATTTCATGGTAATTGAAGAACTTGAAATTATAACATATCTTTCATAGAAAGATGTGCAGTCAAGTACACCAGGTTAAATAAAGTCACTGTGTCTACAGATGATATTTGTAGCTGAAGTGAGACAGAATTTTACGTAAGGTGTAACTAGTTTGATAGTATTCTTAGAGATATGACAACACAGCAGGTGATACACATTCATTTTAGAGGCAAAAGACATGACTGGCTATGTTGTAAGTATTATTATCATGCTAACAGATAGCAAAACCAACAATTTCTAAGGTTGCTTAGGCTGTGAAAATAAATAATTTTAGAGCCGTCTGTAGCAGCATCTAAACACTGCATACTAAATTCTGCTGTGAGATACTATCCCCTTAAAACACACTACTAAAATTTATATCTAAGGTTACTATATTTAAAAAATTGGAAAGCTCATTCTATATTCACTGACTTATCAGGTTCTGCCAAAGCTACCTAAATAAGCAGCTTGCTGAAATAAGTTGTAGAAATTCTGTATCCAGTCATTATTGATCAGAGAACTGAATTTATGGACTCTCCATGCAGCAATAGGTGTAACATGAAAGTTTCAATGACTACATGATTATCTCAGAAAGACCTCAAAGCTTGTTGGGCATGAAATATTGGGATTCTTTCAATGAAAGTTATCAGACTACTCAGCACAGTATATAATGCATGACAATTCTACTATGCAGGTTTGATCAAAAGTTATCAAGGAGAAAATCCTGGTGTAAAAAAAAAAAAAAAAAAAAAAAAAAAGAGTAATAAAGAAAAATATTACCTGGTGACACTTAAGGGCATCAAAATATATACAGCTAAAACTGTTAAAAAGTCAGGGGAAACAAGATAATTTTTTCCACTCTTCTACATACAGATTAAATATTCTAGTCCTGAGTCAAAATTTCAATGAGAATTTTGATGGAACAAAAAGATTGACTGAAACTAAGGCAGTAATTAATTTGTTGACTATTGTCTGCTTTCTTCATTTTAATACTAAACAGTTGTCATAGCAAAATATTACCGATTTCAGGTCATTTTCTAATTTTTGTTGTGTCAGATAACACACAAGAATCAAAACTCAAGAATCCAAAAGCTGAAGAAAATTGTAAATTTTCAGTATTAGTTTAGTTACACTATTTAGCCATACCACCTGATAACATTTTTGCTAAAAGCTTTTTCTGAGTACCAAACATGGAACAATACATAGGACTCCTGCAGAACTTAGAAAGTAAAGGTTTATTTTTAGCTGAAAACTTTGGCTTCTCTGAAGTCAGTTTTTGCCTTCAACATCTGAATGCTTTTTCTCTGTAGGTGAGACTGGTGACATACAGATGGAACTCATTACCTGCAGTGCCACACGCTGCTCAAGAGAAAGTTTAATGAGGGTGAGAAAGTGGCCGAGACTTTTACTCATTGTCCTCCATCACAAATCCTAACAACAGCTTCAAGAAGCGTGACAGCTAATACTGCTTCTTCAAATAGATTTGCATATAGGGACTGCACTACATATTTTGCCCAAAAGGCTAAGCTATCAAAGCAAGTTTGCCTGTTACTATTTTGCTGAACATTCCAACAGAATTAGCAAACTGTTAAAAACCTAAAACAACCCATGTTCCTGAGAATAATGTGTCAATAAGAATGTAATATCTATTTGGACAACATGGTCATCTGAATATAGTGTATCCACAAGTAATTTTAAAACACTGTATTGAAAGGAATCAGAACATTTGCAATAATGAACAATGAGATGGGAAAATTATTTTTTTCCCAGCAATAACTCTAAAAATAATGTTAATCAGAAAAATAATATACTCATTAGACAAAGAGAATACTCACAGTAGATGGAGACAATAATGTACAGCAATACAATTGTTCCATCATATTTCATTCATGCTATAGATTCTGCTTCTTTTAGGCTAAGAAATTTTGTTTTGCTCTGCTCCCTGTTTTCTCCAGTGTTTGGTCCTCAAACTATCCATGTGGTATGACGATTTTGTAGCTGTCCTGAACACAGATTTCACAGCCCTGCACAGTGGAATCACCTTACCAGTCTTCCTTGATAATG
Source organism: Nettapus auritus (assembly GCA_011076525.1). Lineage (NCBI taxonomy): Eukaryota > Metazoa > Chordata > Aves > Anseriformes > Anatidae > Nettapus > Nettapus auritus. Next base: position 112,488,671 of record CM021766.1, on the reverse strand, counting down.
CTAATACAGGTTTCTAAGGTCCAATTTAGAAACAAGCGATATCTACCATAAATCAGAAATCAAAGAATTTAACAGTGAAGAACTGTCCCTGCTAGAAAGGCAGGTACATGCCCTAAGTACTAAGTACTACTGTCCTGTTGCTGTCACAGCAGGACCTGGAGGCCAGAAGGCCTGGTCTTTTACAGAGACAAGATATTGCTGATCAGCATTAGCAAGCTGCATCCTTTCATGTAAGCAACAGTTCCTCCATCAATCAGTCTGTTGCAGTGTGTGCAGACACGCTGAGCACAGTGGCTCTACACTTACATCTGCCTCTAGCCTCAGAGCACAAGGTCTTAGATGTAGAACTCAGGACCACATTTCCAAGCAGAGTCTAGCTTTTATGCTCCAGCTGTAATTAAGTAAGCGGTTCTGATCACAAAGCTTGAAAAGCCAGCTCAGAGGGCTTGAGGGTATGCTGTCTGCATAGACATCTCTGTAATCTACTCTTACTGTTGAGATAATTACTGAAAGTGAGAAAAGGGAAGGGAAATAAACACCTAATTAAAGAACTGAAACTAACAAAAGGAAAATAATAACAAAGTATTTGGTAGAAACTTTCAATCTGTACAGATGAGCTGCTTGTGTAATTTGAAACATTTTATAAAACAGTAATCTGTGCAAATTTGGAATGTACCCTATCAAAATCTCCTTAAAACTGTCTTGCATTAGATTATGTAGCATATTTGTGTTCAGGTACAGCTCCAGGACCTAAGAATGAAAATAAATTGGAAGAGGGTCCATTAATAATAATAATAATAATAATAATAATAAACTGAAGGTTTTTCTATTTTTATTTATGTATTTCTATTTTTATTTATGTATTTATTTTATATTAATTTTTTAAGCATGTTTTTTATCTCATTCTCTTTCTATTCAGGAGGCAAGGAGTTATGTTTTCTTTTACATTCTAGGGTCATTGACATAGCACAAGGTTTGACCTCCTTGAGCCTTTGTTCAAATCTTCCCTTGTATAATTCTATTTCCTACCTTGCTGGCAAATAGGAATCTGGACCATGTCAACATGCTGTCAGAGTTAAGTTTTATCTTTTCGCTCTTTCTTTTATCCAGTAAGAGTTTGATGTGTACTTGATATACATCTAGGAAAGTATGACTGTTATATACATGCTCAGAAAAGCAGGGCTTTTACTGCCTTACTTGGCTTGCCAAAAGTGTTTCCTGGAACACCAATTTATTCCATATTGAGAAGTATAAATAAAACCTACTATCTCCTCACCTGGTTAACTGGCATAGATTTGACAAGGTGGATGGGGAATAGCTGTGAGTAACTAACAAAATAAGAATGGAGCAGCCTGTCACTGGCTACAGATTTTTGGCTACGGATTTTCAAAGCTAATAGAAATGGACATATGACTATCTTTCAGATCTGCTCCTGTTATAGGACTAAAAGGAAGTGATGGGGTGATTAATACCTTTTGACTAGGATTATGATGTCCCTTTGGTTTTCCTAGGCAACCACAAATACATCCTCTGGTATAGAGTTTTAAAATAGTATTTTCTCAATTTGTGTAATCATGTTATGTGCTTCTGTGATCAAACTGATGACAGTGAATGCTTTGAGGTATGGAAAAACAGCCAGCTTGATAAGGTTTTTGTCATATTTTACTCATCCTCTTTTAGAGAAGATACAAAACAGAAGAAATTGCTACCATTCATGTTTGTGTTCAACAGAACAGGGTATACTTAGAAGCATGCTGGGATGGACCTTCCACTAAGAGTAGCCCCATACAAGAAACTAGAAAAAAAAATAGGATCAGAGAAAAAAAAATAATTAAATTAAATAAAAATAAAAAAATAAAATAAATTAAAACAAAACAAAACAAACAAACAAACAAAAAAACATAAAATCAGGAAGTTGGTAGAGAATAAGCAACCCAGAGAGAGGAAGGGAAAATAAGTTTTTGTAGGTATAAACAGCTTTTTTGACTGCAGGACAGACAGGAAAGGGTTTCAATATGGAAAATTCTGGGTTGAACACTTTTACTATTTAGGACAAATAGGCTGCTTTCCAGATATACTCAGAATTCACAGCTTTTCATTAGAAAAGTAATTATGGATTTGGTCTTTGAAAAAATGCTCTTGTCTGTCTGTTCCTATTCATTAACTTTGCAGAACTTGGTTTAGAAAGTGTAGTAGTAGTGCTCTGTACTTCTTTTAAAATGTTTTGGAAAAAGAAAATGATTACTCTGATGCACACTGCTATTCAGCTACAAGATTCCAAGTACCTCATGACTTTGTCAGGAAATTCTGATGGGACATCATCCATGCTATTCAGCTCTGAGCCTTAGAGGAGAAATTTAGATTCTTTTCCAATAAAATGAAAGTTAAGGTGAACTATAATCACTTTACACCCTAATTGCCTTGCAGATGAGTCCCACAGGACCTACTGAGCCCAGTGAAGCCACCAAACTTATGGCTGCACTGTTCTTTCATTTCAGTGTTTTTTCCTTCTTTCCCTACTCCTAATCCTTCAAGAAAACAAAAACAGAAACAAAGAAACAAACACGAAAACAACCACAAAGTGACAAAGACTACATACTGACATCATATACTTCCCATAAGCTTAGTTACACTCATTCAGCAATCATTTAATAAGAGCTTCTGCTTAAGTTAGAACGAGTTTTCCCATCTTTTCAATATTCAAACTGCTTTCATAGTCTTTTGCTCTGCATTATGTACCTTATTTCTAAATACATTTTTGTTTTGATTGATACAACTTTAGAGAGTGCTTTGGAGAGAAATGCTGAATTATTATATCTTGAATATAGCTGGCTTTCATCCACTGCAATACCTTTGTCATAGCCCAATACTTCAAAGCTAATCTTTGATAATGAGCTTTTCCTTTCTTTCTGATTGTACTTAATGCAATTTCTGCTGTTAAAATTATGGCCAGCATAACTTTAAGAAATAACTTTCTAAATCTCCACATTTTTTCATGTTTGCTGTCAACATCTACTGAGAAGGGTTTTTTTTTGTTGTTGTTGTTGTTTTTCTCCCAGGCTCCAGCTGTACTATTCCCTGTTTTTAATTTGTTTCTTTTAATGAAGTAATACTGTTCCAATTCTTCCTTTAAATCTCATTTTTACAGTCTGGGGACTGGTTTTAACAGCTTTTTTTCTAAGTTACTACCATGGAAGAATGAGGCTGATTTTTGTCTTTTACTAGCATGAAGATCAAGCTAGTCCTGAAACTTGGTGTGACCTTTTATACTTTTGATGTGTTTTTATATTTTTGAGGTCAGCAAGATTTATATCTCTGTTCCCATAGGGAGCACAGATCTGTGAGAATTAGCAGGGGATTGAAGAGGTTTATTCCTCTTCTTTTATTATTCTTTTGGAAACAGTGATATTATTTTTTACTTCATCTGTTTTCTGTATTATATGCTAGATTTCTTAGCCTTTTTCTTGCTTTTTTTGAGAGTCCTGGGTTTCCCTCAACCTTTCCTTGTTAATTTTTTTAGAGAAGTCAGATTAATTCTTTGTGTTGTTCATGCTCATTCTCTATTTGTTGACTATTTAGGATGAAGTAGTTCATAATTTAGGTTTTGCAGTTGTGCTCCATTTACTGTAGTCTTTTACAGTGTTCCTCTCTCCTCTAAAAGAGCAGACCTAAATCGACCACATTTCTCTGAATGCCCTAAAGACTTTGTTGGAGTCATACTCAGAGGCTTTGCTTTTATACAGTACAGTTAGTCTCAGCCAAAATCTACACTTGTTAATAATGGCTTTTGCATGTGCAGTGTCTGAAATGTCTGCAAATTTCATGAAAAGTTATAAATCTGGGTCATGCTCTGACATTCACTGGGTGAACAAAAGATCTACTGAGCTCAGCAGCAATGGAAGGGTTCGCAGAAGATGATTTCTTTTTTTCTTTTTTCTTTTTTCTTTTCTTTTCTTTTCTTTTCTTTTCTTTTCTTTTCTTTTCTT
>CM021766.1:112457579-112484675 GCA_011076525.1 Nettapus auritus | reverse complement strand
TTCTTTTCTTTTCTTTTCTTTTCTTTTCTTTTCTTTTCTTTTCTTTTTTCTTTTCTTTTTTTTCTTTTTTCTTTTTCTGCCTATATTCCAAGTGAATGTTTTGTTTGTTTTGTTCTGTTTATTTTTATATTATCCTGTTTTGTTTCATTTAATTATTTTTATTTTACTTTTACAAATTATATTTTAAATGTCAATTATGAATCAAAGCTTCATAAGTTTTCTCGGACTGAAATGGGAATATGTTCATAAGAAAAAGCAGGCAGCATGGCTTCCCCTCATTTAGGGCAGATACTTTTGGGGCTTACTTTTTTTGGTAAGAATGTAAATAAAGAAGAGAAAATGAAACAAATAAATGAACAAAATTATTCTTTTGTCCAGACTGAAATTCTCTGCACTATGACTTCCAACAATATTGATAGTTGATTCCGGGTTACATGGATGCTGTGTAGCCACTTGACTGATCTTGAAGGGACTGTTACAGTAAAAAAATATGCTATTTTAGTATGAATAATCTATTCTTCCTGTGAAAAAAAAGGAAAGATTAACTTATCCGAGCTAGTCTGACTTGATCTGTAGAGCTGGCTGTTTCTGATCAGCAATGCTGGCAACAGAGGTTGGAATGCAGTTTTCAATAAATGTCCATTGCTGAAGCAAAATATTGTTGCAACGGCAGAGAACCACTGGTGTATGGTGCACTATGGTGTCATGCATGAAGTTGTGGAGAGTATCCTACTCTTGGGAGAAATGGATCTGTAACCATCAGTAGAAACATCTATGATTCACACTGAAGTCCCCTTTCCTTAAGCAAAAGGACTGACAAGAATATGAACAAGGTCAATGCAGGCCTGTGAACTAAGGTCCCAGTTTTCTTTTGCCACAAAAGTAGTGACACAGTTTTCATTGCTGAATTCTTAAGTGTAGCATCTTCCATCTGAAATCCTCAACAAAATATCAATAAATAAATATTCACTATAACTTCATATCAAGAACTACTCATTATTATTTTACATCTGAGAACAACATGATACACCATAATGTCTTCAGAAATGCTAATACAGAGTACAGCAAAGCAGGGCTAAACTTCGAATCTCAAGTCCTTGTAAGCAGACTTCTAATACAAACATATTATGCTGTTTATGCTTGGAATTGCAGTTGCATTTCTTGCATTTCCTAATTTTCAAATGGTTACCTTTCAAAAATGACTCCAGAATGTCTGGTTTATGTCTGGTTTATATACTTTATTCTTTATTAATTGATAATGAAATAATATTTTTATTAAATTATTAAATTATTGAATCAGAACTACTGTCTCCTTTCTCTTGACATTGTGCATTTTAATCTCTGCAATATTAAGTGAAAATAAGGTGGGAAAAAAATAATCCTTCCTAACTAAATTTAAAACCTGATTATACTGCAAACATCCAGCAAACAACTGTTAGTTCAGAAAATACACAATAAATTATTTACCTAAGCTAATTAAGTATAGAACCACAGAATGGTTTGGGTTGGAAGGCACCTTAAAGATCATATAGTTCCCCTCCCCATGGTCAGGGACACCTCACACTAGATCAGGCAATCAGCTAATCAAGGATCAAGATTGCTCAAAGCCCCATCCAACCTGGCCTTAAGCACCTTCCAGGGATGGGGCATCCACAGCTTCTGTGGCTGACCTGTTCCAGTGCCTCACCACCGTCTGAGGAAGTAATTTCTTCCTTATATCTAATATAAAGCTATCCTCTTTTGGTTTAAAGCCATTCCCCATTGTCCTATCCCTACAATCCCTGACAAAGAGTCCTTCTCCAGCTTTTCTGTAGGCCCCCTTTAGGTACTGAAGGATGCTATAAGGTCTCCCTGGAGCCTTCTCTTTTCCTTCTCATTCTAATACTTCCATGAAAAGTATCAGCAGTTAGTTTTTAGTTATTAAAAAAATATTAATAAATTAATCCATTAAATCTCTATGCTCTACCCTGTTAAGTAAAGTTCAGTAGTAAATTAGAGTTGCTATTTCCAATCTAATTCACTATTTGCTAAACGAACAAACACTAAACTCATTATCATAATTGTGAAAGCCTTTATAGAATGAAAGTATATTATTGATTTTCTTTCCAGCTTGCGCATTTCTAAAGCATGAGATCTACTACTTAAGCATGTGTTTGCTGGGCTTATCCAAAAGAATAAATGGGAAGTGGATTTAAAGTCTGAATCTCTTCTTCCATCTACATTATTCTCCATCTCTCAGGGGTGTAATTATAAGGAAGCTGGTATGACAGGTCATCACAATGTATTTGTTTATTGGGTGTAGAGGTTTCCATGGGCACTGGAGATAACCAGTATTGTCATTTTGACAAAGGTTCACTCTATACCTGCAGTCCTGACTACTTTTCTGCTCTCAGCAGCTGTACAGATCCTTACCAATTCTTATCTCCAATATATTCCTTGAAGAGCTCATCAATCTCTTGAAAAACAAATCATGTCTGACCTTCTGTGATTGTTCAGATGTATTTACATAATGTTGAAATTCTGTACATAGTTATGACTCCGTGTCTATATTTACCAAGATAACAGCTCTGTGTTAGTTACATGGATCTTATCTCTTGGTTTTCTTTGCTTATATTCTCTCTCCTCCATGCTGGGCTAAAATCTGAAAGAATCACAGTAAAGATATCACAATAGACAGAAATAATTATCTATAGACATAAATAAGTCTTTATTCAAATACAGACACTCCAGACAAAGCCAAGCTGATCACATATTAAGTCCTAGACAGAAATCTGTTAGTGTTTCACTGATTTAGACATCCCATGTAAATGTGCCATGAGACTAAAGACAAAGTTTCATACATTATATATCAACCAATGCCGTGAGGCTAAAATGTTTTATCTCTCTCTCTCCCCTCTTAAGAAGTCCAACTTTGATTTCAGTCTCAAATTTTTTCTCACTATTTCTATTTATCACTGAAACCTTTGGAAACAATATGGTTTAAATCATTAATTCATAGTCTTTTTATTCTTTGTAATCCAGAAAGTCTTCTCTCTAGAATAGATTTTGTCTCATTGTTAGTCTGTGCTCTGTTAGCATATGTTTTTCATATCCTCTGGGACAATCTATTTGGAGTAGAAATGAACGTGTTTCTAGGTGCAGGGTAATGAGATGCTCAGGGGTCATTGCTTAAGAACAGCATTTACAGACACCAACACACTCGGTAACAGTCTGGGAAAACATCCAATGCCAAAAGGAAACTGCAAGTGTCAAACTGTCAGTTTCTTCCCCTTTCCTAGGAGTGTTGGTTACTCTCTCAGCTGAAAGACTTTTTTCTCCCACTGGGATCTGCATCAAAATACTCTCTCTTGGAGTTAGTTGTCTAAATAGGCATTTAGAGCCTCTAATGAATCTAATCCTCAGTGTATATAGTTTTTGTCACTTACTGTACTTGAGTGTACAAGATTTAAACATAAAAACTCCTGCATAAGCTACATTTCACATTTTGATCTTCATTAGTTACATACAGTGGCTGAAGGAGTTTATTCATTTGAGGAGAGCTTTGTTTATAATTTGGGGCACATTTTTAATTGATCCCTTAGGATCAAAAGCACTTATTTTCCCAAGTACCAATAATATTGTGATAAATAGCATTATTCGCTTGCTTGTTTCCCTCGCAGAAATAACACGTACCTTTATCTATCTCCTCTGGTTGTTGGCTTTTAATTAACAATTTTTATTTTAAATGAATTATTATTTTAATTTTAATTAACAATAGTTGTTAATTCCATTAACAATTATTACTATTAATTAACAATTATTTATAAAACCTTAGATCATGAATGCAAATTGTTGTTATAAGCTATTTTAACAAAAGACATGATAAGATACTTGAGAAAACTTTGTTTTATAACTCGATTAAGCTTTTATGAATAAAAAGCTCTGTACTAGTTTACAGTTTCTGCTCAATGAAAGCATATCACAGCAAATTAGGCAAGAGTTCATGGAAAAACAATGGAGTGCAGTGGCTTAGATGTCAGAAGATGAGCTGTAATCCACTGCCTGTCACCAAACCTGTTCTGAACCTTGAGAGGTTTTTTAGAATCATAGAATCATAAAGGTTGGAAAAGACCTCCAAGATCATCTGGTCCAACTATACCTTACCACCAATGTCACACACTAAACCATTTCCCTAAGCACCAAGTCCAACATGTCCTTAAACACCCCCAGAGACTGAGATGCCACCACCTCCTTGGGCAACTCATTCCAATGCCTGACTACTCCTTCTGAGAAGAAATATCTCTGAATTTCCAACCTAAACCTCAGCTGGCACAACTTGAGGCCATTCTCTCTAGTCCTATCACTTACTTGTCTGTGAGAAGAGGCCAACCGCCAGCTCCCCACAACTTCCTTTCAGGTAGTTGTAGAGAGAAATAACACTTCTCCTGAGCCTCCTCTTCTCCAGACTAAACAACCCCAGTTCCCTCAGCCACTCTTCAGAAGACCCGTGTTTCAGAACCCTCACCAGCTTCGTAGTCCTTCTCTGGACATGTGCCAGGGCCTTGATGTCTTTCTTGAACTGAGGGGCCCAAAACTGAATACAGTAAACAAGGTGCAGCCACACCAGAGCAGAGTACAGGGGGATGAGCACCTCCCTGGTCCTGCTGGCTACACTATTCCTGATACAAGCCAGGATGCTGTTGTCCTTTTGGCCACCTGGGCACACTGCCAGTGCATGTTCAGGTGACCGTCCATCAGCACCCCCAGATTCTTTTCCTCTGCACAGCTTTCCAGCCAATCTGCCCCAAGCCTATAGCGTTGGATGGGGTTGTTGTGGCCAAAGTGCAGGACCTGGCACTTAGCCATGTTGAACCTCATCCCATTGGCCTCTGTTCATCTACCCAACCTGCCCAGGTCCATGGACAGCAAGGCCTTCCTACCCTCAGGCAGACTGACACTTCCCCATAAACTGGTGTCATCTACAAAATTACTGAGGGTGCACACAGTAAGGTTTGCTCATCTGTTTCAGATATGTCTCTCTCTATAAAGACAATATACTGTTCTTCCTTCTTGAGATCCTCAAATAACAAATGTTATATAAAAACTGCTTTGAATATGGTAGGAAAGACATAGCTGGGAAAAACAAACAAAAATAAGCAAAATAAACATTTAAAGCAATTAAAACTAATTTGCATATTCAAAAAAAAAAAAATCCATTCTGCACTAGTACCTTAACAATTTACGACTCCATACACGATTTCTCAGATAATATTTTGATGAGATACTCTTGAAAGGTATAATGACACAATTTACTGTGTTCTGTGGGAACACACAATGTGTTAGGTTGGGATTATGAGGAAAGGGGGACAAACCAACAACACCAAAACCACAAAGAAACTAATTCTCCATTCCATTACATTCACTATTATACCGTAAAAAAACATCTAGAGTGTCTCTTTATTTAATTGGCTATTTTATTTTCTGTAGTGTTCTGAATCACAGAGACACTTGCTGATTGAATTACTTTATAACTATTTAGTATTAAATTCAATATGTTTCCATTCTAAAAATAACAAAATAAAGCTATGAACTGCAAGTAAAGAAACTTAACTACAGGAACACAGTAACCACTGTTTATATATAAGCCACTGTTTGTATATAAAATTGATGTTAAACTGATCAGAGAAATTAGCATTAGAAAGTAACCACTAACATATCAACTTATTATATCACAAAACTCTGACTACAGCACATTTTCTGAGTCACATAATCAACCAGACTCACAATCTGTTATGCCTGCTGCTTTTTGATATGACCTACTGAGTGCTTGAGTGCTTGAGTTTTCTCTGTCCTGCATTTTTTTTTTTTTTTTTTTTTTTTTTAAGATTACCAAAGTACTTGTATCACTAACGAAATCAAATTCAAAACCTTGCTTATCACTCCCCTAAGTGAGTAAGTTGGCTTTCAGCTGTTTGGAGACATTTAATTTATTTCTATCTCCAAAGACTGCATGGTCTCCAGTCAGTTTCTGGCTGATCAAAGATTTGGATGACTGAAAGCATCCTTCTGGAGCATGAAATACAAGATTTATTCAGACACCTTTTTTTTTCAAAAGTGAGATTGTATAGCTTTTTTGCTGCCTATTACTACATATATGTATATTTACTGTATAAAGGATATATTCTATTTTTCATTGCTTAGACTAAGTGAACTGCAAAAAGTGAAGTTCAGCTATAGTCATTGCAAATATTTCAGTATTTCAATATTTCATTGCAAATATTTCTATTTTACTGAGAAACAGAAAATATACTTATTTGAAGACTATGTTGCATGATGTATTATTATTATTATTATTACTGATATTATGCCTTCAAAATTCTTTTTTTTTCTTTATTTTCTTCCTTTTCTTTTTATTTTTTTTATTTTATTTTTTTTCCATCAGTGAGTTATACTGTTAGGTATGAAAGTGATTTATAAGATGAAGAGAATTTTTAGCCTTCTTATTCAAGAGGTTCCAAATCTGTCGAAGTGATCTTGTATTTTGCACTATACAATATGCAGCAAGAGGTCATCCATAGATCCTAGCTGATACATCTGTAGAAGGAAAATAAACAAAATACAAGTTCCCAAATACTCTTCTTATACTTGAGACAGGAATGGTTTCAAAAGGCATCATGATGGAAGATAAATTAATAATCATTTATAGGTAATTTCAATGAATTTTAGTATCCATCTGTTGACCCTAAGTCTTGGGTATAGTCACAGGTCTGTTCAGCTTGCATAGGTCCACTCTGGTGTACTTAACTGATGTTAAAAAAAAAAAGAAAAAAAAAAAAAAAAGGATGGAGGATAGTGGTATCATAAAGTATTGTTATTTCTCTGTCATTTTCTTTTCCTTGTTTTTTTTTTTTTTTTTTTTTTTTTTTGAACTAAAAAAAAAGGAAAAAGAAATATTTTCATGCTACAGAAGAAAAATTTGGTAGAAAGCATGTTTCTAATCACTCTGGTGAGCACACAAATGGTCTTTCCTTTGACAGTAACAACAACTGGACTAAAATCACCAAGAAAGGCAGGAGTTGTCATACTGTAACATTCTTTATCTCCTGTAACTAGAGCACAAGTGTGAACACACAAACTTTGTGAGAAAAGGGAATCAATGAGAAGTTATTAAGTTATTAATTTTCACTAAAGCAGTGGTAGAATTCATTTTTGCATATATAGTCAGGAAAAGAATTTATGCACATGGCAGAGCTGAACCTGCTAAAACTCATAGCTGATAGGCAACATGACCAAGTAGCACTGGAATGAAATAAAGGAAATGTGGAAAAAAAAAAAAAAAAAAAAAAAAATGAGGACAGACTGAAGAGGGTCGTGAAGATAATCAAAGGGCTGAAGAACCTACTCTATGAGGAAAAACTGAAGGATGATTTAGGTCCTTTCACTGGAGAGAAGAGAAGGTTCAGTGGGCATCTCATCATAGTTTTCTAGTACTTAAAGGGTGGCTACAAAGAAGATGGAAGATCTCTCTTCACAAGAAGCCACACAGAGAAGACAAGAAGAAGGAGGCACATGCTGTACTGAGAGTTTTGTCTTGACACTAGAAAGAAAGATTTTACATTGAGAAATCAATCACTGGAACAACCTCCACAGGAAACTGGTAGAGTACCTATCACTGGATACAATATGCAACTGGAGAGGGAGCTAGATAATCTCACCTAAGCTCCCTTTTCCCATGGAGAACTTCACTTGATGATTTTTTGAGGTCTCTTCTAACCTGTGCTTTTCTTTGACTCTGTGAAATTCGCTGTTTGTTCCCAGGTTCCTGATTCCATGTAATTGTTTCAGAAGACATCTTTTATAGGAACTGATGCCTTCTAGCAGACAGAGCTCCTGGGAACCAGCAGCCACGTGAAGCAGGGAGCCTCAGGGGAGATGAAAATGAATAAGAGATTTATATTGCTAATTTACCAATTTACATTACTGTTGCAGTGGAAATGACTCAGCACAAATACAAGCTGGTAGGAGAACGTCCTGAGAGCAGCTTTGAGGAGAACGACTTGAGGGTATTGGTTGGTGAGAATCATAGAATCACGGAATAATAGAATGGCTTGCATTGGAATGGACCTTAAAGATCATCCAGTTCCAGCCCCCTTTCCATAGGCAAGGATGACACCCACTAGATCAGCTTGCCCACGGCCTCATCCAACCTGGTCTTGAACATGGTCCTCCCAACAATGGGGCATCCACAACTTCTCTGAGCAACCTGTTCCAGTGACGAAGCTCAACATGCTCCAGTGAGAAGCTCAACATGAGCCCACAACATGCACTTGCAGCCCAGAAAGCCAATTGTATCCTGGGCTGCATCAAAAGAAGCATGGCCAACAGGTCTAAGGAGGTGATTCTCCCTTTCTGCTCTACTTTCATAAGACCTCACCTGGAGTGCTGTGTTCAGCTCTGGGGTCCCCAGCACAAGAAGGGTATGGACCTATTAGAATGAGACCAGAGATAAACAAAGATAACAGATGATCAAAGGACTGGAACACCTCTCTTGTGAAGAAGAGCTGATGGAGTTAGGGTTGTTCAGCCTAGAGAAGAGAAGGCTCTGGGGAGACCTATAGTAGCCTTCCAGTACCAAAAGAGGCACTACAAAAAAGCAGGAGAGGGACTCTTTATCAGGGAGTGTAGTGACAGGACAACAAGTTATGGATTTAAACTAAAAGAAAGTAGATTTAGATTAGATATTAGGAAGAAATTCTTTACTCAGAGGGTGGTGAGGAACTTTAACAGGTTGCCTAGAGAAGCTGTGGATGCCCCATCCCTGGTTCAAGGCCAGGCTGGATGGGGTTTGAGCAACATGGTCTAGTGGAAGGTGTCCGTGCCTGTGGTGGGGGGGGGGTGGAATTAGATGATCTTTAAGGGTTCTTTCAACCCAAAACTTTCTATGATTCTACAATTCTTCTCTATCTGGACTCTTAAAAAGAACAATGCCCAAATGCCCAAAGCATTATTAAGTAATGAGATTTTGAAGATTACATTATCTACAAAACCCTGACCTTTCAATATTTGCGAGAAAGCAACACCATCTCCAAAGCTAAACTGTAGGTCCAGTTTTAATGACAAGTGAAACAGGGGATCCTTTTATTTCATTTAGGCTTTGTTCTGGCACTTGTTACCTATTCACTGTAAGTGATTCAAGAAGTATGCTATAAACTATACTGTACAGTGAATTTTAAAAACACAACAGAGTATATTCATTATGGATGCTCTTTCGCTGCTTAATGTTTGTATGCCATTTATGAACATATCTGCATAACTAGGATCAGATTTTTTCAAATTTTTAAGAGTATTTTACATAGGCTTCTATTCTATTGGACTATATTATTTATTAATCTATCTTACTTAAACTATAGCAGTGTTATAGCATTTTGTAGAAACGTAATTAGCGATTTGTTGTTTTCTCCATCACTAAAGTATATGTGGAAGAAACAGTGACATGGATATTAGAAATGTATTGTTAGCAAGTTGATGAATTGATATGCTATCAATCCATATGAGAGATGTTGGCTTGCACTATTACAATGTTGAGTGTAAGTGTACACTTTAAGATAAAAGAAGTTTGGGGTTCTTCGACCACGGGGTGCTTTACTCGGCACCTGGCCTGATGGCCGCAGATGGGTCCCAACTGTCCCCAAGGGGAAATACGGATCCTGGCCCAGGAGCTGGCAGGGCTCATTGAGAGGGCTTTAAACTAGGTAAGAAGGGGGATGGGGAAGAAACAAAGCCTGTTGGAGGTGTGCCAGGGGGAACAGTGGCTAGGCTGGGGGAGAAGGCAAAGGCTCAGCTGAAATGCATCTACACTAATGCACGCAGCATGGGCAACAAGCAGGAGGAGCTGGAAGCCATCGTGCAGCACGCAGGCTATGAGTTGGTTGCCATCACGGAAACGTGGTGGGACCACTCTCATGACTGGAGTGCTGCAATGTCTGGCTATAGGCTCTTCAGAAGGGACAGGCAGCACGGAAGGGGTGGTGGAGTGGCTCTCTATATTAGAGAGTGTTTTGATGTCACTGAACTTGAGGCTGGCAATGACAAGGTGGAGTCGCTATTGGTTACGATCAGTGGAGAGGCCAACAAGGCAAGCATCCTGATGGGGGTCTGTAATAGACCGCCGAACCAGGATGAGGGGGTGGACAAGGAGTTCTACAGATAGCTGACAGAGGTTGCAAAATCATCAGTGCTTGTTCTTGTGGGGGACTTTAACTTCCCAGACATATCCTGGAAGCACAACACAGCCCAGAGAAAGCAGTCCAGGAGGTTTCTGGAGAGCGTGGAAGATAACTTCCTGACCCAGCTGGTTGGCGAGCCTACCGGAGGAGGTGCCCTGCTAGAACTTCTGCTCACTAACAGAGAAGGACTGGTGGGAGATGGGGTGGTCGGGGGCTGTCTTGGGCAGAGTGACCACGAAATGGTAGAGTTCTCAATACTTGGCGAAGTCAGGAAGGGGACCAGTAAAACCTCTGTCTTGGACTTCTGGAGGGCTGACTTTGAGCTGTTCAGAATGGGCTAAAGTTGCACCAGGGGAGGTTTAGGTTGGATATTAAGAAGAACTTCTTTACTGAAAGGGTTGTTAGGCATTGGAATAGGCTGCCCAAGGAAGTGGTTGAGTCTCCATCCCTGGAGGTCTTTAAAAGACATTTAGATGTAGAGCTTAGGGATATGGTTTAGGGGATGATTTGTTAGTGTTAGGTCAGAGGTTGGACTCGGTGATCTTGTAGGTCTCTTCCAACCTAGACTTTCTGTGATTCTGTGATTCTGTGATAACAAGTTCAGCATAATTTCTAACTTCACGTTTGTTTCTTTATTTGTTTGTATTGCTTTGTTTTCTTCCCATCATTCAGAACAGAACTCCATCTATCTCTGCCAACATTACACACAAACAAAGATGTCGAAGCATATCTACCGTTCCCTTGTTGGTTGATACCTGAATTGTGTATTTTTGACAGTTAGTATGCCCAATCTAGTCATGCATAATGTTTGTGTCAAGGTGTTGATCTGGGTATGTAAAACTATGTATAAAATTATTCTTACTATGGCCATGCTGAGGAGAAAAGCAACACAGTTATTTGGAGGCATAAATATAAGTTATAATAAAGGACCATTTAGTACTAATAACAGCGTAGAATTCTTTCTATTGTAACTAGAAATGCAGATACTTAGTTTCAAAAGCAAAATACATCAATTATTGATGTATGAATATTCTTATTTTTAAAGCGGAATTATTTCCTATTCATTAGCATCCAAAAGTCATTAATTTTAATATGCATTTGGGTGACGGTATTTGAATTGTAAATAATTCTACGTTCTCCACAATTTAACCACATTTTGCATATTCATGAGACAATTTAGTCAAAAGATGTAGCAGGGCATGCATTGCTTTGGGATGTAGTCACATTAGGTAATTCCATTGTACTGTGTTGCCTAAGGCATCAACTACTTCATTTAGCACCCAATAATGTGAAAGATCCCATGCACCAGTGTCTCATGTAATTGAGATGAAGAGGCCCCAGTGAACGCACTTCAAAAACATATTCAATTCTGTTAAACCAAGTTTATTTTATTTAATGACCTTATTCATTAAAATGCCCTTTGGCCTGAGAAAACAACTTAGTGTAAAGGAAACTTCAAAATGGATATATATATATATATATACATTTAGAAATGACTTAAAATGTTCTGTATCTGCTAAAAGAAAAATGAAACGAGCAACCATAACAATAACAAATCTCCTCCACCATCCTTCAGCCACCTCAAAGCCTTTATATTTCTTTGTTTAATTGTCTTCCAGGAGATATAATTTAGATTTCCCATGCCTCCTTAAGAACCGTCTGTCCTTAAGGACTTGGGAGCTCAAATGCAGTGAACACACTCAGGCTTTTGTCACCTCAGTCGTCTGATGATAAATATAACCATGTCCTACTCTTAATGCTGCTGTGAAGGCCATTTTCTAAGCTTTAGTCCTATCTGCTCTCTTTTTGTTGCTTGTCCCCTTTCTAGGGAGTCAAGTATAAGCTTCTTTCCTCCCTTTCAAAGCCCTTCACAGCTATGTTGTAGTATCACCTTTCACTCATTACCAGATTCCACTTCTGCTTATGCCTGGTCATGTGTTATATTTCAAGTACTTACAGACACTATTTCTCACACCTGGGAGACTGTATCTTGAGAAGTAGGACTAACCACTTTTCATCTTTCAGAAATCTTTTCATTCATTGGAAAACCCAACAAAAAGCTTGAAGAAACCTCTCCTGCTGATATGTCAATGAAGCTTCATAATAAGCTTCATATTCTCTCTGTCCCCCTTATTCTGCACATGCCCCTTATCATTTAGTCTATTCAGGTCTGTGTACAACGTTTACACTCTGCCTATCTAAGAGAAGTGCAGCTCCTATGCCCTATGATGATAAAAAGGGTAACTGTAAGTGGGAAAATAATGAATAATCCATCTCAAATAAGAATTTAAGCACAATTAATTACTTATTTTAATATCCTCTGAACTCTTGGAGATACACAGATATTTGCATAAATGACTAAACTATTTCCTGAATAACTACAAACAACAAACAATATGAACACTCAGCTCACAGTCAGATTAATCCATTGTTTTTAAGCCAAAATCAATGTTTTCAATCAGCCGCACTTTTCCTTATTTGTTAATATATGAAATGGCACATCAGTTGGGAAACAAAGATTCTAAACAGAATAAAACAAAGCAGATGCAGGATTTACTTTTTTTAAAGATAGGGCTACAAAACCTTGGTCATGTAAAACAGTGAAGCTGTTTTCCTTTTTGTAATGTCATTAATGATGATGCTTTTACATGCAAATCAAGAAATAATTAAAATTCTGCCATCTTAACAATAGAGGTCTGAAAATAACCAATAAAATACAAGCTGGATTAAGAGAAAAAGTCTAATTAAGTGAGACAACAGATTTAAGTTTACAGTTTCCAAGGAGTAATTAAAGAAGACTGTTTATATACATACTATAAAGTTATTCCCAGGGGGATTTATTCACATTATTAGTGAATTTAGCTTTGAAAGGGTATACATCCCTTTCTGTTTGCTTTCATCCTGTATTCATTTGATTGAGCTTCCACATCATGAAAATGAGTTTAAGGATAGAGTTTCCCAACTAAGAAACAGCAGCAATACCAACTGCAACCAAATAAAATATTAATGAAACTAAAGAATGTATTAAAAGCAACATGGAAGGAAAAAGTAAGCAAAATAATTTTGAAATATTAACCAAAATAAAAAAGAAATATTCTTGTTTGCCAAATTATACAAATGTTATAGAAGGTACATCAGAATAAAATAATACCATGAGCTATATGGGATATTTCATAAAATATAATGCCTAGAAAATGACCGTTTTACCCTACCCCCAGAAACATTTAGTAATTTACTTTCTCAGTCACTAAAAACACAATTAGTTTATTTTATAAACATTCATTTTTTTTAAGAGCACTGCATCTATTTTTAAAGTACACTACAACAAAAAAAAGAGATAAAGAAAAAAAAATAAAAGAAGATATTAAAGAAATATTTCTAGCATCTTTCCAAAGTCATTTTATTAATTAAATAATTTCTTTGCATCTGGTTGGTGGAATTGTGGTTCTAAGATATACTATAAAAATACAGCGTGTTATTAAAAAAAAAATCTATTTCTTATTATAGAATCATAGAATCATTAAAGTTGGAAAAGACCTCCAAGATCATCTGGTCCAACCATACCTCTACCACCAATGTCACACACTAAACCATGTCCCTAAGCACCAAGTCCAACATGTCCTTAAACACCCCCAGAGACTGAGATGCCACCACCTCCTTGGGCAACTCATTCCAATGCCTGACTACTCCTTCTGAGAAGAAATATCTCTGAATTTCCAACCTAAATCTCAGCTGGCACAAATTGAGGCCATTCTCTCTGTGAGAAGAGGCCAACCGCCAGCTCCCCACAACTTCCTTTCAGGTAGCTGTAGAGAGAAATAACACTTCTCCTGAGCCTCCTCTTCTCCAGACTAAACAACCCCAGTTCCCTCAGCCACTCCTCACAGGACTTGTGTTTCAGAACCCTCACCAGCTTCATACAGTAAAGGATGGAGATTCTCCTTGGCCCTCCTCTTACCGTTAATATAGTTGTAAAAACATTTTTTATTATCCTTAACCATAGTGGCCAAGGTGTGCTCGTGCTGTGTTTTAGCCTTCCTGATTTTTTCTCTGCATACGCTGGCAACTTCCTTGTACTCTTCACAAGTTGCCTGTCCCTTCTGCAATTATATTATGTGCTTTCTGTGTTGCATTATCACCATCATCATATTTGATTTGCCATGAGATGACTGGTAAACCTTTTGATGAGATCATTTTTGTTGTTGTTGTTTGTTTGTTTGTTTAATTAATTTATTTATGTGAATATTGTTTCTATTTAGCTTTTGAGTTATTTTCTTTCACACACTCAGCAGTGGAGAATTCACATAAACAAAGACCACCTCAGATTCACAAATGTATATTGTTAAAGAAAAAAGTTTTCTTCTAAATGCACATCTGCAATTCTGTAGTGTAAGGGTTTTTTCTTTTTTCTCCATTGCACCCTCATTCAGCTCCTAAAATCTTGTGAAGTAAGCATTTCCAAGTCCTGCAGAAATTATATCTAACCTTGACATTCATTGCATTCATTGTGGTGAATATTTTCTAAGTAATAAAAGTCAGAAATCCCAAATATATATATATTTATATATTTATAAAAAACCCTATATGTAAATCAAAAAATGTTATTATATTCTATTGGAGTTTCCATTCAAAACATTTACAGTTTATTAATAATAAGCATATATATTATACTGTATAAACACTAATATATCTAAGACCTTGATATATTAGGGAATAACAAAATGCTTTTTCAATACAAAGATCCACTTATACACAAGTATTAATATTACATGCACTGCTTAAAAATACAATTTGCTTTAAAGTATTTTACCTCCTCCTAGAACTCAGAGATGGTGGAAAGTCTGACTTAAATATGTGTAAAAAACTTATCTTAAATAATAATCTTTTCAAAATGATAACCTGTTGAAAAAATGACAGCTTTGTATTTTTACATTCGGTATTCAGCAAGCAGTCATCCTGTCACAGCTGCCAATGCTGACTGATAAATGTTCAAAAGAGCCTAGAAGAATACTGACAAACCCTCAACTCGTGTAATATGGAGATAAGGACACCAAAATTATATTTACTTATGCTTCTAGTATAGCAAGGAGCTTCACAAAATAGTGAAGTTTTTTTTTTTTTTTTTTTTTTTTTTTTTGCCTCTGTGTGCATTTTTATTTATTTATTTATTGCTATGCACTGGAAGGTTCAGATCTTGTTCAGTGATTCACTGCTGGATAAAATTACTAAACTTTATGAGGGTGGAGGGAGAAAGGGAAAAGAAAATGAACTACCAACAAACCTTTTTCTACTCAAACTCCAAGTGCCATCCTCTCCTGAAAATAAAACAAAGAAAAAAAATATTTTCTCTGCCTATGGCTGTTCTACAGGAATTTAGATCCTGTTTTATTTATCTAGAATGTCAGTACAGATCTGAAACTTATTTTTATCCAGAAAACATCAAGTCATCAAGTTAATGATTTCTTTAATAAATTATACGAACTTTTAAATTAAGGCCACATCTAGCTTTGTAATGAATCATTCCACAATTCATTGGATTTACAGTCTTAAACTTACAGGTTTATGTTTGCTTTTTTTTTGTTTGTTTGTTTGTTTGTTTTTTCCAGTTGCATATTCTGGGGGCAATTAGAATTCCATGTAATTTGCATGGAAATTGCACAAGAACTCCTTCATCTAATTTACTTCTATTTTAATATTTTGCTTCCTGTATATTTTTAAAGACAAACACTCATAGCAGAAATTTACAGACACTAAAGCTACACATAAAACCATTTATAGATCTTTTTTTTTCTCCAATTCACATTTTTTCACAAACTTCAATGAAATTTATAGTTGTCTTGCAATTTGAAGAACATGTACCATTTCCTCCCTTGGGATTTGTCAATTCAGCAAAATAGAAATTTATTCTTTTTCACAGAACTTTATGGTAAATCCAAAAGGGCTTCACCATCTATTAAGAATTACTGCTTGACCTCCCAAAGGACTTCTCAGGAAACTGGACTTCAAGGATGTCACATTTCAAAGATCTGCTAGTGATGCAGAACACAAGGTAGGGTGATGGGTTAATAATGAACAGTGTAATAAATAAGAAATAGTTGAGATAAGGAGATAGTATGTGCTGGGATGTACGGTTTTGGGTCTTATGAACACAAAACCAGCTAGAACTAGGTCTGCGGTTTGGATAAGGGCCAGC
This sequence comes from Nettapus auritus, assembly GCA_011076525.1. NCBI lineage: Eukaryota > Metazoa > Chordata > Aves > Anseriformes > Anatidae > Nettapus > Nettapus auritus. The sequence continues at coordinate 112,468,277 of CM021766.1, read as the reverse complement.
AAACAACTGAGCTTGCGCGAAGTTCTGAGGTTACAATCGGACAGGAGGAAGAGGAGCATGACTTCATCCCCAAAACCCCAACGACCACCACCAGAAGACACTGCGCAGACTCAGCTGGGAGGAGATTATGGAAATGCTAATTTAAATATGAAGCGGGGATAGGTAATGCATATGTATAGGCGTATTGTGAAATACTATGAATATGTAATCATTTACTCTATAAGATTGAGATAGCGGCGCTGTAACAGGTGCACACAATAGGAGGAGCGATCCCCTGTGTGCCCAGCGCTGAATAAACATACCTACTTTACAATCTATCAGATTGTGGAGTCTGTTTCCGCACGTCACTAGCTTTTATGGATGCCGGGAATCCATGTCTTTCCCTATAAAGGTTTGAAATATTTGTTTTCTATTCCAAAATATAATGAAAACATTATTTTTTTAAAAAAATAAACTCTTCTCAAAAATTGATTTTTCTTTCTCTTTTCATCTGAACAAAATTTTTATGTCAGATATAGTGATTGCATGATGATTAATGTTTTTTGAATATCATAAATTATTTTTGAAGTCCTAACTTGTTCGCAAAACTGATTCAAAGTTGTGAATCCTTTTAGGGGCAAGGACAGGCTGGAAACATAATCATAAAATAAAATAAATATATATATTTTTTTCTCTTAATCTTTCTTATGGTTTGAAGTATAAGTCTCAGAGCTGCATAATGTAACTTTTAAGGATGCATACAGAAACCAAATTTTGCCTGGAAGCCAAGTAACAGTGCCAGATGTAAGAACTAATGCATTCTGCCATTAGAAAAGGTGTATTAATTCAGCTGCGCTCATAAACTACAACTTACAGAGCAAATATCACTTTATTCAACTTCCCTGTGGGAGGAGGAGGATCCTGGCTGTCTGTACTTGCCTTTACAGACAAGCTCATTGCCCATCTCATTGCCCGATTATGGTTACAGGTGGAACTATTTTCCACTAGACTGAGATTGATGGAGTAAGTTATGAAAACTGGGTCCCCACAGGTGGCAGGTCCCCCCAGACCCCTTACTCCTGCATGGGCTCCTCTCCACAGGCTGCAGCTCCAGCCCGGGGCCTGCTCCTGCGGGGGCTCTCCATGCACCGCAGCCTCCTCCAGGCCACATCCAACTGCTCCACCTGGGGGCTCCTCCACAGGCTGCAGCGTGGAGATCTGCTCCATGTGGGACCCATGGGCTGCAGGGGGACAGCCTGCTTCACCAGGGGCCTCTCCACAGGCCACAGGGGAAGTTGTGCTGCATGTCTGGAGCACCTCCTGCCCTCCTGCTGCACTGACCTTGGGTTCTGCAAGGCTATTTCTCACTCCTCTCTCTCTCCCAGCTGCTGTGTAACAGCATTTTTATTTATTTATTTATTATTATTACTTATTTATTTTCCTTCCCCCTCCTTTCTTAAATTTGCTCTTACAGAGGCACAAACAACATCACTTACTGGTTCGGCTGTGGCTGGCTGTGGGGCCCTTATCCAACATGGGGGAGCTTCTGGATTCTTCTCACAGCAGCCACACCTATGGCCCCCCTGCTACCAAAACCTTGCCACATAAACCCACTACACAATACAAAAGTTCAAAAGGTTTGCAAATGGCAGATAGGACAAAGAAAAATGAGGAAGACAGTAGCAAAAGGGGAGATAATCAGTCTCTTACACAATTTATAAAATTAAAAGAATTTAAGCATCCAAAATACACAGTCACATGCCATAATCTTGTAATAAATGTTATCTGTAGTTGGCACCTACTATCCCACATTCATATTTTTAAAATGTTCTTAACAAATGTGCAGTCTACCTGCACATATTTACTTTTCACTTTAGCTAACTTAATCTGTGCTGTGCTTTTTATTGCCTTGTTTTCAGGGTAATAAAAGTGGTGAAGAAATAAGGACCCATCAAATAACACATAGAATCTTTGCTGCTTTTAAGACATGGTAATATGATACTTGTATGTTTTGGAAAATGATGGGGAAAAACATTTCAGCACTGAATTACAATATCAATACATACACAGCTCAGTTACAATTGTGATTTCACCAGTTTGGTTTCCATGGACTGTGATAAACTGGATTAATGAACTGTTGAATCAGCATGGGCAGTCTTCCAATACAACAATTTTAATGAAAACATTATTCGCAGAGCACATGAAGTTCATATTTAGGGGTACCCTGAGCGTATTTAAAATGGTATGATAATATTCAATAACTAACTTAGGTTCTTCTCAGTGGACAGGAGATTTTTAATCTTTAAAGTTTTTAAGATTAAACTTAAAAAAAAATAATAATAATAATAATAAGTTTTTCAAGCTCTTTTGATCTATCTGGATAAACGTTTATGTTTCTCTGTCACCCTCCTTTCTGGAAGAACCCCTTAGCTGCTTTCCTTTGAATATAAACAAATCTTGTAACAGCTCAGGCTGTTAGTATTGTGGTAGTCTCCAGTTTTGCAGGAATATCACTTTCATCTCAGACTGTCAGCTACTGTATCTTTGTAGATGATCTTAAAGTACTATAATATTTATAACAAATGCAATTAATATTGAACTATGAAAGCATAAACAGACTTAGTGCTTAGACAAATGGTATATCTTGGTCCATATATACTTTGGTATGGAAATACCATAGTCCAAGAATACATTAAGATATAGTATCTTAGAATCATAGAACTACAGAATATCCTGAGTTGGAAGGGAGCCACAAGGATCGTTGAGTCCAGCTCCTGCCTCCATACAAGACCACCCAAAAGTCAGACCATACCTCTGAAAGCGTTGTCCAAATGTCTCTTGAAACCCTGCAGACTTGGTGCCATGACCAGTTCCCTGGGAGTCTGTCCCACTGCCGGACCACCCTCTGGGTGCAGAACCTTTTCCTAACACCCAGCCTAACCCTCCCCTGTCCCAGCTCTATGCTGTTCTCTCAGGTCCTGTCGCTGTCCCCAGAGAGCAGAGCTGTCTCGTGAGGGAGCTGCACGCTGCCATGAGGCGTCCCCTCAGCCTTCTCTGCTCTGGGCTGAACAAACCAAGGGACCTCAACAGCGCCTGGTACTTATTCTCCTTTAGACCTTTCACCATCTTTATAGCCCTGCTTTGTACAGTCTCTATTAGTTTCATGTCTTTCTTGTATTGTAGTGACCAAAATTGCACATGGTACTCAAGGTGAGGCTGCAGCAGTACAGAGTAGAACAGAACAAACAGTTTATATATATTTGATACTTTCAAGCAGGGGTGTTTTTTTGATGATCGTTAATTTCAGTGCAGGTAGTTAAGCTGATTGTGCTGACACCTTGTCTGACAGCCATTCCTCAGTGCATGCTTCAGTGATTTCAAAAATTGTCCCAGATTTCTCAAAAGGGTGGAGAAATATAAACAGGAGATTTCTTCATTTCACTGCTGTTAGTGAGCAGAAGGCTTGTGTTGCTACAACACCAAATTACTGAAGGCGGATTGCTTTTTTATTGTTCCCAAAATCTGTCACTCGAGTACCTTTTTTCTCCAAATAGTCTTCAAGTTTAAAAAACTGTGTCAGACAATGTTAGCTGAAATGATAAAAAGCTCAGAAATCGTTGTCTCCATCTGTTACCCCAAAAGATCTAATGTCACAGACAGAGTAAGTACACCGACTTGCCAAAATGCACATAACTCAAAATGATAAATCCTACAGCTTTCTAAGCAGTCTGAAGGCTCGTGCTACTGTTCACAAGTGAACTATGTGCCTGGCATAAACGAAGGCTGAATTAAAATGAAGCATCTGTTTTATATTTTTATTATTATTATTTTCTATAACATATTAATATCATATTAATATATAACTATATTAATATAATTATAAAAATTATATTAATATATTGCATGCAGCTGGACATTTATTATTTGGAGGTGGGATTACTTCTTTCAGTGGGATTTTTCTGAAATTATAAATATTGTGATAAATTGCAACTACATGCAAAGAGCTCAAATTAAAGTCAGAAAAGGATAAGCACATGCTTAATAGATTGAAGATGTTCTTGAATTTAAACATGCAGTTAAAGACAATATAATCCAGTACAATATTCAAGAAAATAATAGACTCACTATATCCAGAAATGAAGACATTTGCTACCCAAAACATAGATGAGTTTAATGCATGTGGGATGGCCCATAATTAATTATTTCTGGAGCTAACCATGGCCTGGAAGATGACAATATGTATTATTCTGGAGAACAAAATAACCCATAAATTTTTTCACTGACATTTTGTGTATTTATACACACTAAATTTAGGATTTAGAATGCCCTGAATTTAAAAGATTTTTAAAAGTATAAATAATAATAATAAAATAACATGGAAACATAGAGAAATAGATTCTGAATGACCTCACTCATAATACAGACTCTAAAGTCCGCTGTGCTTCCTGCATTAATCAGAACATACCCATCAGCTCTCCCAATTTATCTCAGCAGTTCTTCCTATTCATAACCTCTAGACTGCAGAATGCCTTAATCAGTCTCCTACCAATATGGATTTATCCTCCATACAGGAATACTACTAAGGAGCTCTTGAACTATTTTAAAACCCCTATAGGCTAACAAAGGAAGAGAAAATGACAGAAAAGAGGATAGAACAAGTCTGTCATGTCTGCTTGCTCACCATCACTTGATAGAATTTTTGTATTTCTTACATCCACAACACATTTCTTGTAAATAAGTGCATTATTAGACTATATCAGAATAAAGAATTAGGTTTTAGAACCAGCATAATCAGCAATCATAATCAGCAAACACAGCATGCTGTGTAATCTGCCATTAGCTCAGACACATGCACATGCAAATATGTATGTTCACTAATATCTAACTAATTATTCTCATTATAATTTATAATAAAATATTCATATTGCATTCCAATATAAGAACCATAATGCATCAAAAGCAAAAGTAGTCAAGATGATTTTTAATTATTCAAATTGGTGCTAACAAGCTCATATTTATTTTTCAGTCTATTATTTCTTATAGTAGTAAAGCACTTGTATTGGTCATGAGTATTTCAGTTGTTATGAAAGCTAGGCTGATTGTAAACAGACAAAATGGGTGGCAGTAGGAGTAAAAATTTCAGAAGCAAGCAAATTATTGCCGTTGCTCAAGAAAGTAAATCTTACCAAAAACAAAACAAAACAAAACAAAACCATTCACTAGAAAAATCCCACAGGGGTGTAACTATTACATTAAAAACATGTAATTTTCTTATAAATCCATCAGTTTCCAGCAGGTTTATAATAATTAATCAAATTACTTAAGCATCAGAGAAGAGGCCTGACTATTGTTTGTGCTCTTCGCATTTCCAAAGGTTCAGAGGTTGCTTATGGTTCAATTAAGTATCTGAAAGCACTAATGCTTATTATAATCTTATGTGAATATGAAGATCTGTTGAGAGTGCCTGCATTTATTATTCCTTTCCAGTAAGTATTGCTCATTTTTCACAATGAACCCCTTCCCTAAAGTACTTAAGTACTCAGCATCTATCTCTCTGTATAGGTATATTCAGCTATTCCTATATTACTTATTTTTCTAAACAAGGAAGCCAAAACAAAATCCTTCTGGTTTTATTCAGCACAGTCAAGAAAGCCTGCAGGGATCCCTGGCAAGGCTGAATCTGGCTGCCTTATCTAAAACCATGGAGTGGCTTTAGGTGTTCATTTTGTTGTTGCTTCTCACATAAAAATGGCAGATAGCAACCCAAGAGCAAACATCACCTCTTTATTCTTGAGAGAGTTGTACTAGGAGTCTTGTTTTCCTGGGTAAACCCAAGTTTAAACTAACCATAGAGAACCTAATGAGTGTATTCCTCATCATGTAGTTACTCTTCCTCTGCAAGGCCTTCAGGAGAGGATAGGTGGTGTTAGAGCAATGAATGAAAATTTCATCATGAATTGTATTTGCAGTAGAAAATCACAAAGAGAATTGTCCTGGATTCTTTCTGAGGAAAGAGAAGAGTTTTGTGGTACAAGATTGGAGACAATAAAAATATCTCCATTAGTTGAGCTTCAAATGTGTGTACTTTAAACGAAGCTAAAAAAATGGCATTCCAAACTGAGCTCTGCTTTGGATCTTGGGCTACCTTTATTATTTTCCTTCTGGAAATAATTAGTTTGAGTAGGAGTGTTTCTTGTCAAAGGTTCTCTCTGCATTTGGATTGATTTTTAATGTGTCTTTGTATCATTACTTTGGATAACACAAAACAATTTACATAATCTGAAAATAAAATACAGCATCAGGTCAGATCAAAACCAACATCTTTGTTTCTGTCATATGTTTGACTCTGAAGTGGAGGTATGGTGAAGAAATTTCATTAAGGGCATACATCTATCTTCTTTGTCTATGTAGTAGAATCATATTGTAGTGCACTCAGATAGCTCATATTGCAACTTATTGCCTAGCAAGATATGCCAAACTTGGATCTTACGTAATGTTTTCTGCAAAAGATAATAATGTGTTTGAAGGATGTAAAGTAGATATGTTAAAAAACAACAACAACAACAACAAAATGAAACAAAACCCCATCATCAGTACAGCTACCATTATGTAATAAACATTTAAAAAATTCTAAAAGATAAATAGTTTTCATCTGAAGGAAGTGGAAGAGAACAGTCTTTTACGACAGAATAATTTTTGAGAGGGAGAAGATATCATAGGAAGAACAATATTTTTATTTTCTTATGTATATGCTTTGTGCTGAACTGAGAAATTAATTTTGCTTTATCCACATACCTTTGGATAAGCAGAGCTATACTCACCAGATGATCTGACAAATACAAACATATTACATAATTATACTTTTCTAACTTAAAGACATTCATACAGGGATTAATTATTTAATGTTTGTATCCAGCTTGAAAATGTAAAACATTGTTCCTTAATCATTGTTAGCTACTCCAGATGCTTGGAAGATTTCTTTCAGAAAAGGTGGGTGTGTGGAGAAAAGAAACGAAATGAAATAAATAATTCAGCAAATATGATTGTGATATAATTATTTTTCTTTTTATGGCAATTCTGTATGCTGTTTTATGCATTGTTTTAAAATTCAATAATAATTGCAGCCATAGCATTAAGAAATATGGAACTGTTAACCCCATTTGTGTGGTACAAATGCTGCTTCATGTACAAATTTGATCCCAATACCTACAGTCACTTCCCAACCCCCAAACAATTAGAGTGAATACAGGGAAAGAGAGAAAAAGAACTACAGAAAGCAGGTTTCTTTGTACATTATCAACTGAGTCTTGAAAATATAAGGTCTTTTTGATAATGGGAGCCATAGACATTTGATTTAGGGTCAATTTATGCATTTTTGTAATCTTTTCATTAATGTGCAATAATTTCTTACTCCTTAAAACTGTATATTACTGATTTGTACTAGCATGAAAGGTTCTATGTAAATATATTACCACAATATACACTATGTAATTGGGGCATGCTATGTCATTGTAGCTGCTTTATTGAAATGTCTCTTGGGAAACAGATTTAGCCTAGTGATATTGAATGGTAATATGGTAATAACCACTGCTTAATCAGGACAGTAATTAGCATCAATTCTGTTTAATTGAACTGAATTTAACTGGAGTCAAGAAGTAAAGTACTGATTAACCTCCAAACTATTGATCAGTGCTCACTAATTCTCCAAAGACACGGAATAATTATATCAATAAATGACATAAATGTTTAATTTTACAAATCAAACAGTATCTAGAAATACAGCGCAGAATAAATAGTATGCCTATATGGGCAAAATCAGTCTGAATACATTACCGCTGTAGTCATGATTCCTTTTCAATTTTATATTGTTCAACTGATGGATCTTGAGTAACTATCACTGTATTCTAACACACACTTTGGCAGAGCAATCATGCTTTCCCATGCTTCCAATCATGAGAGCTTGCTGTTCTTAAGTTGGAGTTAACCACTTCCACTGGATGAATATCCTATGCATCAACAGAAGCTACTGCAGTCTCAGTATAATAGACTTGCAATTTCCTAAATCATGACCCAAATTCATGGTTATGGTTCAAACTAACATGTTTGACCCTGATGAACTAACGTGTTTGAACCTGTCAGTTTTCCTGATATAATAATACCAGAAGGACTGGAAGAGGCATTGGGGCACTGGGAGAGAGACTGGAGACACTGAGTGAGACTGGGAGGCACTGGGAGAGGGATTGGAGGCTTTTTCTGTGAGTGAGACAGGCTCCTTATCTGTATGGAAGACAGCCTCAAGGTGGACCCTCAAGATAAATCGACTATGTGTTGAGAAAACACAGTTTTGCTGTGAATGAATATGGCCAAAATACTTGTAAAATATTTTCAGTTTTATTTTTTATTTTTTTATATTATTTTTTACTCATTTTAATTATCCTTGCTAATTTTAACTCCCATCTGGAGATTATCGAATAATTTTCTATTTCTAACACACACTATTCATCCATACTGAATGTTGCAAAGAAAAATGTGCAGAGAAAATAAGTATTAGACCCTGCTCCTAGCAGCACTGTGCTGTGATCACGTGTAGACAAAAAAGCGGATGACTCAAGAAAATCTGCAAGAAAGATTTGCCAAAAATTCCAGACATTAATATATCCAAAGCCAGCCAATACATGGCTTTTGTCCAATTAAAAATATTATTAGAATTGTAAGCACACTTTGTCTATCATATTTTGATCTTTTCTCTTTCCGTTTATTTCCTTAAATTTGTTCTGTACACAATGCTATTTTCCCTTATCATGGTGATCCTTCTCACTTCCTGTCCCTTTCTTCCATTTTGTTTACAGTTTACTCCACCAATTAAACATACTATTCAACCAAGATGGCACTTACTGTTCATTCTTTCTATGCCCTACCCTTCCTCCATCCATCACATTCCTCATTTATTTATATTTCTTATTCCTACATGATCTTTGAGTCAGGAATCTTTTGTGCTGAATCTCAGACACTTCCTCAGTAAACACAAACAACAAACAAATAGCAAAAACATGTTTAAATGGATTTCTTCTGAAACTTTAATATTAACTGAAAAATTTAGCTTAAAAATTAACTTTCTATATTTTTCTTAAGTGTGGAATTTTTGTATAAAATATGACAATGTTCTGCAGAATATGACATCCATGTCTGAAAAATTAAGCATTACTTATTTTCACTGATACTTCTTGAACGTATTTAATTACATATGTGCCTATGGATATTGGCTAGATAGTAGTCTTAGAATTAGTCATACACAAGCAAAACAAATATTTTATTATTTTTTTTCTCAGCATTCAGAATGCCAATAGATATGTCTTTGGAAGATTCTTCTTACAGATTGTAAATGTTAGTAAATACTCATATATATATATATATAATATTTTTTTCAGATATTTGAAACTTATCTCAGGGTGTAAATTCCCATTGTGTCAAAGATGAAAGTTATTGTCCTCATGAAGGTTGTTAAAGAGGTAAACTCACCAAGAACAACAGCAAAAAAGTTCCATCAAAACCCAAGTTTTTTTTATTTCTTGTAAAATTGATGTAAAAAAAAAACACCCTAGCAACAGTGGAAGAAAACTATCGCTTTTCTTGGCTGTGTGCTTACCCCATGCAAACTATATACAAAATATAAAGTCCCTAAATGGCAATATTTAAGGGTATATCCTACTTTGGCCATATAGGATACCACCACTGTACTGATTTTGCTTTCTAACATAAATAAATGAATGCATTACCAGATTTTTATTTTTCTAATGAGGAGGAAAAAAAATGCCCTTGCATATAAACAAATTCAGGAAAAAAATATTTCAAGGGAATAGAAGTAGTAATTTCTAGTTTGTTCCTGGCTACGCTGTGATTCAGGTTCTCATTCTCTCTGGGGAGCTTTACAGTCTGCAGTCTCTTGGGAGACAAAGATTAATTGATAGGAATCATTGCATTTCCTCAGAATGATTCAATTACTTAAAATCAGAAATTTCTGACAGAAAAATGTTCTTCTGAAAAGTGTTCATCCAGTGCCAGAAAGCAACTATATAGACTATGTATCATCAGATATTCAAATTAAATATTTTCAATTAAAAAGTCCATATTAAATAAAAAGTGTTAATAATTCAAAGATAAAATAGTACTGTCCCATCAGAATGCTAAGATGTCTTCAAGAGCTACAGGTCTGTGTTTTTTAATGGATTATTGAATAGATGATACATTTTTCTCCTAGTTAAATTCATAATTGCCTTTCATGTGTGAGTAATATGTGAATAAGCATCCAGGTTTATTCTACTCTCTTTGTCTTTGTGGGAGCTCTTTAGAGAGTGACCTATGCAAACAGTGGCTGAGAATATAAATGGATACTGACTTTCAAAGCTTTTGACAAAGTTAACACATATAGGGAATATGCTGTGATGAAATCAACAGTTCTTCCAGATGGTTTGTCCTGCAAGCTCTGCAATAATTACAGTAACATCATCATATTGCTGGTCTTTAATCACCTTGAATATTGTTACTGCAATTGTGCAGATATCTTTGTACGTTTTGCCTCAAAGAGTGAAACTTTCATTTGGATGAAACATTTTGTCATAAACCTGCAAATTAAGGAAATTAATAATCTCATTAATCTCATAATAATTAAAAGTTTTTTTTTTTTTTTTTTTTTTTTTTTTTTTTTTTTTTTTTTTTTTT